>JARBWK010000001.1:52910563-53259119 GCA_030556195.1 Anolis apletophallus
TACATGTTTATAATAAGGAACACAAATACACTCCGTATGGTCAAATGCTGTCCTCATTTCCATATTTTACTGCCAAATGTTACAATTTACTAAAATAAATTAGCAGAAGTCCAAAAAGAAACCCCTCTCTTATGGTTCTATAATTTATAACATTTAACATGTTAGTTTTTAAAGTAATACCAAGAGACCTCAAGATATTATTTTATTTCACCTTGATCTCCAACTTTTATGAGAAAACATCTGAATCTACCAGGTGGGAGTGCTTGAACAGGTCTATTCCTGGATGGATACCAGTTGCATTCTCCTGGAAACATTGCCTATCAATGTTGTGTTTTCATTTGAGATTGTTTTTCATTGTTTTGAGAATGTTTTTCTTTGCATTTGGCCACAGTGTTGGGGCTGTTTAAAAAGAACAAATGATGCAAGGTTTGGCGCTTCCTCGGCCATCCTAGCCACTAGTGTTGGCCTCTTTTGTTTCTTTCTGCTCTTCTGCTGTCAGTCCATGGTGCAATCCCAGAAATAACACGAACAAATTCTTGGTTTGCTATTTTTGGCATTGCATCCCAGCAAGGAGAGGGAGAGTTTATTACACTATAAGCTATTCAAGCAAATTGGCAGGCAGGCCCCTAGAAACTTCCGAGCCCATATGGTTTTAATGATAACTGCTGGCCATGTTTAGCAGAGAAAGTCTCGGCTTCAGAATCTGGGTTGCTGTTGTGGCTGCGCCCAAACATCCAGAAGGTAGTATTTGTCAGCTGGCTGAACAAAAAGAAATAACACACTGTGGTGGTGAGGGCTGTGTGCCTAGTGACTCAGACAGGAAGGGACGCTGTAGTTTCCAAGACTCATAACAGTTTATATATTGGGATCTGATTTATTTTCTTGCCAGAGATCCATAGCTGGATGGGTTCTTTTTATATTAATCAAGATGTAATTAAAAGAGACTGCATCAGAACACAGATCTGCCAATTCCATGAAGTGAGAAGCTATCTGCAGAAAACATACCATGAATCCCATCATGCTTCTAATGTAGAATATCTTCCAAATGCACATTGGAGGCCTAACAAAGAAAGCACCATCCTTTAGGACAGTGCTGTCCAACTTCTAACCGGCCAAGGGCCGGATTCCAGGTCACTGATGACCTGGGGGGCCGCCCGCCCCTGGCCCGCCTCCGCGCCCGCCCCCAGCTGCCGGGATGCTTTGGGAGAGAGGGAGGAGCCACAGGGCACCCCCTCCCTTCCAAGGCATCCTGGCCGCAGATGAAGCTGGCGGTTTCGCCGGCTTCAGCTGCTACTGGGATGCCTTGGAAGGGAGAGAGGCGCCGCAGGGACACCCCTCCCTTGCAAGGCATCGCGGCAGCCGCAGAAGCTGGCGCCGGCTTCAGCCACTGCCGTGATGCCTTGCAAGGGAGGAAGGCGCTGCCGGGGGAACCCCCTCCCTTCCAAGGCATCGCGGCAGCCGCGGAAGCCGGCGCCGGCTTCATCCGCTGCCGTGCTGCCTTGGAAGGGCGAGAGGCGCTGCGGGGCACCCCCTCCCTTCCCAGGCCTCGCGGCAGCAGCGGAAGCCGTCGCTGGCTTCAGCCGCTGCGCCGATGCTTTGCAAGGGAGGGAGGCATCGCTGGGCAGCCGTGGCAGCCGGCGCCCGGCTTCAGCAGCAGCATGCCTTGCAAGGAGGGAGGCGCTGCGGGGGACGCCCCCGCCCTTGCTAGGCATCGCGGCAGCTGCGGAAGCCGGCGCCGGCTTCAGCCGCTGCCGCGATGCCTTGCAAAGGAGGGAGGCGCCGCGGGGGACCCCCCTCCCTTCCAAGGCATCGGCGCCGGCGAGAGAGGGAAGAAGAGGGAGGTGCAGGGAGGAGGAGCTGGCTCACTTCCTCCTCCTTGTACCACCCCTTGTCCCTCTCACCGGCGCCGATGCGATCCGGTTTGCATCGGCGCGCGGAGAGAGGACGGAGGGGGCGGTGCAAGGAGGAGGAGCTGGCTCACTTCCTCCTCCCTGCCCCGCCTCCCCCTCCCCCTTAGCTGCCTTTTTAAAAAAAATAGATTTTTTAAAAAAAATTAAAAATGGCGGCCGGGGGCATAGCGGGGGCCGTGTCCAACAGGCTGGGGGGCCGTGTACGGACCCCTGGCCGCCAGTTGGACAGCCCTGCTTTAGGAGAAGCTCCATCTGTTAATATCTCACAATTTATCTTGGTTCAATTGATGTATTTTGACATTTGTTCCTAAAAGGATTGTATCAGCTGAAGTAGATTAGAGCAAACACCATTTGTTCACCAAGGCACAGAAATACGTACATCAAGATGATGGTGGTGATGAGCTTTATTCTGCTCTATCTCCCTGAGGGGACTCAGAGTGGATTACAGTATACACATATATAGGCAAACATTCAATGTGTTTTATACAGTAAACAATGACATACAATACACAAACAAAGGCAAATATTTCCCTTTCTATCTCCAGTGTTTAGAGGCAATGCTTAACTGTGGCCATGGGGAGGTGCTCTTGTTTCATTTTTTTCATGCCGAGGAGCCTGTTGTCCGTAGACCCACCTAGTTGTGCTTTGCTGACATGCTGCATGGACACCTTTTACCTTCCCACCGAGGCAGTACCTATTGATCTAGTCACATTACAGGTTTTCAAACTGCTAGGTTGGAAGAAGCTAGGGATAACACTGGGAGCTCACCCTGACTTGCAACTTCAAACTGTCAACTTTCCAGTCAGCAAGTTTTTCTGCAGCTTGTGGTTTAACCTGCTGTGCTACCATAGCCCCACCTCAGATGGGAGGGCTGAAAATTCTATGTCAGGTATGGAGTTTGGAATGCTGTTTAGTGACAACCAAATTTTGGAGAAATTTTGTCTAACATAAACTGCTCTAAAAGTATTGATTTCCCTGGATTTTGGGTGGGGGGAGGCATAAGAACTGAAATGCAAAGTACTATTCCCAAAAGAACCACTGTGGTGTAGTGGTTTGAGGGGTGGACTACAACTCTGGAGACCAGAGTTCAATCCCCACTTGGTCATGGAAGCCACTGGATGACCTTGGGCAAGTCACCCTCTGTCAACCTCAGATGAAAGCCATGTCAAAGACCCTCCTGTGACAGGTTCAGCTTAGGATCTTTTAAAGTCAAAAATGACGAAGGAACATAACAGCAACTATAATTCCCAGAATTTCATATGGCAGTTAAAGTGGAATCATTCTGGAATCACTCACTTTTTGAGGCTGAATATACCACTTTAATGGTCACGGCTCACTCCTATGCAATGCTGAGATTTCTGGTTTGGTGAGCCACTGGAGTGCAATTTTGTTAGAGAATTGTAAATATTGGCATACAGCAGGTAACAAAGCCTCCAACAATCTCCTCTTCACAAAGTACTTGTGTTTTCCACCCAGCCCTCCTTTCCCACTCATCCAATGTCTAGTAGGAAGGTTTTTTTTAAGCAGTCAGCATTGGAAGGATAGTGAAGGAACTGTTCAAAAAACACAAAACTGCAGCAGCATGTCTGCAATATACAATGCAATAAATCTTGACCTAGGATTCTACTCTAGGAAATCATACTGTAGCTAATGTGTGCTTGCCTAAAAGGGCAGTAAACCACAAGACCAATAGTGAAAACCTTCTTGTGGTGTTTGGTGAGGCATCAACATTCTTTAACAGAGAAGGCTGAAGACCTTGTAAAATTACAACTCCCATGATTCCATAACATTCCAATTATCAGTGGTATCAAATTGCATTAATTCTACAGTGTACTTGCATCCCTTACTCCTATTATCTCTTATTATTTGGAATCAGGCATTCACAGATTGATGGATGATCCGGTATAGACTAAATGTTAATGGACATTTGGATTGAGTTGGATGATGTTTTTAACTTGATGAATTGCCTTTTATATGTATTGTAGAACTTATTTATTGTTCTAAAATTGTTTTATGATGTTCTTTATTGGATAGCATTGAATTTTTGCTGCTAGCCATTCTGAGTCCCTCCACGGAGGTAGAGAAGAACGGGATATAAAAGTTCTAAATAAATAAATAAATTCTGCTGCTAGTCCCAAATTTTCATTAAAAAAGTAATGCCTTTTCTTAACGAAGGTACACCTTTACTTAACAAAACTACAGTTCTGAAAATGCCATAGATTGGAGTCATTATCATAATTATTTAAAATGAGAGAGACTCGCTTCTGCTACATAAGCCAGTAAACTGAGTACTGATCAACAGCTTGGAAAGAAAAAAAGCACTGAATTTCATTCTCCCACACATCATCTGACCTTTCCACAAAACAACTAACTGGCATTGCATCCAATTCTTTGGCAGTGTTATATTCAGCCTGCTCATTTAGCTGTAGGGTGTGCAATGCTTAGAAAAGTTTATATTTGACGGAATTTGTCAACTTATATGACTAAGAGCTGGATCATTTTGAGAGATATAATCTAAAAACCAAGAGAGGTTCGTGGCTCTGACACTAGTAAGGGAGTGAATTTGCTCTGGTGTTTGATCGGAATTTTTAAAGAACTGTTTGAAGCGCTGTACTTACGTTAGGGATAAACTTCAACAAACTGGAGTGCTTCTCTAATGTACAGTATAGCACAACCTGCATATCCGCGGGACCCATACCCATAGTTTCACATTCCCAGATGTCCTCTCTAGAAAAGTCCTAGGTCCCACCATTTTACTCTATGGAAACCTTTGACATAAAGGCTTTACTTGGCTAGTAAATGCACAGTACCTATCTGGAAATCAGTTCTAGCACCTTTGTTTGAGAGCCATATCATGAAGCACGTGCCACAAACAAATATTAACATGAATTGGAAAGAGGCCATGATTTCTGTCATTGATATTTGTGTTTAGAATGGACTATTCAAAGTTGCACCAGGTATGTAATTTTTTAACTTATCATAGGTAAATAGAGTATGCACACAACTACTGTTGGCCCTCTGTACCCACAGGTTCTGCATCTATGGAATCAACTATCCACAGTTTGAAAATGTCCCAAAAACAAGCATTCAAAGGGCAAAGCTTAATTTTGTCATTTTATATCGGGAACCCAATTTTACAATGCCATTGTGGGATTGAGCAACTATGGTTTTGAGCCTGGTGGATACTAAGGACCCACTGTACAAGGACTTTAATGAACTAACCATTATAATTTTGGAATATATGTATTTAGGTCTGTCAGTAACTCTGTGCTGATCAGTGTAGAAGCCATCCCCCAAAACTGTCTGTATTACACAAAGGAAATAAAACAGAAGATGGAGTGACTCATACAAAGGATAATCACACACAAACAGAGTGAGAATATGTTATCATTGCCTGCATCTGTCAAAGTTTATGCTTTTGGATTCATCTCTAGATAAAGTCTCTTTAAAGGATCAAAACAAATGGGAATGTATGAGTCATTTGATCTAGCTAGTTCTTCTTCCCAAGCATTCCTTCCAGGCATACATTATTTCGCTTTTGCTTGAATGCTACCATGGGAGGGGATTCTATAGTTGCTTCCCCTTAACTTGATGGTTTGCTGAAAAGTTTTGATTAATGGCGAAGAGACCGATATTAAGGAGGCAACAAAAGTAATCCCACACATTTCAAGAGAAATGTTTCACAGCTTGTCAAGCCTTCGGAGTCCCCTTTCTTACTAACTTCCAGCCTGTGGTGCATTATGGCTGCTTTTGTACACATGTAGTTATTAGTATTTTGAACTCTTACTGACAGAATTAGAGTCTGAAAAAAAACAGGTGGAAATTGTGGGAACATAGTAACAGAGTGTGGAAAGGGATACTTTCCTTTTTACAGTCTCAGAACCTGATGGAATAGTCCGTTAGTCCCACACTCAAAAGACAGGGCAGATTTCATGGAGGATCCAAAATGATTCCAAAATTGTGGCACAATACTCTGGAGATATTTTTGTTGTTTTGGGCCTTTAAGGTGTTCTGACTTTTATGGCAACCCTATAACAGGGTTTTCTGGGGCTGAGAGTATGTGACCTGCCCAGGGTCGAGTGAAGATTTGATTGCTGGTCTCTAGAGTCATAGTCCATAACTTTATAACTATTTTTAAACTGCAGCAAAGTAGGATCTTTCAAAAATATGTATTATTTATGTAGACCTCTTCATAGTGTCTCTGGCATCACTCCATTTTGTAGGGGGGACTGGGGAATCCAGCACCGCATTGCCCTGCTCCAGTCAAGGGTGATAGATGGGGGGGCGGAGGAAGCATGAGCATGTTTGGTGTGCGCGGCTTCCCCCATGGTTTTTACGGCAACAAGGGAGCCCTCCCATGTTGCCCTGGCGGCACCATGTGCCAGCTCCACCCTCCTTCACCATGGAATCATGCCAACATAGTTTCATGAATGCTGGATGGCTCCGTGGGTGACCTGGGCTAAAATCGGCACATGCCACTGATTTTAGCCCTTTGGGATGAGGTCGTAAGTTTTGATAGAACAGTCCTAGCAGTGATGCTGCAAGATTAAATTAATTTCATTATAGATGACATACTCTTGGAAAAGTGGTTTATTATATTTCTTAATAAATTATTTTGACTTTCAATTAAACAGCTAGAACTCTTCAATAAAGTGCATTAGCTGTTACTTATGCTTCTGGACCCAATTATTAGTGTCAAGAGAATATGCATGCCTAAAATTATTTTCTTGTTGTATAGCTCTTAGCAAAGCACCTATTTTTGCTTTCAGGAAAGATCATAAACAATTCAATCTGCTCCAGATTTTCAATGATATGCTTTGAATCAAAGCAAGTCTTTTTAAAATGAGGTTCTTCCAGGGTCATTTAAGAATAGTGTCCCTAGAAAGAGCTGTGATTTAAGTATAAAATCTGGGACAAGCATTACAGAATACCAATTTATAACCATTTTCTCAAATAGGTGGAATTTTAGACAGCTACAAAAGTATTATTATTATTAAATGTATTTATGTCTTGCTTTTTTCTTGATTAAGATGCAGAGTTTGTAGGGTAGAGGGGCCATCAACAACAGCATTGCTGAACATGGTACAGCCCATGTAAAGGTAGGTAAGTATGCCAATTATTTATGTTCAGAATTAATTCAATGATTTTAGTGGGTAAAGCACAACTGCAAGTTCTGATGAATAAAGGTCTTAAGTTCTTTTAAGTCTATTAGGTTGCTTCAGAAATGCATTAAGATGGGCCATTATAAATACTACATATTCCCTTTCTCTCATGCTGGCAAAAGACATTTCCATGTCTTGGGTAGAATATGTGCATATATGTCCTTTAGTCACCAGTTGATTTAAGGAAGCCTTATGCATTTCATGGGTTTTTCTTAGGCTAGAAACATTCAGGTGGTATTGCCAGTTCTTACGTCTGAAATAAAGTCTGCAACAACTGGTATTTGTTGGCAGTCCCACCTAAATAGTTACTTACCAGGGCTTAGCTTCTAAGATCAAAGGGAATCTGGTGCCTTTATGTACTATTTAGACTGTTTTGGGGTGAAATACAAATGACTTTGTACATGCATACACATATACACTCATGTCAAGGTACATAGGACCAAAACTCAGCCAAGATAGTTTTGCACAATAGTCTGAAATCCCCTGAGGGCTTCTCTCCAGTCTGTAAAAGTAAAAAAAAATCCTGCAATAATAAAAATTGAAATAGTGCATAATTATCTGCTGCTTCAAGCAGTTTGGCTAATGGTAGGGCTGGGGCTGCTTGTCTCTCGCTTACTGGAAGATTTAAAGAGACTCCGCAGATAGAACAGTTAAGATTTCTGGGAGTTGAAGGCCCAAACATATGCGGATCCACAGGTTGAATACCACTGCAATGGGGGGGGGGGGATCAAAAGATACTGAAGTGAGTGATGCTCAGTTCTTAATAAATACAAAAAGGCAAATTATCAGTAGCTTCGTAGTAGAGCAGGCTTTCCATTCATAAGTAATCCCATTCAATCAAGTCTGCTCTCCACCTCTCCTCCATGCCTTCGGGCTGAGAAAGGTAGGATAGAAATATCGCAAATAAATAAATAAATACATGGATCGCATTTTATAGCAACCAGAAAGACTGGTGACTGGTGAAAGTAGCTCAGCGACATGGAAAACTGCCACATCTAGTCTGAAAAAACAGCACTGAGCAGAATAGTATTTAGGGAAAAGAACTGAAATTAAGACTTGCAGACACCTGAAATTCTGCATAGATTTGAAATGTCCAAATTTGACATTTAAATTTCCAGGTAATGCTTTTGAACACAAAAGAGAAATCTGCGTTTTAGTGTGGAATTCTAAACTTAGAATTCACATATTTTTAGATTGGTTGGCATTCCTTCAGTTTTGGCCATCTAAGCCTGAAATCTCACAAACTGGCAGCTTCAAAACATTAATTTGAATTACTCCTGATTTATCAGTTACTAAATACCACTTCATGCCATTTATTGCATACCATACAACAAAAATGTGATAAAAATATTGTTATTATGGTTAGAGTTGCCAGGTCAGGACTATACCAGGGCCCAAACTTGAGATGTGCTGGGACATCTCAGATGCAAGGAGTATAGCATTCAATTAAAAACAAGAGATTCAATACAAAGAGCTCCCTGGCATGGCTGAGCTCCCCTGTTATGTTTCATGGCACATACATGAGCTCAGGTATCAACACTGAAATAATGAAATAAGAAAGCATTCCATGCCTACCAGAGAATCACAGAGCCATAGCATTACTCAGAATTCCTTTTACAGACAGCTCTTCCTACTACCACAACAGTGAAGTCAAGAAAATTAATGAAGATGGGTGAAAAGAGCCCATCAGATCATATACCTGTTTCTGTGAAAGTATGAGCAAAGTCACACTGACTGGAATCCTGTTTGTTAGTCTCAAGTAGTGTGAACCCACTGAAGCAATTCTTCAATGATGAGGCAACACATAAGTATAAGAAAGTAATGCCACAGGTCTACTGCAGTTGGAATTGACAATGGGTTTTAGCCCACTGTGTTCTCTCTCCCCTGCTAATTTTGCACACATGCAGAAATGGCCCTAAAACATATTTACCTATGTGGTTCAAATGTCTGTAGAAAAAAAGTGTATGTATATCTGTAGGCCCCCACATGATAGTTTGTGCAGGTCTGGGCTCTATGGTTGCCCTACCGACATCTAGTTCTACATACACAGATATCATTTATGTAGACATTAGTATTATGCACATGAATCCAGAGGGCAACTCAATAATTCTTCAGAAATCAGAGGTTGGATAATACGGCACAGCCTCATTCAGCTAAAAGCATATAGCTGGGAAGGTCTGCATGAGCCATTTCTTTTAACCCACTACAACTACTGCATTCTACCAAATTAATATTTGTTTAGTCTCAAAAACCAGTCAGTGAATTCACTATTTCAGAGGGCGACAGCATCTTAAAGACAGAAGGGTTCACAAGGGCCATCCTATCCACCTCACTCCTATACAGGAATGCACAACCAAAGTACTCTTGAAAGACAACTATCCATCCAACCTCTATTTATGGACTTCCAAAGATGGAGAGTCCACTAAGGCGATCTAGTCCACCGACAAACTACTCTTATAGTCAAGAAGTATCTAATTTTTTTAAGAAGAATCTCTTTTCTGGTGATTTTAATATATTGGCTTGTATTCTGGAGGAGCAAAACGCAAGCTTGCTCTCTCTTCTACATTATTTCCTTTCAGGTATTGAAATGTGGATTTCATATCACCTCTCGGTTTTCTAGTAGCCAAGCTAAACATACCCAGCTCCCTGTGCTGTCCCTCATAAGGCTTAGTTTTCATACTTTCCACCGTCTTAATCATTGCTCCTCTGAACAATTTCCATCTTTCTCACTCCTTCCATGAACCTAGTCCTCCAAGTGTGTTGGATATAATACCACTCCCCCCTCCCCACTAGGACTAATGAGATTCTTTAGGGAAGGGGTTCACAAACAAGTGTTTTGGACTTCAGTTTGCAGAAATCCCAGCCAGTTTACCAGCTGTTAGGAATTGTGGGAGGTAAAGTCAAAATATCCGAAGGAGCACAGCTTGAGAACCACTGCTTTAGAGTATTCATCTGAGTTGGATTTTTACCTTCTCCAAAACAATGGACCTGAAATAGTATAACATTTTGAATGACACAATAAGAGAGACAAAAATGACAATCTAGTCCCTGGTTTCTCGTCTGGCCTTTAACTTGTTGGCTCCATCTCCCCTTGCCTTTGGGATTCAAATTTTCTCCCAAAGTACACCCTGTGGACGGGAGTAACACATTTTGGGATTTTTATCCATGCATTATGAAATGCCAAAAAGAGCTTTGGCGCTTTGAAATATGTTCTCATTAGCTGTAATTAAATCTTAAAACACTCCTGCAGGCCTGGTTCAAACAGAAATTCTCCCAGAAAGTTTTTTTTCCTCATTAAAGTTCTACTTTTCACAAATTGCCTTCTATGCAGAAAATGTATCCACTTCCAGTAAGCATATATTAAAATTCATGGATATGCGTGCATTGCAGATTTTCTCAATTGTGGATTTCTATACCTCACGTGATAGCCCAATTTCATATTGATTATTATATAATTGTATGATAATGGTGTTTTCAGTTAATAAAAAGAGAAACCCACAATCCTTACTAACACATTAGCAGCATTACTTCAAATCAGTGACATCTTTTTATCTTTGCCTTGTCAGTTATGAAAACATTGATCAGGAAGTTATGAATTGATGAAATCTTTTTAGTACCAAACTCTACATTTTTTGCTAATGCATTATTTCAATAAAAGTACTGCTACTTGTACGTATATTGAAGGAAAACCAACCAGTGACAAGTCCTCAGAACCAGAAATATGACATGCAACACCTGTTTTTCTCTCTTTAAATCTCTGTCTCACACCAATATTTGGTTTGAAGCTGGTACATGTAGCTTGGCTTTTAAAAATTTAACAAATGTATGCAATCTGTTTTCTCTTTTTTTAAATTATTTGGGTGTTCAGAAGAAATATATTTATGGTAAATATCCTTCAAATCTTTTTAGTTATGAAGGTATGCAGAAGTATGATCGTAGGTCTTTGAACTGTCAAATCAGTGCAATTGCGCTGTCAATGATAGTGCATCTTCTGTGGAATAGTAGCTTTGTATGATAAAGTCCTTAGAGCTTTCTGCTTGTGCTTCATATTAAACTCCTGCTTTCAGGAATTGTTACCTCATAACAGTCTATCGATCATGGTGATACCATTTCGTTGGCCTCTCAATTTCCTGCTTCTCTACATTTGCAATGTCTTTGCAGGATACCAAGAAGGAGCAACCTCAGATGTGGTCTGCAGAAGAAGTAAAAGAGTTGTGGATGCCAAATGGCATCATACTGTTATTGTTTTCCCATGCCCCCGGGGTATGTTTACTTCATGCTTGCCAAAGAATGAAAGAAGAAAGTTGCATCAACCCAAACAGATGGCTAGGCATTGCAAGAATTTTGCCATGTTTGTACTGTATATATGACCAAAAGCTAAAAATGAAGAAACAGCAGAAAAGAATCTGATACTAAATAGAATAAAGGGAAGGATTTCAATTTGATGCTGTCTGGCATTTTCCTCTCTTCCAGTTAGAGACAAGCCGAGTGAACTGGGGAAGGGAGCAGAACAGGAATACCCGCAAACCATTCAGTTAAAGGCATCTTCAACACTGTAATAAGAAAGTGCTAGCTTCTTTTGTCAGTGGTCGCGTTGCAGAAGATTAGAGGTGAGCACTGAGGACTTACTGGCCCCATGGCCTCTTGTTTCCTAAAGTATTATTTGACCATAGTGTTAGGCAAATTGTAGCCTATGGGTTGCATGCAGTCCCAGAGATCCCATCTTTGTGACCTCTAATGCCTCATTCAAGTCTACCAAACCCTCCAACTCCTGCTATTTAAAAAATGTGCAATATTTTACCATTTCTGCTCTAAAACTATAAAGTAATAAATTTTGCAAGTCATCTTTTAATTATGACTTTTAAATCATATTCTGTTTATGTTTTAGCATTTGTCTCAGATATTTTTAAATGTTTTTGTTTTAATTTATGCGTCTATGGTCACATTTTATCTATGATTTTATAGATGTATTTAACTATGTTGTGCCCCACCTCAAACCAAAAGAAGAGGCAGGTAATAAATAAAAATTGATGTATGATGATGATGTGTGGATTTTATCTCTGTAACATCCTGAACAGAAATGGTGGTATAATAAACAGAAATTTAATGGAATCATAGAATCATAGAGTTGGAAGAGACCTCGTGGGCTATCCAATCCAACCCCTTGCCAAGAAGCAGGAAAATCGCATTCAAAGCACCTCCGACAGATGGCCGACAGATGGCCATTCAGCCTCTGTTTAAAAGCCTCCAAAGAAGGAGCTTCCACCACACTTCGTAGCAGAGAGTCCCACTGCTGAACAGCTCTCACAGTCAGGAAGTTCTTCCTAATGTTCAGGTAGAATCTCCTTTCCTGTAGTTTGAAGCCATTGTTCTGCGTCCTAGTCTCTAGGGCAGCAGAAAACAAATCTGCTCCCTCCTTCCTATGACTTTGTCTCACATATTTATACCTATGACTTTGTCTTCTCTTCTTCAGACTAAACATGTCCAAACCCAATTCTTTCTGAAATCCTCCAAGTAAAACTTTTGATCCTCCATAAAACTTGTACAATTCAAATTTAATGCTTTTACTGTTTCTTAAATTAGGCCTCAAAACTGATTTTCATTTGATCTGTCCCATCTGGAGCCTAGGGTCACAGCAAAAGAGAATCTTTGTTTTATGACTAAGTTCTCCTTTAAATATTTTCATTTGCTCTGTATGGATTACGAATCCAAAAGTACATTCCACAGTTGAGTGGGAGAGTTTGGTGTGTGTGTCAGGTCCCTTAACCGATACATATACATATATATATATATATATATATATATATATATATATATATATATATTAAGGATTTATAGACTGCTCCTGATTCAGCAGACTTCCCGTAAATGAACATTCCACTGTTCTTTGTGGGGGTTAAGGTGCCAACTTGGGAGAATATATGGAAAAATGAAAAACGAGTCAATTGTGGGGGGAAAGCCACTCCCCGCCCCATCTGTTAAAATACAGTATTGTGGCAGGAAATAAGGTTTTGCAATGTTATATGAGCCAAAGTTTTCACAGTAAAATATGTGGTCTCCAGGCCTCTCCACAAACCTAGAATCAGCCAACTAAAAATGGAAAAGACATCATGAGGCCCTACAGACAAAATTGATATCTAAAGTCCAGCCGCTGTTATAGGAAGGAAGCGTATTATTTTATTATTATTTATTTCAGTTATTTATAACCCTGCCCTGCTCTCCATAAGACCTTTAAGGTACACTCTGTTTCCTTGGACATTATGCAAGGCTGTGTTTTAGCCAATGTATTCCAAAATTCCTTCATTTCTCTGTTCTGTGGGTGTTTCAGATCTTTCACATCTGTGAGTAAGAACTCATTATAGCTTATTATACCACAGAGCTTGCCTTTCTTTCATTTTCTTTTTCTTTTTCCTTTAAAAAAAAAAGAAAAACCCAGTGCAATATGCTTGTGATGTTGATAAGTTATGGACTATAGCCCAGCAGCTCAAATAAGGGGGTGGGATAAAAGTTAAATCTTCTTTTGTAAAAAAATGAGCAGTTACTTTTTCAACTATTGTTGTGTTTCTTGAAACTTTTTATAGCACATTATATGGATTGGGCCTCCCTTTGCAATCATTTTTATTGTCTTTCTTTTAATTCTACTTGGTGCTTTTGTTTTTTACACGGAGCTTTATCACATAATAAAAAAGTCATATAAAAATCTAAAATACTAAATAGACATTTCCTGAAGCAAAAAAACAAACAAAAACATAGATGCTATGATCCCATTGTCATCGCTTTCATTTTTTGAATCCCCCCCTTTTTTTAAACCTTCTTCATCTGATAAAGAAGCCTGTAGGGTTCAAGGTGAACATGATGAATACTTTAGCCTGGAGAAGAGAAGGTTAAGAGATAACATGATAGCCATGTTTTCATATTTGGAAGGATATCATATCGAAAAAGGAGCAGATTTGTCTTCTGTTGCTGTGGAACAGTGTTTCTCAAACTGTGATCCTCTAGGTGTTTTGAACTTCATCTCCCAAAAATCCCAGGTAGCTCACCAGCTGTTAGGAACTGTGGGAGCTGAAGTCCAAAACACCTGGAGAAACTTTGCTTTAGAGTCAAGAACATGGAGCAATGGATTCAAACTACAGGAAAAGAGATGTCTCCAAAATATTAGGAAAAAAGTTGTTTAACAGTGGAATATGCTCCTTTGCAGTGTGGTAGAGTCTCCTCCTTTAGAGGTTTTTAAACAAATGCTGGATGGTCACCTGTTGGGAACACCTTGGTAGTGTATTCCTGAACAGCAGGAGGTTGGATTGGATGGCCCTTGTGGTCTTTTCCCATTGTGATTCTATGATTCGTTGTTTTAAGATAAATTGTCCTCTCAATGCACTTTATCTCATCCTCATCCACTTTATGTCACCAAAGTGCTGGTTTTGGCCTTTAAAGCTCTAAACGGTTCTGGTCCATCTTACCTGTCCGAACGCATCTCTCCCTATGAACCATCAAGATGCTTAAGATCATCCGGAGAGGCCCTGCTCTCGGTCCCGCCTGCTTCGCAGGCGCACCTGGCGGGGATGAGAGACAGGGCCTTCTCCAGGGGCGGTCCTACAAGATAGGCCAAGTAGGCGGCCGCCTAGGGCGCCATCTGGGAAGGGGGCACCATCCTGGTCGCATGGGGTGCCATCCTGGCTCTGCCGATGTTTCTCAGACAGTGCTGCAGCTGCCTGCTTTTTGACCCCGGCCTTGTGCACTCCGACGCCGCTTCTGGGCACGCGCGGTTTTCACGCAGGCGCAGTTGCTCCAGAGCTGAAGTTGAGCGCAGGAGCAACTGCACATGCGCGAAAAACCTCCGCATGCCCAGTAGCTCCCTTGCGCAGAAGCCTGTAAGCAAAGCACTCCCTATCGTGTAGGCAGGGAGTGCTTCCCCTCTCCCTTTGTCTCCGGCGTTTGCGGGAAAGGAGAAAAGAATCAGTGAAGGAAGTGTAAGTGAAGGAATGAATGAAGGGCTTTCCTCCTCCTCCGTGACCTCTTCTCTCCCTCCTTGCTTTCTTCGGCTCTATTTCTGTCTAGACCTGAGGGGCCTGAGGCTATGAGGAGTTGTGGGAGTTGGAGTCCAAAACACTTAGAAGAAGGGAGGAGGGCCCAAGTTTGCCCAGGCCGCGCTGCCTGTATTCGACCCTCATTTGAACATTTTGGCTGTTTTTCTATTTACATTTACATTGGGATCCTAATTTTGGACTTATGGGAGACTCCCTATGAATTATGAGATGGGTGGTAGGTAATATATTCTGATTTTGATGCATTTACATTGCATTTCTTGTTGATTATTATACAGTTCTGCTTAATATTGTCATACAATATAATACAAATACAATATAACAATAGAATAATGATATATTTTATATTACATGTAATATTACAAACAATATTGCAGTATAGTGGTATTGTACAAAATATATAATATTTTATTTTACTTTATTTTGGGTTATTTGAGTTTTATAGGAGTAATGAAAATATTTAGTAGAGGATAATTTTATTTAAATAAATAATTTTATTATTTTATAATAATATAATAGAATGTTACATTATATTATAATGTCAATATATTACAATATAATTATATTGTAATATAGTATAATATAATTATGATATAATATAGTATGAGTATGGCATAATATATTGTATATACATTGATACAATATAATACTACTAATGGTATTGTGATATTATAATTGTATATTTGTTTTACATGGGGGGGGCAAAATAATGTTTTTTTGGGGGCGCCAAAATAATGTTCGCCTACCATTTAAAATTACCTTAGACCGCCCCTGGCCTTCTCAGTGGTGGCTCCTCGGCTTTGGAACTCCCTTCCTAGTGACATCAGATCAGCCCCCTCCCTCCTGACATTTCATAAGAAAGTCAAGACTTGGCTTTTCGAGCAAGCATTTGCAGACGAACTTTAATTGGGATCAAGGATTAGTATGACGACGAAACGGAAACTGATTTTAAGATTGTGGAGGTGAGATTTCTATTTTGTAGTTTTTAACTGTTAATTTTATATGTTTTTATATGACTGTTTTTATCTTTGATGTATTGTATATGGGCACTTGTTGCCGCTTGTTCACTACCTCGAGTCGCCTTTGGGCTGAGAGAGACGGTATAGAAGCATGGCAAATAAATAAATGAAATTGTCCTCTTTCTTCATCCATCTTAGGGCCTAATTGAAGGAGAAAGGTAAAACAGAACTGAATCAGAGTAATAACATCTTTGGTGATCGCTCACCAGATGATGATGCTGATGATGTATGTGTGTGTGTGCATGTGTAATGTCTGACTGCATGCCTTTAAACAATGAAAAAACTAGGTGGTTAAATGGATAATTCCTGTCTTCAAGACATCTTCAGTGGAACTGGGGCAGGCAGTCCAAAAAACTGTGTGTGGTATGATTTTGCCATAAATGGGTACTAAAATCCCACAATGGTTCTGAAAGTGCAGTAAAAAAGAAAACAATCTTTCTGGAATTACATTTTACAGACAACTAAATTGTAGCAGGAGAAGAGGCTTATGCGATAAGCTCTTTCTATCACGCTTGCTTACTTGCTACCCCCCCCCCCCCCTCCTCTCTCTCTCACACACACAGACCCCTTAATTCTTTACATTTTAGCTTCCTTGAGTAGTTTCAGCACCTTGGATAGCTCTTGCAATGTTCAAACTAAAACATAATGGGGATTCCCTCGCCCATGGATATGGAAACCACAAATAACCATACGTTTTAACCTTCCCTTTTCCATAATCAATATAGACATAATGGTGGTGATTTTGCTGGATATTGGTAGGAGTGGAAGGCAAGGAGGATAAATCATTTCCTTCAGAGCTTGCCCTTACCCAATAACTATGGCACTATATAAATTACTGCACAGAACCACTGCTTCAGATTTGCTTTCACCTGATTGTACAAAAGCAAGCGCTCAGCAGGCATTAAAAGCCTCAAGAGTGGAAGCGGCCTGTTTATGATCAGCAATGCTTATTTATGGTTACACATTTCTGTGCTGACAGAAGTCAATGGTCTCCAATTAGCAACCTTTGAATCTTCTTCATAGAATTATAGAGTTGGAAGAGAACTTGTGGGCCATCCAGTCCAACCCCCTGCCAAGAAGCAGGATAATTGCCTTCAAAGCACCTCCAACAGATGGCCATCCAGCCTCTGTTTCAAAGCCTCCATAGAAGGAGCCTCCACCACCATGATGCTTTATGTACCAAAATAGTTCTTTGATCCCCATGCCAAGGGAGGTATGGGGTGATTACTATGAGACTCTAACAACAGTAGCAATAACAAAGCAATGTAATACTACCTCCCTTTGCATGTTGAGCTTTATTTTCTGTGCAAGACAGATACACAACAAATCAGATTTTAAAATAACAGTGACAATGAAGCGTGAAAGTACAGCAATGGAGATGTGTTGAGCAGAAGGAGGGACATCATGCCTTCTCTTTGATTGCTTATTTCAGTTTCTTCCAACTTCCTCAAACTTCCCATCCTGGCAGAGAATCACTATCGCTCAGCAAGAGAGAGAATATAAGATCAGGGCTTCATTTACAGTATCCCACAGAAGACTTAAGCAAGAGCTTGTCCATCCGGGGAGTGCATAAAGGAAGCACTCCACCATGGCGAGGAAGCACCAAATAGCTGCCTCCATTTTTTTCTAACAGGCAGTGCAAAAGACTATAAGTGTCACCATTGTACCACAATGACATGGTACCACATTGGCAAAGGTATATGTTGACATGTGTATAAGTGTGTGTGTGTATGTGGGGGGGATGGTGAATATATACAGTAACAGTTTTGTCTTATTGTTAGCCTTCCCCCTCACTGAATTGTCACCATGTTCCACTGAACCTATGAGCGAAACCGTCAGAGTCACGTACTCACAGTGGGATCTCCCATGGTAACAGGGTCAGAGGGGAGGAACCATGCAAAGAACAATCTGAAGACCCCAACAGAAGGGAAGGTAGACGATAACATGGTACATGTTACAACAGCTGTGAAAGTTGATGAAGGCTGCAACAGATGAGAGGCCACTGGTCACTATGTTAATCATGCCATTAGATCAAAGCCTCTCTCTGTAAAGACTGTGTGTTCGTAGCTGTGCACTGACCTCCACACATAAAACAAATTCTGGTATTGGCATCTTCCAAAACAAACCAAAATCAACAAAGGTCTCGTGGTAATTGGCAAGTGGCCAGGGGGACAGAACTGTGAAATTCTCATTGTGAAAGACCATGCAGACCAAAAAATAGGTCTCCACAGTCACTTACAGACCCACCACCAAGACGCTACTCTTGGAAAACAATCATACTCAGCCATGGGTGATTGCCTCCTTATGGTATAACAGTAATTATTGACCTTGAGGAGGTCATACAGGCCTGCTTACTTTTAAGGTATTCTCTCCTGTTCCCCTTCTACAAGAGCCAACACTTTCCTATGTTTTTCACATTCACTCTGGAACAATTCTTAAAAGCTTACTCTCACACTAACCTCTTGTATTATGTTTTCTGCTTTCATTGCCAACACACACAGCCCTTTTGGAAGTGCTTGAAGCAATTCCCTCCCTCCTTCTCTCCCTCTTCCCTCTCTCTATATCAGGCCTGGGCAAACTTTAGCCCTACAGCTGTTTTGGACTTCAACTTCCAGAATTCCTAATATCCTACCAGCTGTTATAAATTGTGGGAATTGAAGTCCAAAATACTTGGAGGGCCCAAGTTTGCCCATGCCTTCTCTCTCTCTGTTATTCCAAAAGAGGGTACTGTTCCTGTACCCTCTTTTGGAATAATATTGTAGATGAAAATAGTCTCTCTCTCTCTCTCTCTCTCTCTCTATATATATATCTCTATATATATATATATATATATATAATGCACACACACTCGTGCGTGCGTGTGTGTGTGTGTGTGTGTGTGTGTGTGTGTGTGTGTGAGAGAGAGAGAGAGAGAGAGAGAGAGACTATTTTCATCTACAATATTATTCCAAAAGAGGGTACAGGAACAGTTCTTTTCTAACTTCATATAAATGACAACACATACGTATAACAAGACTTCTTCTTAAGCGATCCCTTGTAGTCCGAGGATGATGGTCCTCCAAGTGCGGTGTCCTGGCGGTGGGTACTGTGGAGCCCTATTTTTGATCTGCATCTTCTTCTGCAGTGAGGGCATTGATTTCCAGGTGGAAGGCGGTCCTGATTGGTATTGGCTTGATGTGCCTCCCTCGTGGCATGTTTCTCTCTTTCGCCCTCCATTCGTACCTCTGCTTCATTTGGAAAAATGCTGCACTCGCAGAGCTCAGGCAGTGTTGTATTTCAGCATGAATGCTGACTTTTGTGGAGAGGTGGCTGCCAAGGTAGCGGAAATGATCAACATTTTCTAATGTTACACCATTAAGCATTGGAGAGGGATTGGCTGGTGACTGCTGGAAGAGCACTTTGGTTTTCTTGATGAGAGGCCGAGCTTCTCGTATGCTTCTGCAAAGGTGTTTAGAGTGGTTTGTAGGTCTTCTTCTGAATGCGCACAGACAACATTGTCATAAGCATACTGGAGTTCTATAACAGATGTTGTTGTAACCTTAGTTTTGGCTTTCAGTCTGCTGAGGTTAAATAGCTTGCCATGTGTCCGATAGATGATTTCCACTCTGGTGGGAAGCTTCCCATCAACAAGATGAAGTATCATAGTGATGAAGATGGATAATAAGATGATATAAATTGTGACACTAGCAGGTGTGTATGTTTTTAATGGCTTTATATGGATTGATCTCCATGGCTTTTTGCATCAACAGTCTTTATTTCTTAGCATATGTTTGTAGGACAAAAGGGTTTATCTTGTAATCAGTGTCACTTCTGGTGTAAGAGAAATAGTCATCTGCAAGAACATTGCCTTGGGGACACCTGGATTTTTTTTATGTTTTACCATCCTTGTGAGAGTATTCTCTCATGTCCCCACATGGGGAGCTGGACCTGACAGGGGAGAAGCCTCCCACATGGATGAAGGAGCTCATCCACGCTCTCCCCAGATTCGAACCTCCAACCTGTCGGTCTTCAGTCTTGCCAGCTCAAGGATTTAACCCATTGAGCCACCAGGGGCTCCTATAAAAATACAGTACATAGTAGTAGTAGTAGTAGTAGTAGTAGTAGCTGGAGGTCAGCTGTGAGCAACAATACTGTGAATTTCAAAGAGGCATAAATGCAGAGCGAAAGTGAGAAACGTGTCAAGTGGAAGTCATGTCAAGCCAACCCTTGTCAGACCACCTTCCATCTGGAAATTGATGTTCTCACTGTGGAAGAACATGTGGCTCAAGAATAGTTCTCTATAGTCACCTACGGATCTACCGCCAAGATCCTACACTTGGAAGGCAATCATACTTGGCCACAACAGCCTACGATGACAATATACCTAAAAACACATAATCATTACATAAAATCATTACACACTAAAACATATTTCTACAAAATACATTTATTAAAATACACTGAATAAAGATTAAAATATAGTGAACACAAGACACAAGTTTAAAATTCATGATTAAAACTGGCCGGTTTTAAATTCCGACAGCTCATTTAGCTGTTGGCTCTCTTCTGGCAGGTTGTCTCACCCTGCATCATGAGAACTCAATAGCATATGAGTTAAATTGATATAAGCAGATCTAACTAATTTATAACTATACAAATAATATAAGCAGACTAAAAATATATATTTTTAAATGAACAAGAACACCTGTTTAAAAGATTTAAACCGTTTTAACATCTTTTGGAAGATGAACCTGCTATGTCAAATAAGATCTGAGCTATAAGAATTGAAGGCTCCGTCTCAACAACATTAACTTCAAAAGATGCTTGCGAAATCATTGTTGTTTAGTTGTATGCCTTAGGTGAATTATGTGCCATGTAGGTGCACTTGTTCAACAAGGTAGGAAACAAAACGGTGATTGTTCAGTAGCTGATGAGATAAGCTGTACTAATCACCTGCATGAATTGCAAAGATCACGAGAGATTGAGTAAGTTTTCCTCTTGACCTTGGCCTTTACAACATCCCACCTTGCCAAGCTGGTAGAACAGGCACTGAGTGCTCTCCATATTGTCTGGCTATGTGAAACAAGGGGGAGGGGGACTTCATCACAACCTATATACTCTTGCCACTAGTGAAGAATATCTTCTAGGACTATCATAGATATACATTAACTGCATGGGCAAAGCATTATGTTCCACCTACATGATGTAGGTTCTTGGCAATTACTTTAAAACTAACATCCTCGTACCAGTTAAGAAGTATATAGGTGAGCAACTTGCTAGCACATTTAATGGGGGTACACCATCCCTTACCACCAGGCTATTTCAACAGTATAGATGCACCCAATGTCAAAGGGACAATCAAATCATTTGTATTTTAGGAGATATCCAGGCTGTTGAACCTTGTACCCATAATAGGTTCAGCACCTTAGACCAGTGTTTTTCAACCTTTTTTGAGCCACAGCACATTTTTTATATTTAGAAAATACTGGGGCACACCACCAACCAAAATGACACAAAATGACACTCTAACACAGTAATACATTTAGTTAATATGTTTTTAAATGTATTTATACACTCATGTAGTGTGAAACCTGGGCCTGTTTTGATGAACACAACATAGATATCCTGGCAGGAATGGCAGAAAGACACAAACTTCCCACACAGAACTCCCATAACCAAGAGAAAATACTATAAGAGTTTGGTGGGCATTGACCTTGGGTTTTGGAGTTGTAGTTCACCTATATTCAGAGAGCACTGTGGACTCAAACAATGTTGAATCAGGACCAAACTTGACATGCATACTCAATATGGCTAAATGTGAACACAGATGGAGTTTGGGGAAAATAGACCTTGACATTTGGGAGTTACAGTTTCTGGGATTTATAGTTAACACACAATCAAAGAGCATCCTGACCTCTTGCAACAATGGAATTGAACCAAACTTGGTATATTGAACTCTCATTAGCAACAGAAAGTACTGAAAGGGTTTGCTTGGGAACTGACATTGAGTTTGGAAGTTGTAGTTCACCTACACCCAGAGAGCACTGTGGACTCAAACAATGTTATGTTGTTGTTTGTTTTCTATCCAGAATCACAATGTTGGAAGGAAGCTCACCGCTTTAAGGTCCCTAAAACAGGCATGGGAAAACCTCGGACCTCTGGGTGCTTTGGACTTCAACTCCCACCATTCCTAACAGCCTGAGGCCCTTTCCTGCTTAAGTGGCTGAGGGGGGAAAAGGAAAAGGGCCTGAGGTTGCTAGGAATGGTGGGAGTTGGAGTCCAAAACACCTGGAAGGTCCAAGTTTGCCCATGCCAGCTTTCGACAGAGACCTCTTCCTCCCCCATTGCGCCCTTTCTTCCCCCTCCTGCCGAACACTTTTTCTTCTACACTGCCACTTCTGCCGCCATTTTGATCCGAGGGGGCAGCGTGAGCGTGTTCAGGAGGGGAGGGGGAGGGAGGAAGACCTGACCTGTGCGGGCGCTACTGCGCAGACTCACCCAGAGCAAAGCAAGGCAAAGCGAACAGAACGAGGCTGGGAAGAAGGGAGCCCGAGTGGAAAAGAAAAAGTGTTTGGCAGGAGGTGGAAGAAAGGGTATTGGAGGTTCAAATTTCCCACGGCACACCTGATGATCGCTCATGGCACACTAGTGTGCCACGGCACACTGGTTGGGAAACACTGCCTTAGACAATACCTTTTTATTTTAGATTTTAATCTGGACTAGATGCATTATCCCATGGACATTGGAGCTGGCAGTCACCACCTAATATAGCAAATAATATAATAGCAATGAGTTATGTTTAAGCACTGAAACAAATAACAGTAACACATTACTGGTAAAGTGTTATAATGAAACATGAAACACAATATTGTAAAAAGTAACTTTTCCAAGCTCTGCAGTTCATGCACAAGCAGCAGCATCTAAATTCTATTCCTGGCTTCAGGGAACCAGATGGCCCACCTTATGTCCTTTGCCATCAGCTGAAATCTCTTCATTGTCTTCAGCAAGTCTGTGATAGGTTTGCTTGAGTGAAAGCACATTGAAGCTCCACTTTTGTCAAACTATAAAAGCAAGCAAGTAACACTACACTTCGAAATCTCCCCTATGTGGGATTGCTTTTTGGGAAGGCCTACTCTCCACAATCTTTGGGAAAACAAAGGAAGCCAACTCACATATAGATGTTACGATCTGATGCCTGTAGTGAAGGTTTAGCAGTTGTTATACAAAATCTGACTATATAATTGGCCAATCTTCTTTGGCCTCCCAACGACAAAAATTGTGAAAGGTCATCTTTTCTTTCCCTTCTGCTTTTAAAGTCACAATGCCTTTGCCTGCCATTGACAAAGAGAGTGGGAAACTGAATCACCTTCCAAAGACACCACCAGGAGCCTGGTGAATGGTTGAGGACATAGACAACTGTGTCTTTATGCTTAGAGCTTTTCTTCAGACAACAAGGAGTAATCTGGGATTGGTATTAAATGAATAAATTTGGACAGAAGATAAGTACGGACACCTGAAGGTTTCTCCATGCAGAGCTGGTTCATAGAAAAAGATTCCCCCCCTTCCTCCAAGCATCCCACAATTATAGCAGAGCTTTGCGCTCAAACACCTAGAGACAATGATGTCACCAAGGGACACCAACATTCACAGTGGCAAGTGGCCACAAGTCCAGATTCCTGCAGCGTTTCCTTCAATCAGAGACTCTGCAGGAACAGAGCACAAATGCTTGGCGGTTAATACAAAAGGCCTGGGAGCAGAGCAGAGGTCAGGCGAAGGGCTCGTTTCACAACTGCTCCTGCTAGAACAACAAGGAGTGCCATGGAGGCCTCCTTTCAAAAGGAAGAAAGAAGGGATGCATATAAAAGTGGGTTCTGTTCACTGACACAATGAAAGAAAAACAGTGAAGTTGGTGGCAGAAAGAAAATCTTGCTTCTGAATTAAATTGGGATTGCTTTCAAGTAGATACTTGGAGTTACTTTGTATGACCCGATGGCATTAGCATGGCAGAAAGGATTCCTGATTGTTCTCTCAGCTTCATGTGCTGCTGCTTTGTCAATAGAATTTTCTATCTTTTGGTTTGGACAAGGGATTAATTATTAATTTGTATGTTATACAGTGGTATGGTTATCATTTTGCTTTTTCAACACGTTACAAGCTTCTTCATTTTGAAACGGAAAAGCAGGATAGAAGTGGTTTTGGTCAATAGACAATGTAGAGCCAACAACAAAAGACGGATTTAGCAGATTGGTGATCTGAAGAAGTTCCTGCAAGTCGCTTCTGGCATGAAAGAATTGGCCGTCTGCAAGGACATTACCCGGAGGATGCTTGGATATTTGATGTTTTACCATCCTTGTGGGTGGCTTCTCTCATGTACCCACATGGGGAGCTGGAGCTGACAGAGGGAGCTCAACCCACTCTCCCCAGATTTGAACCGCTGACCTGATGATCTTCGGTCCTGCTGACACAATGGTCTAATCCATTGCGTCAGTGGGGGCTTTACATTTTTGAGCTGGTGTGTGTCTGTATGACTAAGTGGCAGGTGAAAGAATAGATAATTGTGTAGTAGACTGAATTTTAGGAGGTACTGCTTGCACAACAATTAGACTTGATGAAATTCCTTCTTTTATCTCTATTCTGTCCCTTATTTCACCTGGAAACCCTACGGTGTATAGGTATGGTTGAGAGAGATTCCAATTTGGAGATAAGTTGTCTTTTCCAACTTGTCAACTGGGTTCTAGAGTGAATGAATAGGAAGGGATGAAGCACATAGAATCATAGAGTTGGAAGAGACCTCATGGGCCATCCAATCTAACCCCCTGCCAAGAAGCAGGACAATTGCATTCAAAGCACCCCTGACAGATAGTCATACAGCCTCTGTTTAAAAGCCTCCAAAGAAGGAGCCTCCACCACACTCCGGGGCAGGGAGTTCCACTGCTGAATAGCTCTCACAGTCAGGAAGTTCTTCCTAATGTTCAGATGGAATCTCCTTTCTTGTAGTTTGAAGCCATTGTTCCATGTCCTAGCCTCCAGGGCAGCAGAAAACAAGCTTGTTATCTCCTCCCTATGACTTCCTGTCACATACTTATACATGGCTATCATGTCTCCTCTCAGCCTTCTCTTCTTCAGGCTAAACATGCTCAGCTCTTTAAGCCGCTCCTCATACGGCTTGTTCTCAAGACCCTTGATCATTTTAATTGTCCTCCTCTGGACACATTGCAACTTGTCAACATCCCCCTTCAATTGCGGTGCCCAGAATTGGACACACTATTCCAGATGTGGTCTAACCAAGGCCAAATAGAGGGGTAGCATTTCAGATACAGCATCAAAATTGTTAGAACAATTTAAATGTATTAATTAGATAAATTTGACTTATGAAATTTGAAGCATAGAAAATTAGCCAGTTCCAGGTGTTTGGAACCAGAAATATTTTGGAATTTAGATTTTTGGAATATTTGCATAAACACAATGATATATCTCGGAGATGTGACCCAGGTTTAAATATAGAATTCATTTATGTTTCATATAAACAATATACAAATAGCCTGAAAGTAATTTCATAAGTTAGTGCATGGGTACACTGAACCATCATAAAACAAAGATGTCACTATGTCAACCACCCATGAGGACAATATTGGATTGTGAAGCATTTCGGATTTCATAGTTATGGATAAGGACTGCTCATGTATTAGTTTCTTCTAAACAGTGGTTCTCAACCTGTGGGTCCCCAGATGTTTTGGCCTTCATCTCACAGAAATCCTAACAGCTGGTAAACTGGCTGGGATTTCTGGGAGTTGTAGGCCAAAACACCTGGAGACACACAAGTTGAGAACCACTGTTCTAAAACATCATGGCCTGAATCCTATTTCATAGTTCCCGATAGAGTTGAGATCTATTTGTATTTGGGCTTTCTTGGTCAATAAAATTTTGTCTGACTACCAGTAGTTTAATTTATTGACATTCAATTTAATTTACTGACATTAATTTGATGTTGGGTTTTAATGTTATTTTCATATGTGGTTTTTTTTCCCCTGTGATTTTATGTCAGTGTTTGTTTGTTTTACATAGGCATTGAATATTTGCTGATGTATGTTGGAATCTACCCTGAGTCCCCTTGGCGAGATAAGGAGGAATACAAATAAAGTTTATTTTATTATTTAGTTATTTCCTAGCTTGTGTGTTCTTCCTCATTAACAATGTTTGCCATCTTGAACACAGACAAATGTCCCTGTCATCAGTGAAATGCTGGAGGGCATGCTGAAGCCCATCCATGGACCATCTGATCTACGAAAAAATAGTTGTAGCTCTACATTCTGTGAACAGTCTTAGCAGATATTTGGTGGTTCTCTGACTTGCTCTCCCTCCCTCTCCTCCCATAATGGTTGCAGAAAATGTGTCTGAGGTTTAAATTCTTATTGTCTATGTTTTCAGCAACCTAACAGGCTACAGAACAGCATATCTCTATTATAGCACATATTTCTGTGGTTCTTGAATCATCCCAGTCTGAATTATTTTGGAGCCTGTGGGTTTTTTCCTTCTATTGAGTTCCAGTAATCTAAACGTGGGAGTGTGGGAAACTTTAATCCCTGTCTTATTTTATGGTTCTGGCTAGAGATCTATATGTCTATTCCATACATGTGTGACTTTCCTGCAAAACCTTCTTCAACTATCAGCTACTGGATCTATTTCTAAATACATTTAATTGGAAGTGAGTGCCACAGATTTCACTGGAACTTAGGTTTAATCAACTATATCATGGGAAATGAAGCCATCCCCATACCTCCAAAATATTCATATCTGTTCATTCCCTTTCAATCAAGAGTACAAAAAACTTTACACATACATTCTTTATCATAATGAATTCTCCACTGACTTCAGGCTATGAATCAGTCTTTCTTCTTTCTCCACTGACTTTAGGATGAAAGAGGCATCAATTCAAGGCTACATACGTGAGATGGGCTGGCCTAGCAAGATGAACTTACACCAGGAACTGAATATTTGCTTTCCTTGTTATAGAAGGTATTGAGTATTTTTCACTGCAGATTTTTGAAAGTAGGTCAAACAACAAATATGTGACATGGTTATTATACTTTTGTTATTTTTTATTTTAAAATATCAAATATAATAAAACAAAATAGTGAAGAAAAGAAAAACCACGAAAACCAGAAAGCACCAAAAAAAAACCACAAATAAAGTTAATAG
This sequence comes from Anolis apletophallus, assembly GCA_030556195.1. Taxonomy (NCBI): domain Eukaryota; kingdom Metazoa; phylum Chordata; class Lepidosauria; order Squamata; family Anolidae; genus Anolis; species Anolis apletophallus. The sequence goes on from JARBWK010000001.1 coordinate 52,937,875, forward strand.
ATTAGGAAAAAGTACATTGTCTTCCAACCTTCTTCATGGTGATAATATCTAATCCTATAATGTTGTTTCTACCAAGGTAAACATTCATATAATTCTATTGCTTAATCCTATCTACTAATTATCAAAGTCAGCATATTATTCCTATTACTCTGCAAAAACCTAGTAAAATGCCTCTGGTCATTTATAAAGGTCGCCAATGAGAGATATAGTACAGAATAAACAAATACATGAAGCGGATGGTCAGGATGTTGACTGTGGTTGGCTGGATCATGCCAGATGACTCAGGAGCCTGCTTATCTTCATTGTAGTGGGAATGCAGTAAAGACACCGTGCATTTTAAAATCTTTTTAAAAAAAATTTAATGAACTAGGCACAAAAAATTAATTATTTTCAAGCTCTGGTATCCTAAATGTTTTCATGGGATATGGAATGAATCACTGATTCCTATATTCTTTAGCTAGAAATACTGTATTTCATTTAATCCAAGGCTCACTTTTTCCTGTTTATGGGGCTTCAAAAACAGGGTGCATCTTAGATTTGACCATTTTAGGCATTCTTTTAACTGTCTTACCTGCAACAGAGGAGGAGGATGGGCCCTAGTCACAATGGCTCTGCCACCCCCCATTTTGTCTTTCGCCCCAGCCAGATGGCTGTTTACAACTAAGCTAAGCACCGTTTCCTGCTCCCACTGCCTCCCTAATAGGCCCATAGAACTAGTAAAAAAGACTCCTCGAGACATGATGATTCCATGATTCTTCACACTCCTGTCTTATCTCACAGGAAAGATTGCACTACAGAGTTGCATGAGGGGGGGATTGTGCATGCAGAAGATTTTTTAAAAATCTTACTAGAAGTGAAGTTACAAAAATGGGGTGTACCTTACATTTAATGACACCTTATATTTGGTGAAATATCGTATTGTCCTGTTCCTCAGCTTCATATACTTTGGTGTACAGATTGAATATACACAGCAACTTTGAGGCAAGCTCACAGGCAGGGGAAAGTACAAGAAAAGGTTGTGTGTACTTTTGGCATACATGTGGCATTAGAACACTTGCCAATTTTGAATTGCAAGAGGCAGAAGTGGCCTGGAGGAAGAAAACTGGGAGAAAGCTATGCATCTTTTTAAAGATTCTATCTTATAATGTTGTCCATTGACCAAACTATTTATTGATTAGGAGCTGCTTGTGGTTTACAGCTGATGTGAATCAGAGCTAAGCCAATTTCCCCACAACCACCACCAGGCATGCCAGTTATTTACCTGTGCCTTTCTCCAAACTTGCTCAACTATTATTTTTTAAAAAACCCACCAGATTTCTAGTGTGACTTTTACCCTAGTAAAAGGATCGGTGGAGTGCTAGTTTTGAGCATAGGACTATATGACTCTGGAGACCAGGGTTTGAATCCTTGCCCATGAAACTCACTAGGCAAATTACACCGTCAAAGCCTCAGAGGAAGACAATGACAAACAAGTGTAAAGTCATGCACATCGGGGCAAAGAACCTCAAATACACTTATCAACTGATGGGATCAAAGCTTTCTGAGACAAACCAGGAAAGGGATCTTGGGGTTTTGGTGGACAGCTCAATGAAGATGTCAACCCAGTGTGCTGCAGCAGTGAAAAAAGCAAATTCTATGCTTGGCATGATCAGGAAGGGAATCGAAAATAGGTCGGCAAATGTTGTATTGCCTCTTTACAAATCTATGGTGAGGCCACATCTGGAGTACTGTGTACAATTCTGGTCACCGCACCTCAAGAAGGATATAACGGAACTTGAAAAGGTACAAAGAAGAGCAACAAAAATGATCCAAGGGATGGAGCAGCTCCCTTATGAAACCAGGTTGCAATGCCTTGGTCTTTTCAGCCTTGAAAGACGGCGTTTAAGAGGTGACTTGATCGAAGTGTATAAAATCATGCATGGGATAGAAAAGGTGAATAAAGAAAAATATTTTCTCTGTCACACAACACTAGGACTAGGGGGCACTCCCTAAAGCTCCAAGGTAGGAAAGTTAGGACTAATAAAGGGAAATATTTCTTCACCCAGAGGGTCATTGGGTTATGGAACTCACTTCCAGAGGAGGTTGTGACAGCTGTCAGCCTGGACAGCTTCAAGGCAGGATTATACAGATTCATGGATACCAAGGGAATCAGTAGTTACTGGACATCCAAGTGCCACCTCTGTGTTGATGGAGGCAGGCAGGATTTTCCCCGGGTACTGGTTGTGGGGGGTCGGGAGCAGGTGAGGGTTTTGCCCTCCTTTCTGCTAGAGATCCCTGTGTACAACTAGTGGGCCACTGTGTGACACAGAATGCTGGACTAGATGGGCTGAGGCCCGATTCAGCATGGCTCTTCTTATGTTCTTATATCTACTGAACAAATTTTGCGCACAAAAAACCCTGTGATACAGTTTCTTTATGGTTGCTGTAGGTCAGAAATGACTTGAAGGCAGACAACAAATAGATATAAAATATGGATATTATGAATATAGTAGTTGGGAATAAGATATGGTGATCTCCACTAGGACCTCAATAGAAGGCCCTTTGTAAAGTGAGGGATAGCAGGGGAAATCATGGGGCAGCGTGTTCCCTATGGTCAGGGTCCATGGCATTCCTTCCAACAAAGTCTCCCTGCTGTCCCCCACTTCCTCTGCATTGTTTTGGATGAGGAGTGTTGTGTAAATCCAACTTCTCTGGGCTCCATTGCTGCAACGGAGTCCTGCAGAAGTAGCTCTGCATCATCTAATGCCCTCTCGGGGACTCAGTGCCAGCAGAGGAGAGAAGTCGGGAGAAGACGCTTCTCTCCCTGCATCTGATGAGGTGGCTTAAATGTTTTCACTATCTATAGTGACTCCATTTCCTCTCATCCCACTTCCAAATATGGTCCAAACTTGGACTAAGACACAGAAATGTGGGAAAAACGAACTCCCACTTTGCAACATATTTGAAGTAGGCAATTGTACATTTTGAATTAGAGTTGTGTGGCAGAGGAAATAGGGAGGCAAGAGCTCTCAGCATGAAGACCCAAAGAAACACATTTTGTACACATTTTCTTCCTATACTGGGATAAAGTCCCAAAACATATTATGAATCCCAACCTAAGGATGTAACATAAAGAGATTGACTAACCAAGGTATCTTTGAGTGGGAATTTGGGCTGCTATAAAATACGGGTACCCATTGCTGTCTTCCCATTAATGCTAGGCATTGAAGAAGAAATTAATGATCCTGTATTCCCCCTTCTTCACTGAAAAAAACCCACACAAGAAGGCATCAAATTGTGCTGAAAAGATAGTCATAGCTGCCATCCGTTTACCCTCAGAAAAAGAACTTGATACTTGATGCATTGCCACTTGCGAATGCTTGGCTCTGAATACAACCAAGATCAAGCTTTAAATCAGTCAAAAGCCTTAGTCAGGCCTCTCTTCTCACTTCTTTTTCAACCACGAGCTTAAATATAACCCAGCATTGCTGCCACTAAGCCTCTGGTGTTAAGGAATATATATTCATCTTTACTGTATCATCTGCCTTAAAGGCTTGCCATGGTACGCACAGAGGCACTGAAAGCACATCAGTGCTCTGTGGTGTTCTCTGAAATTTAATCTTTATATCCATTTATATTGGATCTCTGCAATAAAAGCTGATAAATGAAAACAAGACTTTAAACAACCATAATAAATTGAGTGGGTTGAGTAAGATTGTTGGTTCATATTGCTGTCCTACAGAATGTTTAAAACTACTCTTTCCAGATTTGGCTGCCTGCCTGTTCCTCTTGTAAGTGTGCCTTAGAAAAGTGCCCCTGTTACTTCTCCTTAGCATTGTTTTTAGGTTATTAGAGAGGGGGTTGTTTGGAAAGGCCTAGAAGTGATACACCATTCCACCAAAATCAATCCGTGTATGTGAAGTCTTGGCTCTGCTTTCTCCTTTGCTTTTGTTCCTCCTGTATAGGCCTTCCCACTAGTGTAGAGACCTTCCTTTGTATTAGTTTTTGGGTGGAGCTTAAAATCCCCCCAGAGACCAGTCTTAGTTGGTCTATTCTATTTCCCTGTATAGAGCTCTTGCTGGACTCCTCCTTTTGTTCTCCAGTCACTAGAGGCTTGGGGCATTGTCTGGTATCCTAGGGCCAAGCCATCCAAACAGGCATTCTTAGCACCTGCTGCATTTAGCAGTATTTTTATGCCAGCAGTCCAAAGTACAACTGTCACAATGCTGGGACTAGGCCCGGCCCCTTAATTACACACACAGAGACGAGAGTCAATTAACTATTTATTGAGTAATTAAGAACAGGTGAAAAAGATGTAAAGTCCAACAAGTAATGAGAAAAGCAATTAGAATCCAAAGGTCAAAAGTGAAGAATCAATCAAAATGCAAAGGTCCATAAAAACAAAGCAAGGTTCAATTAGGCAAAGTAATCCATGGAATCAAACAAGGCAATGTCCATGAAAATACAAGGTCCAAGGTAACTCTTGGCAAGGTAGCCAGTCTATGGCTTCCAGGAACCAGGTCGCTTCACTCCCTTCAGATCAGAAGTGGCCGACCAACTGAGGAACCGTTCCCACGGAACGTATATTTAATTTCCTCCTTTGTGAGACCAGCGCCGCTCTAGGCTTCGTCTCCATTCCTTTCTATTATCCTCAATACTTCGTCTGCAGTCAAAGCTCCTTCCCGGCCGAGCCGCAGCTGCCTCGCTATCTTCCTGAGAAACCTCCTCCCTTTCGGTTTCCATCAGCTCATCCCCCGCTGGTTCCCAGATACGCTCTTGGGAACCTCATCCACCTGGTTTCTCATACGAGTTATCTGAATCGGGGTCAGACTGACCTTCCCCGTCCTCGTAAGCCTCAGGCCAATCATCCTCCCATTGCAAACTGTCTGTAGGAGATGCAAACCCATCTGCCCCATCATCTGCTTCACCTGCATCCCCATCAATCGGGTCCAAAGCAATTGGGACCCCCGGGGCGGCCCCAGACCCCCCCCCCCCCGGCTGCACTGGATGCCTTGTTGCTACAACAACAGAAGCTTTTGGCCAGCCTAAGCTTCACAAGGAAGAAAATTGAGACAGTTTGTAACAATCGCTTTGCATCAGAGGCAAAAGATTTCAGAAAGATTACTGCAACCAGCAAAATCTCCTTTTGTAATGTATTGTCTTACGTTATCTTATGATAGTCCCAGATGGAGTTAACCCATTATTCATCTTGTTTTAGTAAACTCATTTGATTATCTTTTCACCTTGCCTAAAGTGCCTCTGTTTGTTTAGGGTCGTAATCTTAAGAGAAGGTATCAGATAGCCCCTGAGTAAAGCCAGACAATATAGTTTTCCCAAAGGCTTGGGCGTACCATCATAGTATATATTAAAGGTTTTATATCCCACCTTTTGAGTCTTGAATCTAGAAGTGGAGAATAAGCCTGTATCAGACTTTAGTATCAGGCTAGCTGTCAACTTTTGAGATCTTGATACGTTTTCACCTCTGTTCAGGAATTCACACGTGGTGGGGACATGACACGCAAGCAAGGCCTGTCTCCAAAGATTTGTTAAATGCAAAGATCTGAAGAGATTTCTATGATCATGCTTGGCTGAAAGTGGTGTGAGAGCTTCTATGACTAGGAGTCCTGATAAAACTGATTTCTAATCAGTAGACTTCTGTAGTGCAACCAAATGTGATTACAGAAAGCTTTACAGACCACAACCTGGAGGTCTAGAATGGAGCTTCTTAAACTATTTCAAATTAAGTGACCAGCAATTTCTTTCAGAAGATTTTCCAGGAACCAACACTGGATCATGAAGCACCACTTTGAGTAGCAGGTTCAGGGGTTGATCTTACATGTGTGTCTTTGTCTTCATCATCCATTAGACATACAGGCAAGAAAGTGAATGTTTGACTAGTGTTTTTAACAAAGAGCTGATTCATAACAAATCTGATCACCACGATGTAGGTTGTTCAGCAGTCATGTCCTCAATCACTACATGACCGGAGGGCCATGGGAAACAGATATACACCAGGACCTTATGAGTAGCCCCATTTAGAGCAGATCCAATGGCTTCTTGAATAGTGAATCAATGTCAATGTGAACTCTACAGCATCAATGGGTCTATTCTACTTATAATTGTGACTAAGAACCAAACTATAAACAGATACTTGGTTAATCAGCAATGTAGTTAATCACCCATTTTTAAACAGCCAGTAGTACTCTAAGCAACTGAGAACAAACATCTCTTGTCAAAAAAGGAATAACATTCAGAGTGAAAGAGAAATAAAGATATTTATGGACTATTCATACATTCAAATAAAACAAAAGCAATGCAACAAATATATAATCAATTTGATGTTGAAATGAAGGCAATAGACAGAAAAATCAAAATTACTCAACTGCCAAATAGTAATATTACCCCTCAGTACTAGTACTGGTCTTTCTTCATTCCAAGGGGCAAAAGCATCCTGACTTAAAAAGAGATTTAGAGAGGACAGTGTTTTCTCACTGTGGATAAACGAATGATTGAGAAACATTTTTCTTCTCTCTCTAGTCTTCAAGAAAAAAAATGACATGAATACAACTCGTAAACAATACTAAATATTAAATGTTGAATGCTACCAGAATATAGGGGGAAAGAAATCAAGCATGAACACCTCATAAGCAAGGTGATATACTTACAGCTAGACATGCTATATCTGGGCAATGACAGTGACTGTCAAATCAAATATTCTGAACAGTCTCTCAAGTGAATGTTTCCTTTAAACATTATCGTATTTACTCGAGTCTGATGCAGCATCAAAGCTAATGCACACCTCAATTTTCCAAATCCTGAAACCAAAAAAAGTATTTGCTGCTGAATGTAATGCACAGCAGCAAAAAGGGGACTGTATGTAATTCCTTCTTTAAAAACAGAAGTGTTAGAACACCAAAGCTTTCAGCAATGGAAAGGAAAAACTGGGGTGCAACTATTTATTTATTTATTATTATTTATTTCAATCATTTGTAACCCACCCTTCTCTACCCCAGAAGGGGGACTTAGGGCGGCTAACAACATTTCATAACAACAATAAACAACAATTACATTGTAAAATACATTAAAATAGATTAACCTATTAAATAACATTAATTTAATTAATTAAACTGTGCTGTAGAATTAATCCACTTTCATTACCTTGGTTCAGTGCTATGGAGTCATGGATGCTGTAGATTTACAAGGCTTTGAGCTTTTTATATCCCAGGATATAATGGCAAATAATTCCACAATATGTGCTTTGAACTGGGTTATCTGAGTCCACACTGCCATATAGCCCAGCTCAAAACGGAAAATGTGGGATTTTCTGCCTTGATATTCTGGGATATAGAGCTGTGTGGAAAGGCCCTGAGAGTATGGCTGGATCTACACTGCCCTATAATCCAGTATCTGATCTCAAATTAAACTGGATTATGTGAGAATACACTGCCCTATAATCCTCCAGGTAGTACATGGCATTAATTCTGCTCTGAATGTGTGTGTGTGTTTTGTATACATTTTTATTTTGTGTTGTAGGTTTTTTCGGGCTATATGGCCATGTTCTAGAGGCATTCTCTCCTGATGTTTCACCTGCATCTCTGGCAAGCAACCTCTGAGGATGCTTGCCATAGATACAGGCGAAATGTCAGGAGAGAATGCCTCTAGAACATGGCCATATAGCCCAAAAAAACCCTACAACAACGCAGTGATTCCGGCCATGAAAGCCTTCGACAATACATTTTTATTTTGTTATGTGAAAATAGCATGCAATCGATGAAATTCAACAAAGTACAAATATTATTTTACAAATCCCACTCCCACTCTGTTCCCACCCGTGAACCCCCACCCAAGACTTCTAATGCTACACAGTATGGAACTAGTATCTAATAAAAATCTATCCTTATCATTACACTAATACAGTGTTTCCCAGCCTTTTTGGAGCCGCGGCCCACTTTTAACATTAAAAAAAATCCGGGGGCACACTAACAACCAAAATGACACAAAATGACACTCTAACACAGTAAAGAATGGTTGGGGGATGGTGGTCTGCTTGGAGCAGCTTCTGGGAGTGCCAAAGATGGGGAGGGGGCAGAGCCAGGCCATGCCATGCCCCGCCCCCTCCCCGGCTTAAGCTCTCCCAGCACCTGCTCCAGCCTTAAGGGGGCAGTGCCAAGCCAGCAGTGGCAGAGCCAGCACAATGCTGGTTTGGCACAGTCCCCTCAAGGCTGGAGCAGCTGCTCGGAGTGCCAAAGCAGGGGGAGGGGGTGGAGCCAGGCTGCGCCATGCCCCTCCCCCCAGCTTCAGCTCTCCCACAGAGGAGGAGCATGAGCAATCAACAGGCTTCAGTGGGCGGGGCTCCTCCACACGGCTTCAGTGAGCGAGGGGCGAGAGTCATGGCGGGAGTCATGGCAGATTGGGGGCTGGCTGAGGAAACGGCCAAAGGAGGCGGCACCCGGCCCCTTCTTCTTTGTCTTCGCCGCCGCCCGGCCCTTCCTCCTCCTCCCCCAAGCAGCAGGAGTTCAGCAGGAGGAGGGGGGAAAGGAAGGGGGGCAGAGAGCTTTTCTCGGGGCACAGCAGGAGGTCCGTCACGGCACACTGGTTGGGAAACACTAATAGATTCTCCATGTGGCTGTCCCAAGATCTGTTTTTGTCTTTTTAAAAAAAAAATACTCAAAGGCAAGTCTCAATTTTCTAGCAAACACATCGTTGTTTCCTCCCCTTATGCCACTGCAGAGCTTAGCCATTTGAATATACTCTACTAATTTTCTTTTCCAATCCCTTATGAGTAGTTCTTTTCCCCCTTTCAAGTAGTTCTCACTGTCACAAAGCTATACTTATTCTCTCCTGAAACAAACCCAATAGGCATATTTCTGGGTTTTTCTTAACTTTTAAAAAATCATTTTATTTGTTTCTTTAGTCACCTTTTTCCAAAACAAATTACCACCGTACAGGTTCACCAAGTATGGAAGAAGTTGCCTTTCTGCATTTTGCATCTCCAACATTCCCCCCCCCCCCCAATTGGGTTTTATCAATTTTAGCCTTTAATTCAGGAGTTATGTAACTTCTATAGAACATTTTGTACATATTTTCTCTAATGTACCCAGCTATTGAAATTTTAAATCTTGTGTGTGTGTGTGTGTTGACTCACTGCATTCTGATCTATCTAGACCAGGCATGGGCAAACTTTGGCCATTCAGGTGTTTTGGACTTCAACTCCCACAATTCCTAACAGCCTACCAGCTGTTAGGAATTATGGGAGTTGGAGTCCAAAACACCCGGGAGGGCCTACGTTTGCCCATGCCTGGTCTAGACTGTGCTTGGTCAACCCAGCAGATATTTTGCTCACTAGGTAGTTTTAGACTGAATTTTCCCACATGCCATAACTGGCAGTGTGGTTGTCCATTTTTATATATAAAGAAACTGAGGTGTACAGAGGTCAGAGAATGCTAATTTCCATGTGTTGCTTGAACCTCCAGTAAGGTGACTGTTGAGTACTTCCCATGACCTTGGGGGCTTTCAGAACCGATACTATCAGTCTCTCTAGGCCGCGATGATTGAAATACAGACTGTGAAAGGAAGGAATCTTTGACAGAGTTCCTTCACAGTGTGAGAAGCAGGAAGTGGCCCGCAGCACTTATTGACATTCCTACAAAGCCACATTCTTCTCCACGAACAACAGAACTTCATGAATGGCATTTCAAGGTAACCGAACAATTTCTCCCACTGACATTTGCAACCACATTTTTGGGCATCACATTTTCCTTTGCATATCTAAACAGTGATAGATAATATTAAAATGAACTGCTGAAATAATTTTTATCATTTCTAGTAGCTGAAAAATGAGGAGTACCCGATTAACTTGCCTTAGCTGACGAAACCCAACTGTTGCAATAAGAGATTTCTTAGGGATTTTTTTCCTGCTCCTCTCTTTAAGAAGCTCTGCTTTCCTTTTTTCATGGGCTTTGACGCAAACCCATAGCTGGGGAAGCCATTTCTTGGGAGTAAATGCATTCAGAAACCCAACTGAGTCTATTAAGTCTTCCTCCTAAATAGGTTATTTTTATTTATTGTATCAGGCCACAGTTGTAATGCACTTAAGAAAACAGAAAGTTTAAAAACTTGGTATTCTATTAAATGTCCTTTGACCAGTAGCTGGCCACTGGTGTTGTTATAAGGAGGTCCTCCATTGTGACATGGCAAGGCTCAGGCTGCATTGTAGTAGGTGGTCTGTGGTTTGCTCTTCTCCACACTTGCATGTCATTGACTCCACTTTGTGGCCCCATTTCTTATGGTTGGCTCTGCATCTTGTGGTGCCAGAGTGCAGTCTGTTCAGCGCCTTCCAAGTCACTGTTCAGTTCCTTCCAGGCATCCCCTGGGCAACGTCTTCGTAGATGACTGATTCTCTCACACCAGAAGCATCCAGAAGATACCAGAAGCAACCTGAATAGCTGGAGGCTGGTGACGATCATGGCTAATTTCTTCTGAGCATGGTTAATTTCTTCTGAGTTGAATGTTGGGATAGTGTCACACCCCAGCCTGTCCCAGGCCCTCAGCAAGACCAACGCCATGTTAAATCCCAAGCCTCAGAGAGGCCTGCAAAGCCTAAAGGCAAGATACTACAGGAGCCTATAGTTCATCCAGCGTTCAAGGACAGAAGCCGGTCAGCTCCAGCTCGGGCCGATAAGAACCGAGGGAAAGGAGGAGATGGGTTAACTCCTGTCTGTCCAGGTGCCAGTGCTAATGAGTTGACATACCATTCTGATGCAGGAGGCTTGAGAAAGCCCAGCTGGAAGCCTGCTCATGAGAACCAGTTTCAATGCACCTTTGCGTCGTAACGATCAAAGCCTGGGCTACCTATTTAAGTTAGGTCTGAAAGATGTGTGGCATCTTTTGCCAACGTTCAGCTTTCAAGCCAAGTCTTCACGGAACCTTGCCTGGGCCATTAGGCCTTCCAGCCTATAGACTCTGTTTGCCAAGCCTTGTGCCAAGAACTTATCCCTGGATTAGCCCATTGGGGCATCAAGACTTTTAACTATTTTGTTCCTGTTTTATCTTTGGACTATTGCTCTGCAATAACCTGATGCTTGGAAGCATCAATGGACTATACTTCTATCTTCTTTACTCTAGCCATTTATTCTAAATAAAGCATTTAACCACGGCTGGTCTCAAGTGATTTACTGAGGGGTCTTTCAGGTCTACGGTGCAACAGATAGGGTTCTGCAGAAATCTGTATAACTCCTATAAAGACTAAATCTGACACAAATTCATCATGCCACTGACTTGGAAGCCACTCATTACTATTGGTTAAATAGGACTATTTAACCAATAGTAGGTACAGGACTACCCAGACAGTTTTAATTATGGATTTTAAACTTCCACTTTATGTCTCACTTTTGTTTTGTGTATGTATTTTATGGAAATACGTTTTAATATGTGTATTTTATGGAGTGTTTTTAAATTATTGTGTGTTTTGATTATGTGTTTTAGCAGTGTTGTAACCTGCCTCAAGCCGTGAGGAGAGGGGGTAAGAAATAAAATTATTATACTATTACTATGCAAGCTTACACCCCAACATCTCATTTCCATTAAATAGTTCTCTTTCTTAATGAGTTTTGGACAATGCAGACTTACTCCTTTGTTGTTATTGTTGTTGTATGCCTTGAAGTAGTACTACTGAATTATGATGACTCTAAGAAAAACCTATCACAGGGCTTTCTTGATTATATGCCTTCTTTTGAGGCCCAAAGACTGTGAGTTCTGAACGTCAGTCAGTGGGTTTCACAGTTGAGCAGGGATTCAAACCCTGGTCTCTAGGGTCATAATCTAATACTCATACCACTTCACCATGTTAAAATGTCATTCCTCTTTACCCATAAAAGGTCAAAGGATGAGGCAACCAACAATATGGGTGACATATGCATCTTCGAGTTTCTTTATGGTACACATTCAATTTTCTTCCTGTCGTCACTCATGACAGCTTAAAGAAAATGAGCAAGACCTTTTCAACTGAGGAAAGAAAAAAAAAGTTCAAAATGATTCCCTAGCCACAAGGGAAATTGCACTGTTGATTCAAATGGAATTCTTCTTCTCTTGGATTTCATAAAGAACCAATGAGAAGTGTCAATCTAGAATCAGTACTAACTGATTACTGAAAGCAACAAGTTGGTTGAGGTAGGCAGGATTTCCCTGGGTACTGGTTGTGGGGGTCGGGAAGGTTTGCCCTCCTTTCTGTAGATCCATCCACTGATAAGAATTTGTATTCAGCATGGCTCTTCTTATGTTCTTATGTTCTTATGTCAAGGAGCTAATTTGAGCCAACTGATAATTTGTATTAATGCATCTGTGTCCTTGAAAAGGAATCCCAATAGATCATGTGCCATGCACCTGATTATTCTGTTTCTTTTTTGTTTGTTTGTTTTTTAATAGTCCTTTGTATGTTTCACCTCAAAATTCAACCAAGAAACCAAGATTGGTTACTTTACTTTGCATAGTTCAAATATCTATTTTATATTCCCACACTGTCTTGGGTTTTACAGCATTTCATTATCCTCTATTTCAAATGTTCTCTGTGCTTTTGCTGTATGCCCCACCATGATTTACCCAACACCAATCATTTGCTTTTAATTTTGTTGTTTTGGGGACTAGACCTTTACTGAAGACTTCTTTTCTGAAAGTGTCTTACAATCAGTCAGAAAAATGTGCCTCTACTCCCCTCCTTTTTTGTGAATCTGTGAAGGAAGCATCTGCTTTCCATGAATAGTTTTGAGGGGGAAATACTTACCTCAAAGCTAGAAAATATGACTGTGTGCATTGCATAGAATCATAGAGTTGGAAGAGACCTCATGGGCCATCCAGTCCAACCCACTGCCAAGAAGCAGGACAATCGCGTACAAAACATCCCCAAAAGATGGCAATCCAGCCTCTATTTAAAAGCCTCCATAGAAGGAGCCTCCACCACCTCCGCCACAATGTAATGTACACTAAAAAGCTTTAAAATGCTCTCCCCTATGATATGGATACATGTTCAGCATCATACTGAGCTCTAGTGCTCAGTGAAATACCAGCAAAACAGAAGAGTAGGAATTATTTGCATGTAATTTAAGGGATGTGGGGTCTTGATTTGGAGGCTATCCTGGACAGACATAGAGAGACTTGCAGTTCAAAACCTCTGGAGGATCAGCTAAGTGTAGCCTTTTAAGGGTCTTTTTAGCATTTGTTGCCAAATATAGAGAGTCAGCAGAGTATAGTAATTTGATTGGTGAAGTACAACTCTGGAAACTGCACATTTTGAACAGGATAAGGCTTGATTGGTAGATTGCCTTCAAAAACTGTGTAACTTTTAAACACTTTCTTGCAGCGTGAAGAAAAATGTTTAAATTATTTATGTTTAAATTATTATGTTGTTTCTTCAAGAAGAAATTGGATCTACACTTCCATATAATCCAGAATATCAAGGCAGATAATCCACATTATCTGCTTTGAACTGGATTATATGAGTCTGCCATATAATCCAGTTCAAAGCAGATCCAGCCTAAGTAGATCCAGCCTAAGTGAATAATTATATCCCTAGAGCATTTGAATGTTAAAACTGCATACACAAAATACTGTGGAATCATGCTTCATCTTGCTAGAGAATATCTGGTAGAAAATACTCAGCATTTGCTGGGCATTACAAATATGGGCACATTGTCATAATTTTCAATATTTCCCTCCATACATCAAAGATGGCATGCTTTTTTGTTGAAGGGCTAATCCAGCAACAACATTCCTCTTGTTTAGGCATCAATTTAAAGCCAAATGGAGCATTAAGCATGTTGCAAATCCATCATTAGACACAATCCAGAGTTTGCACACAAAGTTTTTGTAAAGACATTGGCTCCCTCTTAACCACAACCAACCCTTCTCCCATTACCAGTTTGGAAAGCTGGCAAGTCTGCACTTCCCAGCACTCTGTGGTAACATACATTGCAAGACTCTCTTTGCTTCTTCCTCCAAAGTAATAGTGCCATCACTACATTTTAGAAACTCTTCTATCCTGGATTTCTGGGTGTCCATGCTTTTATACATTTCTCAAAGACAGTGGTTCTGTGAAACCGGGTTAGTTTGTTTCTGCTGGCAGATTGGCTCTGGTGCTAAAGCCAATCCTGGGCCTAGGCAACAAAAACAGATCAATTCCAATTCTAGTTGAATATATTAAGGAAGCATATAAGTGAACCAAAGCATTCAATCACTCTCAGCATCTTAACAACATGGCCAAGATGACCTGAACCACTTAATTTTTCTGTTGCTCCTGACTGCTGCAGCTGAGACCCCCTTCTACACTGCCATATAATCCAAATTATCAATGTAAATAATCCACATTACCTGCTCTGAACTGGATTATTTGAGTCTACCAAGGCAGATGATCTGGATTTTATATGTCAGTGTAGAAGGGGCCTGAATTGTCTGTGCGAAGACAGAGCTTGGAATTTGCAGAAATACTAAAAATTTGTTATAATCACAGCACATACTTTAGCATGTTCTCTCTTGAGAGACAATTCTAGAGGGTGATTAAGATTTAGGTCATCATAGTCAACCATACTAGGGATGTACTGTTTTTAAATTATTTGTTCCCACAGGGGAGAATGAATAATTCAATCACTTTTCTCCCCATTGCGGATCAGTTTTGAAAAACTGGTTTTCTATACAAAGTTCTCATATAGTGGGGAAAAATCTCTCCCTCAAACCCACACTTTTTTCCTGTAGCACCAGCCATGTTCTACAAAACAAGTCAAAAAAAGAGAAGGGTAAAATATTAATACTTTTTTCTCCCCCTAAAGGCGCAGATTCGCAGTCTGGGTGTGATCCTGGACTCATTGCTGAGCCTGGAACCCCAGGTTTCGGCGGTGACCAGGGGAGCATTCGCACAATTAAAACTTGTGCGCCAGCTGCACCCATACTTTGGGAAGTCTGACTTGGCCACGGTAGTCCACGCTCTGGTTACATCCCGTATAGATTACTGCAACGCTCTCTACGTAGGGCTGCCTTTGAAGACTGCTCGGAAGCTTCAAATGGTCCAAAGGACAGCAGCCAGGAAGATAACAGGAGCGGCACTCAGGGAGCGTACAACTCCTCTGTTGTGCCAGCTCCACTGGCTGCCAGTCTGCTACTGGGCACAATTCAAAGTGCTGGTTTTGGCCTTTAAAGCCCTAAACCAGTGGTTCTCAACCTGTGGGTCCCCAAATGTTTTGGCCTTCAACTCCCAGAAATTCTAACAGCTGGTAAACTGGCTGGGATTTCTGGGAGCTGTAGGCCAAATCGATTTTAAGAACGAGGTGCTGAGATTTGTATTTTGTGGGTTTTAACTGTTAATTTGTATGGTTTTATATGATTGTTTATATCATATTATGATGTGTTTTATATGTGGGACTTGCTGCTGCTTGTTCACCACCTCGAGTCACCTTCGGGCTGAGAGAGGCGGTATAGAAGCATAATAAATAAATAAAATAAAGATGGAAGATTCCTAGAGGTGTTCTAACTGGGGTTGCCCATAGAGTCACTCTAGAGTTTCCTAGGGTGAATTTATTAATCAAATCAATGAATAATCATAGTTTAACCTGCATATGTGCCAGGCCAAATGGAATCATTTGAGTTTTTAAAATTAGTTGTCCCCGTCCCGTCCCCCTCAAAAAAACTCTAGAGGATTTCAGAAGGCCCTCAAATAAGACCTTAGATGCTACATCTGGCCCTTGCACTGCCCTTTAACAACCCTTGCCTTACAGTCAATTTGATTGGTTTAGAAAATCAGATCTCACCAGTCTAAAAGGTTTGTTTCTTTGTCTGAGCTTCTGGTTGACTATGTGCAAATACTTTTCTACTTAGGCCAGAGTCCTTGTTTTGGTGCTCTTTAAGCACCAAAGCAGTGGCAATGCCATCAAGACCACTTGTGCAAGATGAGTACTGAATCCCCATGGTCATTTTTAAACAAACATATTTCTATGCAGAAAAACGCATAGAAATATAAGTATGGCCATCCCTATATGTGAATATATACACACACACACACACACACACACACACTGGGTGTGTACCCAGTGGCTTTCTGAACTGCTTAATAAATTCTTCATGTCGACTGACAGGCAGGACCTTTGGAAAACAGCATGTACATCAGTATGCAAATCCCGATTTTAAATGTTTTCATTAACATCTGTCAGATTTTTAGAGATGCCAAATATCCTTTCCCCCATAACGTTGAAACAATGAGAGAGCTTCCCACAGACATTGATTTATTTCTTGATTCCACTCAAGCTTTGATTTTGATTAAGATCGTGACTCTGCTGGGGTGAGTAATTTCAGGAAAGGGCACAATTGTCTCTAGTGTTCCAGCCAGAGACAAAAGCTCTAGTAGCTTCAACATGAGCCACGTGCACAATGCCTCCACCTCCACTTCTAGCTTTTATATATGCCCCAGTATTAATTGCTGGAGGTTCCCAGAAGCACCAGCGAATTACTCCTGGATTAGTGTGTGTATGATCACTGGTAGGACCTTTAAATATAGTACATGAAACAGGCAGGATAAAATCAGTTTGTTACAACTGATCTCAGGTTACGAGGCCAGGTTGTCACACACTTGTAGTTATCTTTCCTCCAACCAACAAATACTTTTAGTTTTGTTTTATCCAGGTCTTGTGTTCAAGCTTTTGCCTGTTCGTAGGATGCTTTCACACTTTACAACTATAGCATTAAGGACTGGGCTGTGGCGCAGCTAATTAGCAGCCAGCTGCATTAAATCACTACTGACCAAGAGGTCATGAGTTCGAAGACAGCCCAAGTGGGAGTGAGGCCCCAACCATTAATAGTCTAGCTTGCTGTTGACTTATACATTCTGAAAGACAGTTGCGTCTGTCAAGTAGGAAATTTAAGTACCGCGTTATGCAAGGAGACTAATTTAACTAATTTATGACACCATAAAACTTTCTAGCAGAGTGCATAAGAATGAAGAAGTACTCCATCAAGGGCTTGATGACACAAGTGGACGGTGAAGTGGCATCTCCCTCTGTGGTTGGAATCAAGCATACCCTCATGAAGCTGGAAAGCTGGAATATTATATTGCCTATGTGTCGGTCTATATATGTTATATGTCTAATGGCATTTAATTTTTGCCATGTACTGTATATGTGCATTGTAATCCGCTCTGAGTCCATTGAGCAGTGAGAAAGGCAGAATATAAATACTGTAAATAAATAAATATATATATAAGTTTCCAATGTAATTGCCCTGACTGTAACTAATAGATGGTGTAGGTTGGTGAGGGACTGGATGTTCTTTGGCTGAGAATTCCAAATGTCCTTCTCTAAACTTCACATTCCAGGACTCCATATGCCAGAATGGTGATTGAAGTGAAATCTATGGGTGCATCTACTCTGTGGAATGAGTAAATTTTGACATCCCTTTAAATGCCGAGGCTCAATGCTAAGGCATCATAGGAGCTGTAATAATTACCTCTTACTGCAAACACGAAGAGGGGTGCATTTGTAAATAATTGCTTGCACTTTATATTTTAAATTCATTTAAACAATTTTAAAATAGAAAAAAATGTTTTATAAATCCTCCCATAACCCTTTAAAATGCTTTTGACTGAACATGTAGCCATTACATCTCAAAACATTTATTTATATAATTGAAATTATGTTTGTACATATGTAATGCAAAGTGATTTCTGTTCACTTCCAGTTGTTCACTTGGCCTAAAAAGCCACTATATGTTTTTAAACATAGCATTTTGGAGGAGAAAATGTGAGTGGTACCCTGGTATTTAAGTCAAAGAGAAAGAGAGGTCTCTGTCTGAGCATGTATGACAGAAACAGAAAAGAGAAAGATAGAGAGTGAGGGAGAGATGGAACCAGCGATTTGCAATATGAGAACAAACTAAGTCAGAACAAAAGAAGAGGCAAGGTAAGTCAGCTCAAAGAAAAGATACAATATATCTTTCTCTATTGATCTAATGTGAGGTGAAGTCCTGCTGCACACTCATGTGAGGCATCCTGCTGTTTGTCTTCATTTATGCTCTGCTTACATATAATCTAAGGAAATTAACTATTTCAAAAACAGGTTAAATCTCTAGTCTTCTTGCAGGACTAAAACCCAATTTAATACATCTGCAAAGTCTCACTGCTTGGGAAATATGCAATACATTTAAACCAAGAGCCCCATTTAATGATCCTTGGTGTTTTGTTATGATATTGGGGCATCATTTGCTCACTTTCTAGGTCTGCACATTGCGCTTTATTACTGTATTCGTTCTTGGAAACTTTCTGTCTCATGGAAGAGCAGTGTCAAACAATGCAGCATTAGTGCCGAATATCAGATCAAATAAAGCAATCTGTTCCAATCCACTGTCATTCTTGATTCTGCTTCAAGGACTAGTCCTGCCATGAGACTTTGGACCTCATCACATTGATGAAGTCCCATGGGGCAATTTGCCAGCCCCCATGGCGAATCAGTGGGGCGGAGGGGCAATCCTGGTAGCCCACGCCCCACCTCACTTGCAGAATGCTTCTCCATCACACGTGGGGAAAAGTCGCCAAGCAGCTTAACATCCCTCACTGACCCTGTGGTTTTAAACAGTGCATGAAAAGCCTCCTGCATTCCTGGCATTGCGTCATAGGATGCTAACACTCCAGTTGAGCCACTGAGCCCCTCCACAAGTGAGCCTGTGTATTACGATGCAGCTTTGTAGTACAATCCCATGGGGTGAGACGGGAAGTCTTTCTGTATACATACATCTGTATAGTAGGGTTTATTGTTTGGGGAGGCAGTGGATGCAGGAGTAAAATGATGGTAAACAGTCTTCTGGGTGAGTCATCTGGCTGAGACTAAGGACAAAATGGTGGGGATGTGCTAGAGGCGTTTGGGGGTCGGGTGCTTCCTTCCTTACTCTCCAAGATAAGACAGTTTTGCTAAATAATCCCCCCCTTCCCCCAAAACCTCCCAGCAAACCTAGAGTGTCATTGATTGAAGCCACTTAAATGGGGGAAATATGTGCCTTCTGATCAATGAACAATGGTAACACAAGATGCTTTCCCCTGACTAGTATGGAAATGTGATTCAGCTGCCAGTCCAATGCATGGGATAGAGAGGTGGCATCATCTTACAACCTCACCAGATAGTCACCCATGCTTTGGTTCATACCTATATGGGTGACTATCTGATGAGGGTGTGGGGAATCCAGCACCCTGTGCCCTGCATCGTCTGGATCCAAGTGACGGTAATCACATGGGGGGGGGAGCGTGAACATGTGTGGTGCATGCAGCTTCCGTTCATAGAGTTTATGGCGACACAGGAGCTCTCCTGCATTGCCCTGCTGGTGTTATGCACCGGCTTCAGCCTCCTTCACCCACGGAGCCAGCACGGTGTCATGTGATGAGAGCCAGCCAGCTCCATGGGTGATCTGGGCTAAAATCGGCATATGCCACCGATTTTAGCCCTTTGTGATGAGGTGTGAAGTCTTCTCTGCATTTGAAGAATGGGGGCTGCTTGGAGGGCAAGAGTCATAGATAGGCAAACAATATATTTTCAAATCTGCTCTGAGGAGAGCTCTGAAGAGTCAGGTTGCTGTCTCTTCATTCGGAATGACTCTTTATCTTACCTTGCATGGCACACACAGAGAGACATAAAATGCACTCTTGCCCAATGCATTTAATATCTTTGCATTTCATAGAATCATAGAATCGTAGAGTTGGAAGAGACCTCATGGGCCATTCAATCCAACCCTCTGCCAAGAAGCAGGAAAATTGCATTCAAAGCATCCCCAACAGATGGCCATCCAACCTCTGTTTAAAAGCCTCCAAAGAAGGAGCCTCCCCCACACTTCGGAGCAGAGAGTTCCACTGCTGAACAGCTCTCTCAGTCAGGAAGTTCTTCCTAATGTTCAGATGGAATCTCCTTTCTTGTAGTTTGAAGCCATTGTTCCGTGTTCTAGTCTCCAGGGCAGCAGAAAACAAGCTTGCTCCCTCCTCCCTATGACTTCCTCTCACATATTTATACATTTGATGTAGTTCACAATCAATCCTCTCCAGGACAATGAGTTATTTGATATATTGCCTTCTTTTGCTTATTGAATATTCTTACCAACTAATGCTATGGGCCAACTGAACTGTGAAATGTGAGCATTTGTGAGAACATGGGATCATACATATGTGTGTGTTTGTGTGTGTCAACACATAAGTAGATGGACAGAGCAGGCATAAAAGGTATGCGCTATAAATAGCTCATAATGATCCCTTTGTATAAACTCTGTGCCTTTGGCTGTTAAGATAAGGCCATGGATTGCTGTTGCTCCTGTTGCTGCTGTTCTCATGGTGCCATTAGCTGGGGCATCCAGTAGTTTTGCTCACCTGCCATACCTACCTGTGGCTCAGCTCCAGGCTCTGCTGCCTTCATGCTTCCAGGGGTGGTAAGCACTTCTTCCCATATGCTCTGAACTCCACTTGGCACTAATTAAAGCCTCATGTTGTTCCAGCTCTCTTCCATGCTTAGTGACTGCTATTTTTTATAAAATTCTTTAGTAAGTATTAGCTTCCAAAATTATATTGCTGACTGCAACTAAAAATGCATTTTATTTCTATTTTATGGTTATTGAGGGCCTGGTTTCAAGTCTCTCAGGTCACTTCCAGACAACACTTAAATGTGCACTGAAGCAAGTTTAAGAAACACACTTAGGTGTGTGTTTAAATTTACAAACCACCCCCTAAAATCGTCAGGAAGTGTCTAGATACCCTCCCAGTACCTTATGGGAAGGCACTGAGACACCCCAGCCTTAAAATAGAAAATAACACATCTGGCCATCAATAAGCTTCACAGTATGCTTCCTGCAATGTACCAATGTAGCACTAAGAGATGGGACGACAGGAATGATTCCGCCACCCACCCACCTTCTCGGTCTCTTAGCACTACATTGGTACATTCCAAAAATCATCCCAAAAGTAATAATGGTGGCTAGGTAAGTTTTTCTTTTATTTCAAGGTTGGGGGGGTTCCCTCTTTCCTTCTCCAGGCCCCAGCAAATGTGGCTGTGTGGACTGACCCCTTGGTAGTCCCAGGTCTACCCGGGGATCAGTCCCCCCATAATCCTTTAGACTTGAGTCTTTCAGGAAGACCCGAGTCTAATGAAGTTTCAAATTAATTCAGGACAAAGCAGACATTGTTTGGATGCCTCCAGTAAAACCGCAAGAGCTCCTGCATTCTGGGTCCTGTCTGGATGGGCCCTCAGTGTTAATGGAAGCTATTTAGAACTGTTCATCCTTTTTCAGTGGAATCTGGCTTATAGAGTTGCTCAGGAGGAAACTGATAACAGGCTTCCCACACTTCCCCTCCATCTACCTTTTTCTTGGTTCTGCAGCATGGTTCTGTCTTTTAGCAGCTATATTACATCACACCCATGTAATCTGTTCTAGTTTCTGATAGCAGTTTTTCTAATTTAACGAACTAGTCCCCAGCGTTGGTAGGACAGCACAGCGTTTAGTTTTTCAGTTTTGTTTACTATTATCATATTTTTTCTAAAATTAATATTGGCTTTGGGTTGGATCAATATTTAGATACATGCAATTGGGCCGGTGGAAATAAACTTCCTCTCCATAGCAAATCCTCTGGTAGATCCTCCTTGTGAATACTACCCAAAAGATCAGGGGGCTTGCTGATGGACGTGACTGCCTTGTTTGCATAACTTCTGTTGTCATTATTGTTGTTGTTGTTGTTGTTGTTGTTGTTGTTACAGCCTCAGTGTATATAGTATTTCACAGAATAAAACAATCACAGAGACATGTAGTCCTACCAAATGCATAAAAAGAAAGAATCGGAGGGAGGGAGGGATGAAAACAAATACAGAAACACAGTATTATTATATGAAGAACTTATGTGGTATAGTACTTTGCATGCTGAACTAGGAATCTATGGTTCAAATCCCTGGTCAGTCAGGGAAACTCATGGGTGACCTTGAACAAGTCACCTTCTCTCAGCATATGGGAAGAAAAACAATGGCAAATTTCCTCTGAATCAGTGTTGACATATTTTTAATTTGTAGTTTTTCATGTTCACAAGGATCCTGTGCTTCTAACCTTAGTAAATTTGGAGGGCTGGATGTATATCTCAAACCGAGAGGGGAGTGCTGGGGGTGATGGGTGTGGCAGGTATGGTTTTCATTCCTGCTAATGAAAGGGTCCAAGAGTTCTGACTCTGCAGCCCTGCTTCCCTACATCACTGATAAATGTACATCTATGTGTATAATTACATACGCAAATGTCTTGCACTTCTGCATTCTCCCTTTTAAGTAATCGTTAAGTGACCGTGTTACTTTGACCCAGTCTGGGCTGGACAACTTAATGGTAACTTAATGGACTATTAGGCTAGTTCCTATGCTGTGGGGATAACATAAGAATTCATTCTAAGCAGGATCTGTAGTAGGAGTAATGCCAAGAGCTAGCCCTACAGCTAGTCAGCAGTTTGTCACATTAAGGCCTAATTGATGTTTATCCTGATGGACTTAATTGGGGGCAACAAAGCTGAAGAAATTAGTGTGTTGACAGTTGAAAAGAATTAGTGAACTCCGAGCCTCCAGTCACTCCTCTAGGAAGAAAACAATTAGCACAAATATGTCTTACAGTCTGGGTTATCACCCTTGTTCATTGCATTTGAGTATATCTAATCCATCATTCCTAGTCTTAGTATTTATAGCTCCACCACATGGCTTAATTGAGGCTTCAAGGGAGCTTACAATGATAAAAGATATAATAATTCAGCAAGTATTCAGCAATTATATAGAAAAGATAAAAACAGAAGAAGAGTGCAAGTTAAACCAATAAAAAAATTAACCAGCATTTGGGGAGCGGAGGAGGCAAAGCCCAAACAAACAAACCCAGGAATGAATGTTATTCAATGTATAGTCCATATTAACCCAATATAAAGCAGACGAGAATTAGAACAAGGCATAGTATAAAGTTTCTCTGGCATTTTACTTCGCGAACGAAGATACTTAGGAAGGACTCATCCCACGCTTTCTACAAGCACATTGATGCTTTTTTTGGAGGTTGGATGTGTCCTTTGAGCCTGTGCAATGGATTTTTCTAGTGGAGCGCAGCGTGCACATAACTGGCCTCACTCTTTAAACCAAAGGTTCGTCTGCCGGGGCCTAGCAAGCTGGGACGGTGGCAGCGAGGTCCTCGGGTCGTAGGTTTGATTTGAGTTTCCTTCTCTAGATGGTTGACCTTACAGGGTTAGACGAGCACCATCTGCCCGGGTTTGAATTTAGAATTTTCCTTCTCTTAGGATGGTTGCCAAAAGGCTAGAGAGCCCATCCTGCCCATTGACGCTCTTTGTCAGACCCTTTGGTTGTGACCTGTCTGGCATGGGAGGCCCTACCGGTGACTATTATGCCACTACCAGCATGGCTCACAACTTCATTCAGGTACGCAAGCCTCTCCCCCACGACAAGGGGACCCAATGGAGAAGATATAAAGTTTAAAAGACATTAAATATGCGATCATATTAAAAACATTAAATTACAACAATTTAAAATTTAGTTAAAACATACTAATGATAAAAACATAAAGACCTTCTACAATGGTCAGTTAACCACCAGAAGTCTAGGTAAACAAAAGGGTATTTGCTGCTGTTAGCACATCTATCCAGTCTGACCCATTGAACTTTCTTGTCCCCTAACTTATATTTTTATATCTCCAGAGGGAAGATTTATAGTGCCAGTGAAACCCTAAATGAAAGCCCACAAACCATGACACAAAAGTAAAACACCAGATATAAACACACGCTGGCCTGTACTGCTAAAAGCTTTCATAGCCAGAATCACTGGATTGCTGTAAGTTTTTCGGACTGTATGTTCCAGAAGCATTCTCTCCTGAGTTTTCGTCTGCATCTATGGCAGGCATCCTCAGAGCTTGTGAGGTCTATTTGCTCTTACCTGGCCTATTGGCTCTTACACGCTGGCCTATTGGCTGTTACCTGGAGCCACTTACAATCAACAGTGCTACATCCAGCAGTGCTACAAAAGCAAAGTTCTCATGTCTTCCCACCATGAGGGCAGATAGGGATGTCACAGATGATACCTATACATGATAGATATGGCTGCCATGATAGCCACAGATTCTGGGACTCAGAATTTTTAAAAGGGCCTTGTACAGGATGTCCCCGAGTTGCAAACATCTGACTTACAAACAACTCATAGTTAAGAAGAGGGGTGAGACAACAGAAAGCAAGAGAAATCTGCCCCTCAGAAGGGAAATTCACTCCTGAAAGAGTTATCATGGGGAAAAGGTGTTTCAACTGAAGCTTTTTCACAAATCCTTGTTTCCACCACAAGCCAAATCGTTCAAAATCCAGTTAGCACAGGGACAGAAAGTGAGGTGAAATCCTCTGAAAAGGGGCACAATCAGCAAAACAAACCAAAGCAAAACTATCCAAAGATAGATATTTGGCTGGAGTTACACTTAAAAAATGTTCCTGTTCCAGCTTACAAACAAATTCAACTTAATACCAATCCAACAGAAGCTATCTTGTTCGTGACTTAGGACCTCTTCACACAGCCCATGGGGGCTATGCCATTGCGCCACCCCGCAAGCCCTCCCTCATTCCCCCATCACATGGTGGGGAGAGAACAGGGTGCATTGGCATCCTGCCCCCATCTAATGGGAGAAAGAGTGGCAATGTGCTGCAATACATATTGCTCTGCTGCCCTTTCCCCCATATATGGGAGAGAGGGAAGGAAAGTGTGGCTAGCTCCATCGGAGCTACCTGAAAAACACTTTTCTCCCCGTGGTGGAGGAGGAAGTTCCTTCTGACACTTTGCTCCACTTTGGGAAGAATGTAGGTGGAGGCTGCTGAGCATAGTCTGATGGCACCTGGCAGGCCAAGGCCAAGCACCGAGCAGAAGCACCAAAATGGGGCTGCCCTTTATAGTGTAAAGATATTAAGGGTCAAAATAGTGGTGTCCCAGAGAACCAACAGAATTTGCCCTTTTTGCTGGTTTATTCCTGTGGGTACCAAAAACTACAGATTGTCCCATGATATATTAAAATTCATATAAAATGGCAAAATAATGGATTATTGTTGTTGTTATTATTATTCAAGCAATGGATACAGGGGCCAACTGTATATTTGTGTATATGGGGCTTTAAATAACTTATTGCAATCAACAGATCAGACAATTCTGTGTATGAAAAAGAGCTGAGGTAGAATGTGTTTGTATATATTTGAGTGTGTGAGAGAGGGCAATGTGTTTGTGCATCTTTGGGAGAAGGAGTGTTTTTGTTTTCTTATGCGTATGAATATGAACAAAAGAGGGACAAAGAAATGATAGGTATTTATACATTAGTGCAAAAGAAGGAGTGTACGTGTTTATATGGGGAAAAGAGAGGTAGAGATATAAATGTGGATGGTGTTTGTGCATCATATATTTTTATATCTCACTCCCTTCGCCCATCAAACAGATGTTTTTTCTGAAACTCCCTGCCTTCCTCCATTTTCCAGCGGATGTTGGCAAATTTGGTCTCTCATTCCTCTGCCTTTTCTAAACCCAGCTTGTACATCTGACAACTCTCTCTCTCTCTCTCTCTCTCTCTCTCTCTCTCTCTCTCTCTCTCTCTCTATGTATTGTTGGAGTCTTCCTTGCAGGATCTTGAGCATTACCTTACTGGCATGAGAAATAAGAGCCACTGTGCGAAAGTTTGAGCATTCTTTAGCATTTCTCTTTTTTGATATGGGGATATAAGTTGATTTTTTCCCAATCTGATGGCATTCTTGTGTTTTCTATATTTGCTGGCATATGACATGCAACACCTTGACAGCATCATCTTTCAAGATTTTAAACAATTCATCTGGGATTCCGTCAATTCCTGCTGCCTTGTTCGCAATGTCTGGTTCTAATTCACTCACCACATCATCAAAACTATCCTCAGTGTTATTATCCTTCCTATAACAATCAAGGAAGCCATGGCTCTTGAGTCCAGAATAGTGATTTTCAACCAGTTTGCCATGGCACACTAGCGTGCCGTGAGAGATCATAAGGTGTGCCGTGGAAAATTATTTTCGAACTTCATTCATATATAAACTATAAGGCGCATCTGTCCCTTTAAGAACTGGAACCATAGCATTCTCGTGTCACCTAAAAGTGACGCGAGAGTGCTATGGTTGCGCCATCTTAGATTCGCTCAGACACGGCTAAGTACACAAAGTTAGAGTCAAGTGACAGTGGCAATTTGGGATCACAGCAAGACAAGTGAATGACAGTGATTGTGAAGTTTTTGAGAAGGGAAAATGCAAATGCCGAACAGAGCCCTGGACAAAGTGAGTGTATAAATACATTTAAAAACCTATTAACTATATGTATTACTGTGTTAGAGTGTTATTTTCTGTCATTTTGGTTGGTGGTGTGCCCCAGGATTTTGTAAATGTAAAAAATGTGCCGCGGCTCAAAAAAAGGTTGAAAATCACTGGTCTAGAAGACCTGAGCAAAGCTGTTGATAACAAGGTGTCTTGGTCTTTCATTCATAGGATCACCTATACGTCAAAATCAAATAACAGCAACAAAAAGGTACATTTATGCATCAGCAATCAAAAATATCCCCTGTCACTATCCCTTCCCATCTTCTCCTATCTAATCCTACATCCACAGCCTTTGATTTATCAAATATATGGTTTCTGTTTCCACACAAATGTATGTTGCAGCTGACAAAATAATTTATAGATATGTGGGAGCAATTTTAAAAACGAACAAACACACAATCCAATTATAGTAGTGCTAAAATAAGCGAACTGGTTAAGAAACACAGCTTGATACAAATCAGTTCAAAGAATAAATCTGGATTTTTAAAGAAGCTGCTTGGATGTTTTTTTAATTCAATTTATTTTGAATTTGACTCTGATTATTATATGCCAGTCATCATTATCTAGTTATTTATTATGGAACTGTGCATCACATTTGAGTATTTGAATCCTTGGCGATCACCTTGGAAACTGCATTCAAGAACATGGTTAGTATGTTTGCTTTTTTCATTATGATGTTCATTCACTAAATGTTATATATTGATCCTTTCTGACTTCAGGTCCTTTTTTGTGTTGCCAGATCTTGGGGGAAAACAATTTCCAGACAACTAGAGCCATGAGAGATAAATTAACAAGTAATAATCCCAGGGTTGTCGCTCCAAATAGATGGAGCAAGATAAAGACACTGCCCATCCAAATGAGACTTCTGCCCCCTCCCATTAATTTTCCTTTCACCCCCCCCCCCTTACTTTTTTAGCATTGCAGTGACTTAAAATCAAAAGCAAATAAAAAGGCAAAGTAACCAAAGGAATGTAAACACGGCAAATACAACCGTTTTAGGTATTAATAATTTTCACACCAATCAGTCGGAGGAACAAAATATGGGACAAAACATGGGACAAAATAATTCTTAGGGGTATGTATGGGGAGCAATATCCTAATTTTGGCCAAATGGCTACATTCTTCAGTAGTTGAACTAGTAGTAACTTTGTTAACTGCAGAGTATTAAACATCCAAGCTTACTATAATACACACCCTCTTGTATATCTCACAGTTTTATCATAATCATTACATTTTTTAAATAAAAAAATCGCCTAGAGGTAAAAATGATACTGACCAATATCTACATTGATTGCAGTGGAGGTAGTAATAGTGAAGTCCTGCAACAAAATGTTTCAGGACTTTATTGCATTAAGCAGGGATTGATGACAGTCACACAATGTTGTGTACATCCTGTTGCTGGTCTGACTTCTCCCAATGATTTTCCTGTCTCAAGGTAAAAACCATTAATAGCTTCCAATCCTGAAATGTCCCTCCTGTCACCTACCTTTGGTGTGATGGGTTATTTTAGCTTATATGTTGGTATCCCGGCAGTAAAATGGCATTAGATGCCTCATCACACCAGAGAGAAAAATCTGCTTAAAATCCGGTTTCTGCCTCCTGCCGAATTTGGGGGTTTGTAGTTTAGGGAGGAGCCTTGTGTGTGAGGAGGGGAGGAAAAGGCACAAGTGGCAGTAAGGGTGGAAGGACGGTGGCAAAGAAAAATAACGAAAGGTACTATTTCATATTGACCAGATTTGTGGGTTTTCTTTCAGTTATTGGAATATAGATTATACCTTCAGGTTGTCAGACTGTAAAGATTTAAAACAATTGTTTGAGTTATGTGTAACTGTTTCTGTTAGGAGCAAGGCTTTTGTTTTAAGAATGAATGCATCTGCAGCTGAGTGTTTCTTGAATCAAGTAAGGTGTGGCAGCTGTGTTTGCATAAAAGCGTCTATGTTACAGTTGAGCTTGTGGCGGTGGCGGTGGATGCGCCGCTGTGAAGTGTTTCTTGAATCAAGTAAGGTGTGGCAGACAGTTGAGCTTGTGGCGGTGGCGCCGCTGTGACGTTGGGAGTATCATGGAGTGTGCATACTGTGTGTGTGTATGCTGAAGAAGGCTTTTGCAGATTATAAATGTCTATGCTTGCTATTGTGCTAGCTGAAGGTTCCTGGCTGATATACTGCTGTGATGCTGGTATGCTGGAATACTTTAGACTGAAGAAATGCATTTAAATGCTTGGAAGCTGAAGCCTGGAGTGAATGATATCCTGTATTTCTGAAATACTGGAATGCTGTAATCTGAAGAAATGCATTCGTGAGCTGCAACAATGCTGATATGGTAACACAGATGTTTGTTGCTAAAGACTGTGTAGAAGAATATATTGAAGAAGACCTGCATTATTTGATTTGTTCTTTCAATCTCTACACGAAGCATGGTATTGCTTTTTTGTTTATTGAAAGCTATATTTTGGAAATAAAAGTTTGTGTTTTTTATATAAAGCCAAACTTTGTTCTTTTTGCTTCTATTTTGCCAATAACCCATCAGACACTTTTTGCTGTTTTTACTCTGCTAACTGTGGATATATGGGATTATATGTTCCATTATCCCTTCACTAACCGACACAGGTTGGCCAAGCTCCCAAAATTCATTTAAGATGAAATAAAGGGTGGAAGGGTATTTCCACTGTGTCAGAATCATGGGACAAGATGAGGGTAAGGCGGAGGAGGGTTTCCTCCAGCAGCGGAATCTGAGCCCCAGGAGGAGAAACAGCCTGATACTACTACTGCTGAGCAGGGCCCTCCAGGAATGGAAGTGCCTGAGCCTGAACGGGAGAAGAAGAAAGAGCAGGCATTAACTCACCCTGCCCAGCTTCAGCTCACGGTCAATGCCATCCAGTTGCAGAGGTCCAGTCAGCTGGCTCAAAGAGAATCTCACAGCTGCAAGGACTTTTCATGAGTATCATAAAGGGCTGGTGTATGAAAAAAATTACTTCTGGAAGCAATTGTTGGGTTGGTGCTACAATCGGTAAACTTTGGTGACCTTGTGCCTTGAAGCTCGGACTACACTTGACTTGCAGATGTCAGACTTGGACTTGTTGGTGAAACTCTGTGTTAGACCTATTGGAATGGACAGTGGAATTGGCTTGCTTGCTCATGTTATTTGGATTGACTATGGCTTTCAACCACAGACTGCCTCTGACCACTCTTTGGAAGGAAGGCTGCAGACTGTGACACACTGCAGAGTTGTACCAGTTGTTTCAGTCTCATATAACTTTATTATCATCCAGAATGCCCCAGTCAACATGTGTGTGTGTGTGAGAGAGAGAGAGAGAGAGAGAGAGGAGGGACTTGAGAAAGTGCAAGTCGCTTCTAGCGTGAGAGAATTGGCCGTCTGCAAGGACGTTGCCCAGGGGACGCCCGGATGTTTCCATGTTTTACTGTTCTTTTTGGGAGGCTTCTCTCATGTCCCCGCATGGGGAGCCGGAGCTGACAGAGGGACCTCATCTGCACTCTCCACGGATTCGAACCTGTGACCTGTTGGCACAAATGTTTAAGCAACAATATACAAAAGAGGTCAGCACAGATATCATTCAAAATATTTCTATTATATTCAATATATTCACAATATCATAAATTCATAGTTCATAAAGGCATATTATACACTTTACCATATCCAGGACACAGCCAGGAAAGACGCAATGTCCTATAGAGTTCAATTATAAAGAGTCTGTGATGTTTAACCCATTCTCCCACCGGGGGCTAGTCAACATGCTCACTGGAAGAGAGAGAGCACTCAGGTAACTTTTCCAAGCTCCAGAAACTCTTCCAATATGGACCCTTCCACACAGCCCTATATCCCTGAATATCAAGGCAGAAAATCCCACAATATCTGCTTTGAACTGGGTTATCTGAGTCCACACTCAGATAATGTGAGGTTTTCTGCCTTGATATTATGGAATATAGGGCTGTGTGGAAGGGCCCTATGATGCAACTAAGCTATTAAGGGTAATGAGAAAAATATACAGTTAATGTATACCCCAATATTCAGACTGGAAGAGTTCTTCATATAATTGTTCTAGCTGTGTGACATTCATTAAGCCTCCTAATGAGCGAGAATGTACAACCTCCTATTAACTATAATTGTCCTAATTATTATTAGAGTTATTAGAGCAGTCTGCCATTCCTTGCTGATTAAGTGTACTTTCTGTTTGAATACTAAAAGCTACATGAATGGCAGTAGATAGACGCAGCTGCAGTTTTTACTTAAAAACACAATTTGAAATCTTATCTGCCCATCCCAAGAAATTAAGGTCAATAATAGCTCCTAGATGGGCTGTTTATGTATAACAAGCAAAAGGGCAATTGCAAGGCATGGAAGAAGGATTTGATTCCAGGATGCTCAAGACATGTTATGTATACAATGGTCAAGCAAAATGGCATCCTTTTTATATAATTGCTTTTTGTTTTTATAAAAAATATTTTCAAGCCATGGATGCTTAAATCTGTAGGTGCAGAACCAGTGGGTGCGGATGGCTGACCACTGATCTCATGCATTTTATCTTGGTTCCCCCTCTGCTGATAAGAAGGTAATCCTGCCAAGTGCTACACAAGCTTGAAGAGTAGAGCCTGATAAATGGTGCATCTACACAGGAGCCTCCGGTGGCACAGTGGGTTAAACCATTGAGCTGCTGAACTTGCAGATTCGAGTCTGGGGAGTGGCGTGCCAAACTAGCAGTTCGAAAACATACAAATGTGAGTAGATCAATAGGTACCGCCCCGATGGGAAGGTAACGGCACTCCATGCAGTCATGCTAGCCATATTGCCTTGGAGGTGTCTACCGACAACGCTGGCTCTTTGGCTTAGAAATGGAGATTGAGCACCAACCCCCAGAGTTGGACATGACTGGACTTAATGTCAGGGAAAACCTTTGCCTTACACTGTAGAATTAACATAACACACTTGGAGTACACTTTGACTGCCATGGCCAAATGCTAGGATATCCTGGGAATTCTAATTTGGTGAGGCACAAGCACTCTTTGGCAGAGAGAGCTACAACTCCCATGTTTTCATAGTGCTGAGCCGTGACAATTAAAGTGGAATCAAACTGGATTAACTTGATGCATCTTTCCTTCCATGAGGTAGACACCTGAGAGTGGGTATAGCCTGTGCACATAGAACCAGAGCTTAGAAATGTTGGTTTTTGTGACTGCACTTCCCAGAATTCCACAGAAGAATTATCTGAGAAAACCCCTAATTCCACTAGACTTGTAAACATCATCATCATCAACAACAACAACCCTATGATCTTAACAAAATGACTAATGGGTGATCAATCTTGGCTGAATATGATTGCCTTCCAGGGGAAACGTCTTGCTGGTGGATCCCTAAATGACTGTGAAGGCCTATTCTGGGTAGGTCTTCTATACCATATACATGTATACCTTCCCATGCAAGAAATGGCACCATTGGTGCCAGGGTAAACAATGGATCAATAGACATACCCTCCTTCACTCTGAGGGGAGTGGGTACCAGGGAGCAGAATGAAGACATCCCCCCACAAACACACACACACACACACACACACACACACACAATAAAGCAAAAGAATTCAGCCAAACCCAAATAACATTTCTGCCAGCTCCCAAATTTCTGGCATTGCAGCAATGCAGTTGAGAATTTAGAAATACAATTTAGATAACCAAAGAATAGGGGCAGGCAAAATGATCAACAGAAAGAGAACACAGTGTTCTAGGTGCAAACAATTCTCAATGTCTCACTATTCAATGCTAGAAATTTGGGAATAAAAGGAAATTTAATCAGAAGGAGGCAGAATTTTAATTTGGGGGCAATTTCCCCCTCGCTTCCCTGCCCCATAATTATACAGTATTTATGATACCTATTTATGATTCCAGGGAAATTGCAACACAGAACCTGTTTTTGTTATCTTTCTGTTGTGCTTGAGGTAAAGATTCATCTCATTTTAAAAGCTGATCCAAGAAAAGCGATTACTTGACTCCTTTTTTTACTTCATGGGGCTGGGAGAGGAAAAGCACATTTAAATTCCCAAGCAGTGGAGTAGAATAAATCTGCCTTAAATGCAGCCACAGCTGTGGTCCCCCTTAAAAGTGTTGGAAAACATTAGCCGTTCAGATTTCATTCTTCTCCCTTTCAACGTTTGCAAAAATAATAAAGGCTGGATAAAGGACTTCCGTTGACTGAAGCATTTGCTTCTCACTCAGGAATATAGTCTACATTTCATAAAGATTTCCTGGAAACGGAGATCAAGAAGCTGAAGAAACGGTTCCTCCAGCAGGATGGAGAATCTACCAGAGACCAATATTTTGTTGTTAATTTATAGAGAGAAGGGCATGTGACTATTTCTGTTAATTAAAATGTGTGGTGAACAAAGCGAGGTTGCAGCAGCTGGGCTTTGGGCCAAACCTTTCCATGGAGACGAGGAAATGAGCCCGCAAAAGTCATGGATGACCTCCAACCTCAGGAATATTTAATTGCAAATTCACACCTCCCTCCCTACTCCTATCAAACCTTCCAAATATTAAGTCACACACTCTGAGAACGAATATTCTAAACTTCGCTTGCCTTGGGAGACACGCTTCCCAAAACTCCCCATTGTGTCTTCTGAGATTATAAAGAGAGCTTCAAATCCTCCAGTCGAGAACATGAGCTTGGAACTAAAAACTGAGTGTTTTTTTCTTATAGCCTTTCTCCCCTATAATAAAACCATTGCTCACAATCACTTCTTCCTTTTCAGCAAACCGTTTTCACTATGGGTTTTTATATGACCGCATGTAATTCTTGGATCATACTCTGAACCACCTTCTGTCTCAGAGGGCATTCTACACTGCCACAAAAGACAGCTCAAACTGACATTAAGAATGCTGGCTTGGAGCCGCATTGTGGCCACACTTAACTGTTAAAAGCCACCTCAGTGGCAGGGGACTGGCCACACAGCTCAGTCGTGCCAATGTCAGTTTGGCACAGCTGCCATAAGCAGAGTCCCCCAAACCTCCCTGCATGCCATTTACCTGCAAAAATGATGGGGAATCACC
This sequence comes from Anolis apletophallus, assembly GCA_030556195.1. Classification (NCBI taxonomy): domain Eukaryota; kingdom Metazoa; phylum Chordata; class Lepidosauria; order Squamata; family Anolidae; genus Anolis; species Anolis apletophallus. The sequence continues at coordinate 52,971,271 of JARBWK010000001.1, forward strand.
CTTCCCATCACAGGAGGCTCTTCATGAATATGTGTTATTGAGGATGCAATTGAGCTTGGAGTGGGAATCCCCCTTCCAAAGCTCCAACATGTCCTGAAAAGGTTTATCCAGGGTTAAAATGCATTAGCCTGGGTGTGTCGTTTGGACACCGCAGGCTAATGTGATTGCTACACTGGATTATCTGACAGTGTAGATGAGTCTTAAAGCTCTGGGCTCTCCTCCCCATTGTGTTGCACTCCAATTTGGAAATTTAAAATTTTCAATCAGCAGGAGATGGAAAGTAAACAAATAGAACTTATTATATTAGATCAGTTTACTACCTTGTTCTCAGAAGCAATTGTGTTTCTTTTTTTTTTCTGATTTTCAGTTCTGATTTTCAGTTCGTTTTCAGACATAGGATCATAGAATCATAGATGTGGAAGAGATCACAAGGGCCATCCAGTTCAACCTCCTGCCAACCTGGAACAATCAATCAAAGCACTTCCAACATCACTCTGAGGCAGCAACGGATGCTTCTCACATAGTGTTTCCTATGTGTTTTGGACTACAGCTCTCTGAATCTCTGCTCATTGGCCGAGATTTCTGGGAGTTGAAATCCAAAAGCATCTTGAGGACTAGAGTGTAGGACTCAATGTTCTAGCACATATGACCTCCTATAGGATTTTCACAAACAAGGTGAGTTCCAGATGTTGCCACAAGGCCTACTGTAGCCATTAGGATACATTATAATGAAGACTCTAACCATTAGGTGGCAGTAGTAAGTCTGGCTGCAAGAACTTAGAACCCTGCAATATTTGCAAGAAGGACTCCTGACTATCAGGTGGTGCTCTGGGACTCTCGGTTAAGATTGTTTTGTTATATATTATGTGTAATTGTTGCTATTAACTGTATACATATATTCCAGATGGTTTGTTCATCATCAACAACACATAAAACCAAGAAATGCATGTCAAATCAAAAATGTGCCAGAAGTTGCATGTAAAAAACTACGCAAAAAGAATATTGATGCAATTGTATCAATGTTCAATGTTGCTATCAACATACTATTGGGACAACATGCTGAAGACATTTTAAAAGAACGCCAATGGGCATTCAGACCAGCAGTATAAATTACAGTAAAATCAAATCAGTAAGAAAAAAGCAAAAACCAGCATTAACAGATTATTACAAGGATAGTTTGGGCTTTAAAAAAATTCCACTTGAAAGGTGAGCAATTTTTCAGAATCATGAAGCAAGATCATATGAGACTTTGCATGATGAAATCTGATAAATCTTCCCTGGCCCACTGATAAAAACCACAGTGAAAAAGTACGTGGAATATTGTTTCAATTTCATGATTATCACATGGACAGCATCTTTAAAAAATATTTAATCTTCCAGTTAATAGGTTAGAGGGAAGGACATTAAGCTATATTTATATTTTGGAATAGTTAATCAACCTTGGTAAGGCATTCCATCGTTGTAAGTAAGGGAAGTCTGGTAAGCCCAGCAACTAAGTAAAATACAGCTCTTTTATAGCTCCTGATAATCAATGACCATTAACCTCTGTTTGACAGTTGCTTTGGCCCCTTCTAGATCCATGGATAAAGGACAGGAGAAAGATAAGCCTATCAAAGCAATTTTACACTCAGCTATTTTACTCCATTTTAAGCAGTCAAACATTGGCTCAGACATAGAGGAGTTAAGATCGTTAGGGAACAGTGGAGCCAGCAATGAATAGAATACATCCATGCCATACACTTTAAGGAATTTAAGCCAGACTCCTGATAAAGAGCAGATCCAGCAAGACAGTTGGGGACATCAAATATTCACCTAAGAAAAAAGATTGGATTCCTTCAAAAGAGCACTTAGTAAGATGAAACCAAGTTGGAGGCTCATAACAGCATCTGTGAAATAATTTAAGCTTTAAAAACCCAGATAATGGCTGAAAGAAATTTACCACCTCTGGTAAAAGAAGAAGAAGGTTATTTTGTTCCACTTTGGATTTAATGTATTTATCCTGGACTCTCTAGCTTATAGCTTCATGAAACCATAAATCCAGCTATGGACCATCATGAGATAAAAAATGTTATATGTGTGCATCACTGACGCAGAGGACTGGCAAAGGAGCTGCAAAGAGCTAGAACTGTATGACTTCAAATCATTTTTGATTGATGGTTACACTATCATAGGGTTTTGTGGGGCTGAGAGTATGTGACTTGTCCATGGTTACCCAGTAGGTTTGCATGGGCAAGAGGAGATTTGAACCTTGGTCACCAGAATTGTATGTGATTGTGAACCGAATGCTGGAGTGAAATTTGTGCTTGCTCTACTTCCAGATCTCCCAAAAGAACAGCAAGTATTAGGGCAGAGTGAACCAAAGAAGCAGCAACAAAAGGAAGCAAACTAGGGAAATGTTCATATTCCTAGCTACAAAGCCTAGAGTGTCTCATCCTCCAGGCATTTCCTTAAATCCGCTTATGATATGGGAGATTTATAAGCAAAGAAAAGTAGAGCATGCATGAAACCATCCTTGCATAAATTGCTTTGTATTCCCATCCTGAAACACATTCTAGTCTAGAATTCCCACCTCACTGTTTTAACAAGGATAAGGATGCTGAAGGTGTTTTTACTCAAAAGTACTAAATTAGTATGTATAACAGGGATAAACCCTAATAATTTCCTGTCTAAAGCATAAAAGCAAATTGCACTGGTCTCCACGTCAAAATACATCCCCAAGGTTAGTCCAATTATTAGTTCTGCTGAAAGAGAATATCCCCTAAGCCTCTCTCTTCCCTAGCAGTAAAAAGATAACAGTAATAAACCAAATTGCCACTCACAACCTCTGGGGATGCCTGCCATAGATGCAGGTGAAACTTCAGGAGAGAATGCTTCTAGAACATGGCCATACAACCCGAAAAACCTACAACAACCCACAAATTTCCACTTCTTTGTTGCCCTTTCCTGGCACCCAAAACCACCTGGATAAGGCAGCAGCTTCACTCTGCTATTAGAACTTGCCCAGCCTGCACTGGCACACTCCTGAATTTCCGAAACTGTTGCTGCAAAGGCAAACTGTGACTCTTATATTTTAGTATTCAAACAAATCAAGGATTATAACAATCTCTGTGCAGTTCAGAACAACTAGCTGTTAACAGTTTTATCTCCAGTCACGACCCAACAGTGTTAATGTCTAAACATTTCTGACACAGCATAGCAACAGCGGCTGCAAACAACACGGGCTTTTGTCGCAGGAGAGGGAGGATCATATCTTCTTGCCTGCGAGAAATATTCCAATTCCCACTGAGTAGACAGAAAACTGAATCGTGCCAATAATTGGGATAACAAAATGAATAGTATATTCATGTAAGGATAGGTGTCACGATGCAAGGACTCGGCCGGCCCCTTAATCACACACACAGAGACGATAATCAGCTAACTATTTATTGAAGAATAAAGAACAGAATGTAAAGGCAATTGTCCATCATATGTAGAAAAGATCAGTCCAAAAGTAAAGAGTCCGTAGTAAAATCCAAAGGCAAAGGTCTTGGCAAAAAGCTTGGCAATCTCCTTGACAAGGGCTCCGCAAAACCAAGCGGATCAATAAACAAGGCAAAGTTCAATCAGGGCCCAAGAAACTTCTTGGCAAGAGCACGAGCCTGAAACTTGGCTCCGTGGTTCTCAGCTCGCTTCACTCCGCATAGATTAGAAGTGGCCGAGCTACTGAGGATCCGTTCCCACGGATCCTATACTTAATCCCCTTGGCGAGGTCTCCGACACTCTAGGCTTCCACGGTAATCTGTACTACGGGATCTAGCGTTTCGCTGACGCTCTAGGCTCCGGTGCCAATCCCTCCTGCTGGACTCAATGCTCCGTCTCCTATCAAAGCTCCGACCTTGCCTCCCAGCACCTGGCTCACTATCTTCATGAGAGTCAAACTCCCTTTCAGCTTCCATGGCCTCATCGCCCATGTTTTCCCAAATTCTCTCCTGTGATCCGTACCCACCCGGTTTCTCATAACAATCATCGCTATCAGCACTTTCTGAGTCATCCTGACCTTCCCAGTTCTCATAGCCATCCGGCCATCCATCGTCCCAGGCCAGGCTCTCTGTGGGAGAGGAAGGCCCGGCTAGCTCATTAACCCCTTCCTCCATTTCTTCCTCAGCTGCGACTGGTTCTAATGCAAGTGGGACCCCCGGTGCTGCCCCCTGCCCCCCAGGCACAAAAGAGAACTGGGTTGCTACACTAGGTGTCAGTAAACAGTGAGGGAAGTCTACTGAATGCAGACCAGGGAATAAGAGGTGATGAGAAACTGTCGCCCCCTTGGGCCTTGGGACCTGACCTCCCTGGATAAACCACACAGCAGCTGAGGTACAACAAGCTTTATTGATTAATAAGTTTAGTAAAAGGTTTGGAGACAATCCTTATAGTGTCTCCAACTAGCAGCCAAAATCAGGATTCAGCAGGGAAGTGTGATCCGTGACAACAGGATCACAAGCGGAGGAAAACGGGAACACAAGCCGGATGCAAGGAAAGTCTTTCATAGGAATCCCAGCCGGAGCAATAAGGCTGGGTTGGTTTAAAGGCAACGAGTTCTTTAGGCGGCAAAGTCTTTCAGGATCAATCACAGGGTCTCAACGATGAACGGGAACAAGGCACAACGCTGGATCAAGTCAGCCCGGTGTAGGCTGGCTGGCATAAGCTTGGCTGGGAGGTCCGATGAGGCCTCTTCCCCTTAGCATCTCCTTATTGCGGCGTTGGTACAAGATACTGGCAACGGGGCATCTCTTGGCAATTATAGTATTCCCTGGCTTTGATGTAGTTGCGTCGAGTGTCACAGCACCGTGATTGATGGTTGCCTATATGTTATGTTACCTCAGTCTTTCTGGTATGCACTGCTTGTTAGTGGCTACCATCTGGACAGAAGGGAGGCAATCTCTCGGCTCCTTCGGAGCACCTCGCTATCAGGGAGGCTAGGTGGACTAACCTTGAGCTGCCTATGTTATGCATTCATCCCTTGCTTCTCACGGGAAGGAACGGGAGGCCCAGGGCAAGGTTTGAGAGTAAAGCAAGCTGGCTTGGATAGCACCTTATTGCCGCCTTGGCTAAAGTCTTGCTCAAGCAAAAGTGATGCCTGAGGCCCTTGAGGTGTGACAGAAACAGAGTTGGGGTTAAAACTGGGCTGTGTCTTATTAATGGATTTATAGGATCTGCAATAAGATACTACAAGACTCTAATTTCTCACTACCTCCCATCTGTAGGTGGGTATGGTTTTCCCAGATTCAGACCACAAATGCCAAGCCTATGGTTTCTCTCCCCATGGCGGTTCAAACCCCACCCTGGTTCTGAGCCCAGAACAGCTGTGAGAACTCCTTCCAACTCTTTATCACCATGCATTTAAAGAAGCAGTGAGATGGTCCAAAGGACACCCCCAACCCAACAAAAATTATTAGCTCTGGGCAGGCAATGTATTCCCCAGGTCATAGCTCTTCAAAATGCGAGTCACAAGAACGCCAACACAACAAATGCTTTTCACCAATTCTATATTGTAGGTATATTAATTTTCAGTCATCATATCAACACGGTAGCAGTGGAAACAAAATAAAGGTAATTGCCAACTTGTATCTTCCAAGTAAGTCTTCCCTAGGAGTCAAGGTCTCTGGGTTGTCCAAATCCAAACAAATTCCAATAATAAATCAATCATATATAGTTCATATGGTGGTCAACCCAGATTGGTCGACGGTCTAGCCGTTTCCGCCCTAATGGCTTCGTCGGGACCCTCAGACCAATGCTCCAACAATCAAGTTTCCAATGTGATCCGGAATATGTCTATAAAAGTAAAACATTGCCATCATATATCTATACATAACAGTCATAGGCTAATAAACAACGTTCAACGGGAACTAACAGAAGTATAGGCTGTAAATACATACCAAATATTATATCCATAATTCTTAAGGTAAATACCATCAACAATCTTGCCGGATAGGAATGAAACTAAAAGGCACTCATTATATGCTCTAGTAAACTGTATGCTAAACATAGGTAATTCACAGCAGGACTTCACCAATAGTTAAACGATCATTAAGGCCTGATTGCCTCATGCTGGGTTTCATTGTTGCTTCTGTTCCCAGTTTGACAATCCAAAAAGCCTCCCGTTGCAAAAGCTTGGTCTTAATGTCAGTGAATGGGGTCGGTTTGATCCTTTCCAAAACTAATACTTTAAAGTCCTCACAGTGGTGTTTCTCTCTGAAATGACAGTATAGTATTGAACTTTCATTTTTGTGCGGAAGCGTGAGCGGTGTTCCGAAATTCTTGTCCGGAGTTCCCTTCCTGTCTCACCTATATAAAGTCTATTGCAGCCACATTTTAGACAATATACTAGATTCTTACTGGCACAGGTTGCCCATGTGCGTAACCTTATGGTAACTCCGTTATGTGGGCTAGTAATCGAATCTTGTGTATCTATGTGTTTACAAATAGAGCATCTCCCGCATCTACTAAACCGCCCTGTTTGGCCTCTCACGTACACTCGCCACTCCAAAGAAATTACCAAAATTGTAAAAAACTTTTGGCCTCTTTTAGACTCGATTCCAGGATTAGAGAGACCCCCTGTTGTTGCCTTCAAGAAAACAAGGAACATAAAACAAATGTTAATCCATGTGGATCACCGTCCCAAATTCACTCCAGAGCCAGCCATTCCCAACCACACAAGTAGATGCGGGAGATGCTCTATTTGTAAACACATAGATACACAAGATTCGATTACTAGCCCACATAACGGAGTTACCATAAGGTTACGCACATGGGCAACCTGTGCCAGTAAGAATCTAGTATATTGTCTAAAATGTGGCTGCAGTAGACTTTATATAGGTGAGACAGGAAGGGAACTCCGGACAAGAATTTCGAACACCGCCACGCTCCGCACAAAAATGAAAGTTCAATACTATACTGTCATTTCAGAGAGAAACACCACTGTGAGGACTTTAAAGTATTAGTTTTGGAAAGGATCAAACCGACCCCATTCACGGACATTAAGACCAAGCTTTTGCAACGGGAGGCTTTTTGGATTGTCAAACTGGGAACAGAAGCAACAATGAAACCCAGCATGAGGCAATCAGGCCTTAATGATCGTTTAACTATTGGTGAAGTCCTGCTGTGAATTACCTATGTTTAGCATACAGTTTACTAGAGCATATAATGAGTGCCTTTTAGTTTCATTCCCTATCCGGCAAGATTGTTGATGGTATTTACCTTAAGAATTATGGATATAATATTTGGTATGTATTTACAGCCTATACTTCTGTTAGTTCCGTTGAACGTTGTTTATTAGCCTATGACTGTTATGTATAGATATATGATGGCAATGTTTTACTTTTATAGACATATTCGGATCACATTGGAAACTTGATTGTTGGAGCATTGGTCTGAGGGTCCCGACGGCCATTAGGGCGGAAACGGCTAGACCGTCGACCAATCTGGGTTGACCACCATATGAACTATATATGATTGATTTATTATTGGAATTTGTTTGGATTTGGACAACCCAGAGACCTTGACTCCTAGGGAAGACTTACTTGGAAGATACAAGTTGGCAATTACCTTTATTTTGTTTCCACTGCTACCGTGTTGATATGATGACTGAAAATTAATATACCTACAATATAGAATTGGTGAAAAGCATTTGTTGTGTTGGCGTTCTTGTGACTCGCATTTTGGAATACGCCGAGAACTAACGCACCTTACTTTGATTCATAGCTCTTCAAAAAGCAGTCAATTGGTCCAGTGCTGCTCCATGAGTCATCAGCTGCTAGCCCCTGGACAGTCTCTTGGGGGGGGGGTTATAATTTTGTCAATGGGAACATATATAGTAACAGTCCCAACAAAAGGGGGTGGGCTACTGGTCTGTAGTAGAGCTTTCCAAACAGTTCATGTTGGTGACACACTTTTTAAATATGCATAATTTCATGACAGTTTTGCTAGCAACTGGAGGTTAAATGAACTACTTATAAGAGATATGGTCACATACATAAACTTTAATGCAGTGTTCCCTCACTTATTGCTGGGGTTACGTTCCAGGACCTCCCGCAATAGGTGAAAAACTGTGATGTTCGGAGGCTATATTTTAATATTTATGCATTATTTTAGTAGTTATACATCAGGGATGCTCACACTTTTCCAGCATGCGGGCTACTTATAAAACAACCAAGTCCCAAAGATCTACCTACCCACTATTCAGAGAGCCATAAAAGCAAACTATTTGAAAATTTATTTCAGTGAGAGCCATATAATACATTTTAAGACTGAATTCAACTAAATGTGAGTCTAATAAGCTCCTGGGCAATCCTCACAAATGGCATGGGAGCCATACACACTGTGCCTGCGATCTGCCTGGGATCTACCAGGATGCCCTTCGAGATCTACTAGGATGCCCTTCGAGATCTACCAGTAGATCATGATCTACCTAATGAGCACCCCTGTTATACATTATTTTAAGTCTTTATAATCTTAAAATGAAGTGAAAGAAAGGAAGAAAAGGCCCTTCAAAGCTGGAGGGAGAGAGGACTGAGAAGGGAAAGCACCTTGGAGAGTGGCGGTGGTAAACCCCCACAAAACAGCGAAAATACCATGATATATATTTTAAATTAATATTTTTTGAAATCAGCGAAACAGTGAGTTTGCAATAAACAAAGCAGCGAGAGAACATTGTAATAAAATGTATGGCGACACAACGTACTTCATCAAAGTCTTTCATTTATATTTATGAATATATATAATTTATTGCTTGTTTCACATAAAATTACAGTAAATAAATACATAAATAGACTCTGAGGTTTCTCATTACATTTGTGTGGCATACCTATAACATCTATTGTTTCCATGTAGAAGCCTGGTGAAAAACATACTTAGCTAATTTTTACTTGCCCTGGCTACACTACTGAGGAGCCAGTAGTGGTTTGTCCCCATCACCCACATGTAAAGAGATCCTAAGAGTAGCCCCATATTGTCAGAATGTCCCAATTTGGCTAGGATAGACCTGGTTAATCCTCTGTCATCCCAATTATTGAGCTGCTTTTAAAATGATAGTTTTTGCCTTATCCTGCTGGTTTCCCCTTTTGTTCTTGGTTTACTATAGTTGCTTCAAACTGAGTTCAGAGTGCAAAAATAACTTGCACTCTGTTTACTCACTGGAGAGTGAGAAGAGGAGGAGTGGAGTCTTTCCCTTTTCTGTACACTGAGGCAAAAGCAAGTTGCTGCATCCTCTTGTTCATTTGTCCTTCCTCGTTCATAAGCCTTGCCATCTTGAGTGCATTATGGTGTTCCTTAGACAAAGATATCTCAGTTTTTATTGTGACATATTAGAGCAGTGATTCTCAACCTGTGGGTCCCCAGATGTTTTGGCCTTCAACTCCCAGCTGGTAAACTGGCTGAGATTTCTGGGAGTTGTAAGCCAAAACACCTGGGGACCCACAGGTTGAGAAACACTGTATTAGAGGATATGGGACTCTCCTTTCTCTCTCTCAAAACGGTCTACCCAATAATATATATGCAAAGACTATTTTGAGCTGCAAAGAGGAAGAAGTTTGTTTGTGCTTCTATCTTCTTCCATCTCTTCTGTGTTCTTTGTGATCAAGTAGAACATAAATTGAACAAAGTGCTCAAACTTCTAAAGCCAAGAACAATTCCCCCTGTTTAGTTTAGTGCACCTATTTATCCCAGTACTTTTCTCTCTAGATATTTTTAATGATGTTGATTTACACAAACCACTGTGTGTTGGCTTCATTCGAAAGCCTTTTCTGGAGAGCAATGTTTTTGCTACTAAGGGAGTACTCTCTCTTAAGGCCTTAGTTAGAACTTCACTACTAAATGAGGCATCATTCATTATTCATCAAACAGCCAACAGTACCATTAAGTCTCCCTTTCTTTGAAGATCCTGATACCTATTTTTATCCACTGTTGATAAGATGGCTGCAGGTCTAATCCGAGAATCACAAAAGAAATGTCTCCTTGTCACATGCATTCATCTTGTCCGTAAAAGATCCCCACTTTTATGCAAAGAACTGTATTAATTTTCTTCACTTTAAAGAGAAAAAGCTTTAAATAATGGAAACCCACCTCCCTTTTGTGCTTTGAAAGCATATTTCAGACATTATTCACCTGATAGCTAAAGAACAGAAAGAAGGCTTAACCGAGGCAGTGGTTTCATTGTATCACCCACATGGACTTCCCCCCATATCAGACTAAACCACACTATTGTAGATAAAATACCAGAAAATGTGATGAAATTAGAGACAATTTTAAAAAAACAAAAAAACAGTAGCAGCAAATCAATAGTGTATGCTTGCTGCTTGTGCTGACAAAACCACATGATTTGAAGTATTATTGTAATTGTGTGATCATAGGAGCTTTGACTGGAGTGCATGCACATTAGAAGGTACAAAAAGTAAATTACCACCACGTTTTAGCTTTGTAGGTATATTGATAGTTGGGGGTTACCAAAACTTTTGTGTGGTAATATCTAACTACGGTGATGTTTTTTGTAAATTTAACACATTTTCACTGAAATATTGCATAAAAAATATAGTTGGTCATTTTGGTGTGTTTCCCCCACCCTAATGGTGCCGTCCATACCCATGACATTACTCTAAGTGATGCCACTGAACCCAGGAGAGACACTCCTCTAGGTGTAGAGGGTTTCCTTGAGCCACTTGGGAATATAAAGCCATCCCCCTGATGGGCTGCCACATGTTCAGCTTGAAGCCTGCTTCTCCAACTACCCTCTTTTCTGTGTTTGTTGTTCCTATAGCAGTACCATGGTACATTCAATTTTTGTCTGATAGTTCATAATCATTTATTTATATCCTAATTGTGTCTATAGTTGAGATATTGGGTTTTTTTCCCATATTAGAGGGAACAGAGATCTCCCCCATATCTGAGGATCCCCTTAAGAGGTGTTGGGTAGAAGATCTCCAGGAGTTCACAGTTTGGGGAGACACATACTGTTCCAGCTTCAACCCACAAAAAACAGGCCTAGGTAATGTTGCATGTCCATGTGGAATTCCATGAACAGTTGTGTTGTGAATGATTTTCAATATTTCACTTTCTGCAGTGCTAGAAATTTGAGGAATGAAGAGACATTTCATTTAAGGGTCAAAATTCCTTTTTGAGGAGCGGAGATAACCCTCATTTTTCAACCCCTGAAGTTGTAACCTTGATGAGTGTCTTGAAATTTATTTATTTATTTATTTATTTATTTACAGTATTGATATTTTGCCCTTCTCACCCCGCAGGGGACTCAGGGTGGATTACAATGTACATATACATGGCAAACGTTCAATGCCATAGGCACACAATATATACACTCAGAGGGTATTTAACATTCCAGCTTCTGGCCACCAGGGGAGCTGTCGCTTCCTTATTCTTTGCATACTTCCTGGAGATTTTATGGCCTCATAAATCAGTTAAATTAGCCTCCCCACAAAGTGGTGCCTAAATTTCCTACTTGATAGATGCAACTGTCTTTCGGGCTGCAAAGGTCAACAACAAGCTACACAATTTTGGTCAGGAGCTCACTCCGACCCAGGCTAGCTTCAAACTCATGACCTTTTGGTCAGTAGTGATCTTAATGCAGCTGACTGCCAGCCAGCTGCGCCACAGTCCCGATGCAAAAGTACTAAAAGGCTATTTTTATAAGTGGAAGCCCTCATCCAGGTAAAATATTGTAGCCAGCCATAGACATGACTACTGCATGGGTGTTACTTATAATGGAAGAAACAGATACAATCACTTGTAGCTATTGTTTGTTTCTGTGCCCAGTTCCACCAACCTTCTGTTACACAACTCCACCTACCATCCCTGCTGTCAAGACTGTTAATGATATGTTAGGCCTTTGTAACACCCAGCAAAGCACTTGGCACCAAAAATGTTGGTGAAGGAAAGAGGCGGAATGCCTGAGGGTGCTTTTGAACAAAGTTTTTATTTTGCGATTACACTGGTTTGTTGTTGTTGCGCCAGACAATGTTATTGTTATCAGCTTATAGCCCTCCCATGTTTTTCTTGCCATTTCTTCCGTCTTTTTTTCATAACATAAGAGGGGAGGAAATCTGCTAAAGCAAAAAAACAGGGAACAGTTGAATGATGCCTTTTGATCAGTAGTTCTATGAATTCTCTGTCTGGAAGCAACTTGACATTCATAAGCTTATCAAATTCCACCATCCATCCCTTGCATTCACAAACCCATATGGAGAAATGCTGAAAGGAGACCACACTTTAATATCTCAGATGGTCTTACTTTCTTAGAAAAAGGTTAACACTCACTTTCAACTTTTGGGCATTTTGCAATCAAACCGGGCTTTTAAAATCTTAAAGCTAAAGGCATGGACCCCAGAATGGAGAGGGTGGGGTGGGCGTGAATTTCCCAAGAGATTAGCTCCATCCCCAAAATGATCAAGTGAATTATACTGTGAAGACTTCTAGGTAGTTCTCTCTTCTTGGGAATTATTAATAAGAAATATATTTAATGATCAGACACACATACATACACAAATATTAAGTCAGCTTTTATAGCTGAGTTTTTCCAGGAATAACGATTACTACATACCAAGCGTCCTACTTGCTTGTAAGTAAGTTACTATCGTAAGTATACTTGTAATGTTCTTCATATGTAAGGTTGATTGATAATGAATGGGAGAAGTATGGTAGGTTAAAATATATTAATTAATTAATTAATATTTGTGAAGCTTATTTTCCACATTGAATATCCCCTCTGAAAGATAATTTAGAGGGAAAGTGCTCTTATCAATAGAGAAGAACTCTGCATCATGGTGAATTGTACAGAGAATATACACACTCTTCTGACAAGGGTTTGTGTGTGTGTGTGCGTGTGTCAGGAGCAACTTGAGAAACTGAAAGTCGCTTCTGGTGTGAGAGAATTAGCCATCTGCAAGAACATTGCCCAGGGGACACCTGGATATTTGATGTTTTTACCATTTTTGTGGGAGGCTTCTCTCATGTCCCCACATGGGGAGTTGGAGCTGACAAAAGGAGTTCAACCTGCTTTCCCCAGATTTGAACTGCTGACCTATCAGTCAGCAGTCCTGCCAGCACAAAGATTTAACTCATTGCACTAGGGGGGGGGGGGGCTCCTTCTATCATGGTGAATCATGTGGAGAATTCTATACATTTTAGACTGAAATGTGTAAGATTTCTCCATATAAACATTCATGGAATCCTAGCACAAGCCTTGTTTGGAGGTATGACCATTCTTCAAAACTTTTTATACTTTGCTTTAACTCCAGAAGAGATGAATAATTATAAAAACAAAATATGAAGCAGATGAAGCAGTATATGACGGAACTAGCACCTGCAGTTTCGCCTTCCAGCATCTGACAAAATGTGTCTTCTTTAGGAATTTTCTAGGGTTTTTTCTATGGAGCTTGCTTATGAGAAGACTGCAATGGGAAGGACACACTAAATTGCCTCTTGTTGGATAAGGTAAAATCCGTCAGATATTAGAATGCCTCAGAAGAGTGGGCAAGTAGTCAAAATATCATGAGCTACCAAGCTATAGCAAGTATTACTAAGATACGACTCCAATGGATGCTTCTCAAAAACAAATCAAGTTAATCTTGGAAACCTGGTGTCTTGACTACTAAAGCAATTAGTTTCAGCCCCTCATAATGGCCATTAAACTTGCCCATGTCACTCTGCTTTGGTAATAAACAGAACCCTACCAGAGCAATGTGACAGAATAAATGCCAAAGGGTAATGAAGCGCTCACTGAAATATCCACAACAATCACTGCAGTCAACTGATCTAAAATTAAATTATCCTTCACCAGATGACAGAAGAGAAAGGAGGGGTGTGAAACTCCCAAGAAGCAGCATTGCTCTTTCCTCTCATAATTAGGTGAGTAGAGGTAATTAAAATCAAGGAAACTCTATGAATGGCTAGGAAAGTGAGTCTTTTTGTAAGCTGTGCAGAAATTACAGCAAAATTACACAATGCCACTATTTTATAGCCATTATCTAAATTCCTTTGCCATATTCTTCTGGGTATGTAAAGGGCCTCCAAGGTGGATGGCCCTAAGTATAACCTTGAACCTAAGACTGAATATTTATGCCAGTTTTCATGTATCTGCCATTTACAGCCCCGTATTACTGACTCCACAAGTATCTCTTTTTTCCACACAATCTCTAACATTAACACAGTGTGTATTCCACTTTTAGTGCTTTTAAGATTTATACTTTATTACACCAGAGCTCTGCTCTCCCATTTAACTATTTTAGAGAGTATATATTAATCTTATCAATGTTCTTCTGAATATGACTTAAATGTGTGTTCACACATTTAAGCAAATATAGCAAAGGGTTTTTCTAAAAAGCATGTAACCACATTTGTATTGGTCAAGTAGAAATTGGATTATTTTGTGCGTGCTTAATAGTCATTGCCTTCTAAAACAGTGCTTAAGAGTATTAAATGTTCTGTCATGTCTTTTCATGATAATGAGGGAACATGAACAAGTTCTTCTCTAGATCCGATCATTATCTACACAATTAAATGAATACTGGAAAAAATCCTCAAAGGGGGATTTCTCAAAACAGCAATAATGTAAGAATGTTTCTTAGGAACCATCTTAAGTGCCCTTAAATGAAAGTTAATGCCACTGAAATCGACTTCTGATCAAGTTGTCAGTGAGTTTAATTATTTTCTCAGCAGGAGATAAATAACACCAACATGCTACAATCTGGCATTTCCTTTTGAATTTCTTGACTCTTTGTGTCTGCTTATATAATTTCTATCTCTATAATATCCAGAAAATCAGATATGTTCAAATATTAAAAGATAGAAATCTATATCACCCCAAAAAGTAAAAGGCAGGGGGAAGAAAAGTTTTGAGAAAAAACATGCAATTGATGTCAAACATCCACACATCTTGGAAGCACATATTTCAAACTTTCAAGTGCTAAAATGCATGTAATTGAAAGAAATGTGCACAAACCACTTTAGTCAATGGGCAAAACATGATAAATTAAGTATCTTGTGCAAAAAATATGTAAATTAGGAAAGGCTTATTTTAAAATTGCATGGAATCTCGATGTGGGGAAATACACAAAACCTTGCAATCAGAGATGAGGAGAAAATGCTGATGAGATTTGGAAAAGATCCCAGAGAATTTATTTATTTATTTATTTATTATTTCGGCTTGCTTGACCGCCCTTCCCGAGGCTCAGGGCGGTTTCCAACATATAAAACACACATAGGGTTGCATAGAGTACATAAAAGAATTGAGACTGAGAAAAAAGTAAAATCCTGGCTGTGGGACCAGGCGTTTGCTCACCAGCACTAGGCAGCATTTTAGGACTGGATTTTAAATAGAAAGTAGATGAAGAGGACCAATGCTTTTATGGACTGAACATGGTTTTAATCTGGAATGAATGTGTATGATGCTAAGGCAACTGTTTTAATGTATTATCATGTATCTTAACTGTTGAAGGGGTTTTTTTTGGAGTTTTATATTGTTATTATGTAGGCATCGAATTGTGCCGTACTGTAAGTCGCACTGAGTCCCCCCTCGGGGGTTGAGAAGAGCAGGGTAAACTCCTGAAATAATAATAAATAAATATTTTACATCCCTAAGGTTATCTCTAATGTTCAATATAAATGTATCATTCTTTTATGTGGAGGAGAAACTAGTTATTTTGGTATATGAGTAGTCTTCAAAAACTGCATGGCCTTTAACAACCATGAAAAGAAAATTGATAAAATTGCTCAATGCTTCCTTCAAGAAGAAACTTTTCAGCATGACTCTGATGTTCTGAGGCCATCCCCACCTCTGGCTTTATACAAAACCCGGTTTACAGAAACTCTGACATTGGCATGGGTCCCTCAGACCTCATTTGGTATCACAGAGAAAACATGAACATTTTAATAAGTCACATTGGACCAATACAAAGGTAAATGGATATGTTTCTCTTTGCTATTTTAGTTAGACCTTCGGAACACATTTCTGTTTCTTTCTATTCCTTCTGTTATTTTCTTATGAATTTTTAAATAATATACTCAAGCATCTTAAGTGGCCTGCCTTCTTTCTGGTGGAACTCCAAGATGTAATGAAATTGTAATGCTAAGTGGGAATAAATGAAACAAGTACAATAGCTAGAACAATTTATATTTCAAGCATCTCAAGCAGGCATGGGCAAACTTCGTCCCTGCGGGTGTTTTGGAACTCTTACAATTCTAACAGCCTGTAAACTAGATGAGATTTCTGAGAGTTGGAGTCCAAAACACCCGGAAGGCCAAAGTTTGCCCATGCCTGATCTAAAGGACTCAAGCTTCATCCTTTTTTTCCACTCCAGGAAGCTTGCTTCACAAGGAACCTCACAAGACCCAGACTTGGGTGACGGCTATCAGCTCAGTGGAGTGATAAGGCTGCTTTAGTCTGAACTTTTAAGAAACTATTCAAGATACTGACTTGAAGCCGATTCTGACTTCCAGTGATACTAAGGTGAACTGGGTTTTCTTGGTTTAGAGTGGGTTTACCTTTACCTTCCTCTGAAGCTGAAAAGAGTGTGATTTGTCCAAGGTCACCTTGCTAGTGCTGAATCAGGATTACAACTTTAAAAAAAACAGACTTCCCATGTTTAACGCTTCTTTAACATGTAGTTACTGCATGGTCCTCCCCATGTTGGGAATAGCTTTTGCTATTGAATTAAACCAGTACAAACTGTTGAAAATTTTATTTCAATTTATTTTCAAATAATTTCCCAATATTTAGAGACTGCACATTCAGGAAAGGAGGAAGGAAAAAGAGGAGGGAGGGAGGAAGAGAAGGATGGTAGGTAGGAAGGGAAGAGTAAAGGAAACACAAAATGGAAGGGAGGAAGGGAGGAAGGAAGGAAGGAAGGAAGGAAGGAAGGAAGGAAGGAAGGAAGGAAGGAGAAAGAGGAAGGGTGGAAATAGGGAAGGAAGGAAGATGAAAAGAAAAGGGGGAGGAAAGGGAGGGAGGTAAGGAGGGAGGAAAGAAGTAAGGACAAAAGAGATGGAAGGTAGGAAAGAAGGGAGGAGGAAGGGAGGGAGAAAGAGGGAGAGAGGGAAGGAAGGACCAAAAGGTGGAAGGGAAGAAGGGAGAAAGAGGGAGGGAAGGGAGGGAGGGAGGGAAAGAGGAAAGAGAGGAAGGATGAAAGGGTGGAAGGGAAGGAGAAAGAGGGAGGGAAGGAGGAAGGAAAGAGAGAAGGAAGGAAGAATATAATGGTGAAAGAGAGGTGGGCCTGAGAAAAGAGCCCAAGGGGTCGCATCCCAGCATAGATTTGCCCATACCTAATATACAATATCATAGTAAAACAGTGTTCTTTATATAAAATGACAAAATCGAGGTTTACTTTGGGGATTTTTTTTAAAGATATTAAAGCGATGAATTGTGAAATCTGTGGATGTAGAATCTATGGATATGGAGTGTCAACTCTACTGTATAAGAAAAAAAGCCAAGCTGCTATTTTGCCT
Organism: Anolis apletophallus; assembly: GCA_030556195.1. Lineage (NCBI taxonomy): Eukaryota > Metazoa > Chordata > Lepidosauria > Squamata > Anolidae > Anolis > Anolis apletophallus. The sequence continues at coordinate 52,988,752 of JARBWK010000001.1, forward strand.
TTAAAAAATCCCCCTGGTATTTAATTGATGATACAGAGAGCAATACTGAGATACGTATCTGTTTGAGTTTTCCAAGTGCATTTCTGCCACCTTTTCCGAAAGACCCTTGCATTTCTTACTCGTTTGAACACATGTTCAAGAAATCTGGATGACTTGCAAACATGGCCAACAACCACTTTACATGAGCTGTCTAACAAAACTGTAGCAGCATAAGTCAAGTGACAGATTTGACAGGCTGCTGATTCAGTAATGTCTTCCCCTGGCACAGGTCGATGGCAGGAGATAGGAAAACATTCCTCATGCTTGATATTTCAACATTCAGCAATACATTCACAGTGACAGTCTGAGAATTGGCGCTTATGTTGGCAAAGTACTTTTTCATGATTAGGTTATGAATCACATTTCAGAAACAGTTTTACAGACGTAAGTGACAACTTCAGATATTTATTTCCTTGTCTGTGGCACCAGCCGAATACTAGCATCTGTGATCCAAACTAGAAACTGTAGACAACTGAATAACTTTTCAGGGCTCACAGCTGACCCAGGAAGATGATTCACGTCAGGTACAGTGGTGGATGATATATTCCTTGAGGTTGTGAGGCAGAAGACATAGCAGCCAAAGTGGCTCAGGCCAGAGCTGACAGGAATAAGCGGTCGGCATCTGTAAGCGGTCATGCAGATTCACAGAGAGAGCGGGTGTATTAATATTCAACTGTTTTAACCTCAGAAAACAATAATATTCTTGTTCAACCCTAATAGGATGGGAGAGACATGGGCAGGCAGGAAATAAAGCAAATATCCACACATACATAGAGCCATATAGGCAGGTAGTAGGCATTCAGCCACGGCCCACTATCTTTAGTAAAGAAGTTACAAAGGTGGAATGGTAACCTGTCCCACTCTTCCAATGGATAAGCTTTCAATAACCAAAGTATAAGAAGAGGAAGATAGAAAAGTGTGTTTTTTTCTGTCACTGTGAGCCCAATGCAAATATCCAATAATCTGCTGCCAGTCTTGGATGGAATTCACTTCCCTTATAGGACCTAGGGAAGCTTCCAGGGATTTTGATCAGAAATAAAGGATGGAAAGGTGATGGAGGGGAGAGAATTAACAACACCCTCCCTCATCCTGCACAACTATATATATCCCGACCCATCTCCCAATACGGGACTCTGAGTGACTAACAACATTAAAGGCAAATATTCAATCCCAACAAGTACATACATGCAGATATAACTTAATAAAAAATAATTCAAAACCCAACCTCATTTGATACACACACACACACACACACACACACACATTACTATAAAGAGCATCAGGAATTTACTGCACTCTATAAGTTTACCAAAACATTTACAAACATTTTTATATATACATGCAATCACAAGAAGCATATTTCTCCACTACATTTATAATTGTAGTTCCAACATACTAGTCTGGTTTAGAGGTCGTTGTGTTTCCAACTTCATTAGCAAATTAAAGAAAGCAGCTTTCATGTCAGCAGGTGGCCAGATCTAATGGCCAGTCTCAATAAAATACTTTTACATAAGTTATCATTAGCAACCATGGATGCCTATAGTCACTAATTGCTAATTTGCATTATACTCACTAATTGCTAGTTTGCATAATTGTTCTACTATACTTAAGACTTTATTGCACAAATCCGCTATTCCACTGCAATCACATTATTATTGACTCAACACACAACGTTGAGTCCCCTCTCTTCATTAGCACAGTTGCATTGCTTCACCAATTCATGGTCTCACAATCACCCTTGCAACCCTGCTTTCTTATACTCTTGCTCTTCCTTAATTTTTTAGCTCAGTAGTGAAATTCTAGCAATGAGCAAGAAAAAGGCAAATATAAATATCTATTAGGCCTGGGTGATTTTAAAAAATGGTTCAAAACTCGTTCCGGGTGTAGGGGGCGCTTCGAATCTGATTGACATCTAAAATTTTCAGGAAAAATTTCAAAATTTATTTGAAAAAATTCTGAAATTTCGGAATGGCTTCATTAATGGCGGACCTGCATCTTTAACCCAGTTTGGACAGGGATGCCTTCCCTCCGCATGAGAACTGGGGTGACAGCCACGTTAAAGGTCCGCCTTTAGGGACCTATCTCCACCTTCTCTCCCCTTCTTTCTTTCTCCCAAGTCAAAGCAGGAGAAAGAAACTCCAGAGCTTCCCACGGCAGCCCCAACTTTCTTTCCCCAAGCCCACTGCCTCTTCCCAGTTCTCACCTTGCTTTTCCTCCAGAGCAAGTGGCTGGCGAAGCCGAAGATGATCTCGGAGACCAAGTACAGCAGAGTCGGGTTTTTCCTCGTGGCGTTGGCAGAAGGCTCGGGGGACTTGGGGAAAGCCATCCTGGGTCCTGTTGGCTCCCACTTTGACAGGACAATATTTTGTAGAGTGTAGGGAGCAAGTATCCAAGGGACAGAGGAAGTCCGGGTGGGTCTGCTTCTACTGCCCATGGCGCTTTGGCCCCAGGTGCCCAAGGCTCCTCCATTTTCCACGGGGAGAGGTGGCAGTGCCTCCTTTCAGCACTCCCTCCATGCAGCACCCTGTTGGCCATCAGAGAAGGTGCGCTTTGCCAAGGTCTGGCCTTTGTGCCAGTTCTCACGCGGAGGGAAGAAATCCACGTCCAAACTGGGCTAAACACCCGACTCTGCTGGAGATCGGGGTGCTGTGTTCGACTTCACCAATCACTTGCTCTGGAGGAAAAGCAAGGTGAGAACTGGGAAGAGGCAGTGGGCTCAGGGAAAGAAAGTTGGGGCTGCCGTGGGAAGCTCTGGAGTTTCTTTCTCACGCGTTGACTTGGGAGAAAGAAAGAAGGGGAGAGATGGTGGAGATAGGCCATTTTCCAAAAATGGCGGCGGTGGCTTCGAAATGACAAATTCACTTCTGGGTTACTTACATTGCTTCAAAACCGCTTCGAAAGTGAATTCGAAAATTCATTCCGTTTTTAGAAGTATTCTGACAAAGCTACCCAGGCCTTATATCTATATCTATTAAGCATGGTTTCGAACCCAAAAATGGCGATTCTAAAATCAAATGGGGGGGATGATTAGTAAAAGAAAGACTTACAAAAAAATTTCCAAAAATTTCTAAAATGTAACTTAATTACTAACGAAATTCGTTAGTCGTTCGTATGCCAGCGCATGCAAGATTCCAGATGGTTTTGGCCTACAACTCCCAGAAATCCTAACAGCTGGTAAATTGGCTGGGATTTCTGGGAGTTGTAGGCCAAAACTTGAATAAATCACACTGAATTCTAGATGGGACTCTCCAAATAGGAAGGAGGGAGGGAGGGAGGGGGTATTCTATTCTTGGAAGCAGCAAAAGAAAAGGAGGAGCCCCCCCCCTGGCTCCTCGCTGCCTCTCTCTCACCCCGATCCCGAGGGAGCGAGGGCCCAAGTTTGCCCAGGCTGGTCATATACCTACATTCCATGCACATGCAATAATACAGCAGTAATAACAATGGGTATAAGAAGAGGTAAAATTCAAACCGAGTATTCTGACTGGTCCCTGCCTCATGCGGTGCAAACGGGCTCTTCTCTGTGAGCCCGGAAATTAGCCGGAAAAGCCAGCGTTTTCTGCTTGGGTGCACACACATACATATTCTTTGGGGATTTGCTGCAGAATCTTCTCTATGAGCCCTGGATTCTGCAGCAAATCTCCCCCAAGAATATGTGTGTGTGTGTGCTGCAGCAAACGCTGGCTTTTCCCGGCTAATTTCCGGGCGAATAAGAGAAGAGCCCGTTTGCACCGCATGAGGAGAGACCAGTCAGAATACTTCAGTTTGAATTTTACCTTTGTTATTGTTATTACTGCTGTATTATTGCATGTGCATGGAATGTAGGTATGACCATTTGGATTACTTATAATATTAGGCATTTACAGTAGCATTCATTCTATTATACATTAGGTTGGTTTCTCACCCCAATACTCTTTGATGCTTTAGATCCTGGCAGGGCAGGAGAGGCAGGGAAGCCTGGAAAAAAATGTAAACAGAGAGGTTTACTCAGAAGTAAATCCACAAAGGAGGACCCTTCATCCAAAGTGCCCTCCTTTGCAGATTTACTTCTGAGTAATCCTCTCTGTTTACATTTTTTCCAGGCTTCCAGCTGAAAGAAGGAGCGAGTTTAGGGCTTGCCTTGCCTTGCCATAATACTTATTGGCAAGGGAGGCGGAAGGGTGGTGAGAGAGAAGGAGGGTGCCCCCCCCCCCGTACGACCTAATAACGACACTTAAGAAAATCCTGGCCCCGGTTCGAAAAAGAAAGTCCACTTCCTGGTTGGCGTTCCAGGTGCGGAAATACTCGAAAGTAGCATTTCTTACGAATTTTTTACGAAACGAATCATTTTCATAACTTTTCCTCATGCCTAATATCTATATATAATGGGCAGGATGGGCTCTCCAGTCTTTTCGCAACCATCCTAGGAGAAGGAAAACACTGATTTCAAACCCGGGCTGATGGTGCTCGTTTAACTCTGTAAGGTCAACCATATAAGAGAAGGAAACCCGAACCAAACCTACGACCTGAGGACCTCGCTGCCACCGTGCCAGCTTGCGAGGCCCCAGCAGACAAACCTTTGGTTTAAAGGGTGAAGCCAGTTCTGTGAACGCTGCGCTCCACCAGAAAGGTCCATTGCACAGGCTCGAAGGACACCTCAAACCTCCAAATCATCAACACGCTTGTAGAACGTGTGGGATGAGTCCTTCCTGAATCTTTGTTTGTGAAGAAAATCAAACACACACAGAGAGAGAGAGAGAGAGAGAGAGAGAGAGAGAGAGAGAGAGAGAGAGAATTTTTATGCGGCAGAGTATGTGGCAGCTTTCTGATTGGTTGCCACTTTCACAGGCCACTGTGGCCAGCATGGGTGACCGACCTGGACCAAACTTGGCTCACATAACCCCTATGGCCCCCTTTACGTCCTGGTGAGGTTTGGGGAAGGATGGACAAAGGATTATGGGATTTGTAGTACTTTCAAACCCTTTTGTTCCCACAGACCACTGTGGCCCCCAACAAAGACCAATAAAGACCAAACTTGTCACACAGAAACCTCATGACCCACTCTACATCCTACCACAGTTTGGAGGAGGGTAGACCATGGATGGTGGGACTTAAAGTACCTCCACTCACTTCTCGAGATCTCTGTGACCCTCATCCAATGATAGATCAAGACCAAACTTGGCACACATAACTGCCATGACCCTTTACGTCCTGGTGCAGTTTGGGGGGAGGACAGACAATGGATGATGGCATTTGTAGTACTTTCCCACCCTTCAGATCGCAGACCACTGCAGCCCCAACAAAGACTGATAAAGACCAAACTTGGCACACAGAGCCCCCAGCACACATCCTACCACTGTTTGGAGGAGGGTGGACCATGGATGATTGGACTTGAAGTACTTCCATACACTTCCCTAGACCTCTACGACTCTCATCCAATGACTGATCTAGACCAAATTTGGCACAGAAGGCTCTCATGACCCACTCTACATCCTACTGCAGTTTTGAGGAGGATGGACCACAGATGATGGGACTTGAAGTACCTTCACTCACTTATCGAGACTGCTGCGACCCTCATCCAATGACTAATCAAGACTAAACTTGGCACACAGAGCCCCCATGACCCACTCTATATCCTGGTGCTGTTTGGAGTAGGATGGACCATGGATGATGGGACTCGCAGTACCTTCACTAACTTCCTGAGAACATTGTGAGCCACATAAATAACTGATAAAGACCAACCTTAGCACATAATGCCTTTCTCAAATAACCCAGGCACTGCCAGGTCCAAATCTAGTAAAATATGACAATCAAAGGAAAACAGCCAGTTTGGGAATAGCAACAGGGAGGGCAAAGTTGTGGAGAGGAGGAGGATCCCACCCTGTGATGTGAGTTTACTGTAGCATGTCTATCCAGAAACGGAAGGGACCCATTGCACCAAGGTAGGTGACAGGGACTAAGAGATATTGATGGGTTTGATCCATCAATAGCTAGTGGTGGGAAAATCACAAGAGTTAGAAGATTAGTAGAGGGGTGCAAATGCCATTGTGAAATAGGGACAGACAAAAAGGTAACTGTTGACATCGTACTAACAGTTTGCCTTTGTGAAATAAAGTTTCTACTCTCTTCTTGCATCACATTACACTGCACTGATTTTTTTCTATTCTCTTTCTCTTCTCCATTAGGCTCTGTATTTGATTAAGCCTAAGTCATTTGTAAGTCGACATGCTTGGATTACCAAGAAGTTTAAGCACATATATTTTCTCTATGAGAACTTGTTGGTGGGTGAACATGGCAACTGGTGTTGTTCAACTTCTGCTTTGTCAGTTTGTTTACTTTGCTTTGAAAATTTCATTATTCTTTGCAAACATCATTATCCAGTACTACGTATCTCTCACATTTCCCAACAACAAGATCACATTCTCCTATTTACTGAAATATATTTGCAAAATGTTTCACTGTATTTTGTTGTTGACACTTCTGGGGCACAGGTGCTACTGGCCTCCTTCAAAACAATAAAAAAAACTAAGTGGATAATGTTCAAATCTGGTTATCCCCATTCAGTGCTGAACTATCAAAGACACAAAGTTGGCCTGTAATATATTTTTTCCAATGCTATTGTGCCATGATGTTCCCACCAACATTTCACAGATGATAAACAGGAAAACATGTGGCTAAACAATATAAGAGTGTAGTCAAGAACAGACAAACTAAGAGGAGATGTAGCAGTTTGCTTTCACATGAGTTCTGGGGAGTGCAAGAATCTACTTTCATCTTCCTGCTGCTGAGTTAATTGAGTGCAAATTACTTTTACACTTTGAACTCAGCTTACAATAATGGACATAAACCAAGAACAAAAAGAGAAAATGGGAAGAGGAGAGGGAAACCAGAGACTTTATCATGATGCAATCAGTCTCACTTGGAGCAATGTCTTCAATTGGGAATTTATCATATGATGCCTGCCTTTTTGGTTGTTGTTACAATGGAAAAGAGATTGGAAAGCATTTCTTTTCATTGATGCAACCATGCTATAGATTCAACCCTAATACTGAATTAGTACAGCTAATTATTTCACCACTATAACATTATGGAGCCCCCCCCCCCCGGTGGTTCAGTGGTTTAAACCACTGAGCTGCTGAACTTGCTGACCGATAGGTTGACGGTTCAAATCTGGGGAGCGGGATGAGCTCCTGCTGTTAGCCCCAGCTTCTGCCAACCTAGCAGTTCAAAAACATGCAAATGTGAGTAGATCAATAAGTACCACTTCTGCTGGAAGATAACGGCACTCCATGCAGTCATGTTCGCCACATGACCTTGGAGGTGTCTACGGACAACTTCGACTTCTTTGGCTTAGAAATGGAGATGAACAACCCACCCATCCAGAGTCTGACACAACTAGACTTAATGTCAGTTGATACCTTTACCTTTATTTATATCATTGCGGATTATCTCTAAACATGGAACTATTTTAGAACAATTCCATGGTATCTGATGAAAAGCAATTGATTAACCAGAATTGATATATTGATAATGACTCCCAAGTAATAGTTCTAAAAAATGTGGAAAGATGGTATACAGCTCCACTAACTTTCAGCATGGTATTTCTCAAAACTTGGCACCTAAATAGTTTTTGCGATGCTTCTCAGATCAATAGGCAATTTCAGCAATTGGCCCATGAAAGATGGGAAATGTTAAATCTCTATCAGCAGAAGCACCAGCAGTTGTAACATTTACATTTTAAGCAATTATTCTTTCTTAAAATGTATTTCAAGTCTTTGCTTTAAATAGTATTCTAGTCCAGCTTCAAAGTGACCTCCTGAGGTAACTGTTCATCTCATGCCTAGCAGAGAACAATTTCCGAAATCTTCATAATTAGCCCTCTGAACATTAAAGGATTGCTTCATTTCCCTAGATGCCAGCGTGATTGCAATGCGTTGTCCTTCTGTGCCTTTGTTTGAACACTCCAAAGGTGGCAGGTTTATTAATTAGAACAGTGGTGCATAGAGAGATTTGGAAATGGAGAAGGAAATCGCTTCTTTCAAATTCCCCCTTCTACTTTTTTTATTTAAGACATTAATTCCCCATCACATTATTTGAGTATGAGATATGGAAAGACCTTCCATTTTTGTTCACGTGTGATTCTCTATGTTACATTCATATCTGAAAATTAAAATGGAGTTTCTTTTCATGAATGTATTGTCAGTTGCCCAAATCATGAACTTTCTGATCTTTTCTTTGCAGTCATAATGAAAGGGGTGTTGTAGGCATTCAGAGGAAGATGCCAGCCACAGATACAGGTTTGTTTTCTTTAGGGTTTTTTTGTGTGTCAGGAGCAACTTGAGAAACTGCAAGTCATTTCTGGTGTGAGAGAATTGGCCATCTGCAAGGACATTGACCAGGGAATGCCCAGATGTTTAATCTTTTACCATACTTGTGGGAGGCTTATCTCATGTCCCCACATGTGGAGCTGGAGCTGACAGAAGGAGCTCAACCTGCTCTCCTCGGATTCGAACCACTGACCTGTCAGTCACCAGTCCTGCCAGCACAAGGGTTTAACCCATTGCACAACCAGGGGCTCCTATAGATACAGGTGAAACATCAGGAGAAAATGCTGTTAGAACACAGCCATACAGCCTGGAAACCACACAACACCCCAGTGATTCCGACCATTAAAGCTTTCGACAATACAATAATGAAAGGTTCAATTAACTAATTTATATTATTGTATCAAAGTGATGCATGTAATTCCATATTGTTTATAGTGATTTATCATGATATACAAACACTGAATTTTTAATTAGTTTTAATTTTTACTCAATATTGTAATAAATTAAATAAGAAACACTGTCCCTGCCAATGCCCATGCAACTAGCAAGAAGGAGGGGGTCATGTGCTGGTCCACTGCTCATAGAATCATAGAATCCTTGAGTTGGAAGAGACCTCATGGGCCATCCAGTCCAACCCCTGCCAAGAAGCAGGAAAACACATACAGGTGAGAAGGGACCACGAGGGCCATCCAGTCAAACTTCCTCTCATGCAAGAAAGTACAATCAAGTCACTCTTGATATATGGCCATCCAACTCTTCTTCTTCAAAGCCTGCAGAGAAGGAGACCCTACACCACACTCTGAGACAGCATATTCCATTTTTGAACAGTTCTTGCCATTAGGAAATTCTTAATGTCAGCACCACTCATAACCAGCTCGGACATTTTTGGCCAATGATAATCATAGTTCAGTCCAACCTGGAAACACAATGTCAGAGACAACTGATTGAGACTTTTTAACCAGAATAATCAAAAGAAATTCAGAAACATCATAGCAATTTCTCCCAGTACAGCAGGAAATCAAAAGCACTGGCAAATTAGAGTGAGATGCCGCAAATCGGGATGCTTCAGAGTATCATACATTTTAAAATGCCTCTGTCTGAACTACTGAACATTCATCTTTTTGAACTCTAAAGATACTACTCATTATCGGGGAACTCCAGCAGCCTCACTGTGCCCTGATAATTAGCAGGTTGGTCATGACAGCTATTGGAGTAAAGGCAATAGTGAGAAATACAGTGCAATTCTGTCTGGTTTCTTGACCTCCCCTTGGACAAACTACCCATCATCTTGTCCTGATTTTTAATTGGAATTTTTTTTAACTACTTGGATTCAGTATGAACACTGGAAGCTGCACATTTGAATCTTTACAGACCAAGTCCTGCAAAAAGTTACTAATTTTAACTTGCCATAATCCTCTAGTCAGCAGGGGAACTAGCTGGGGATTGTAGAAGCTGTCATGGAAGAAAGGATGTTTTCCAAAGACTGGAAAAATGAATGGCAGCCAGCGGAGCTCCTTAAACAGCGGGGTAGACCTCTCCCTATAATTCGCTCCAGTTAGCAATCAAAACAAAAAGGAACAAACAAGCCATACTAATGAAAAGACACCAGCTGTCACCTCCAGTCTTGTTGAAAATCCTGCCTACTTCTCTTTCTAATCGTCACTCCTTCTACTCCTGTTATATCACTCTTCTTCCAGTGCAAGAAGTTGTTCCATGCCAGGGCTTCTTATTCTGTTTCGAAGACACAGAAATGCCTGGCTGGAATTCTTCAACGACCAATGCACCTTTACCACAACTATACACAAGCTTGCTGTTGTTGCATTTTAGTTGCTCTACCTAGTGTTGCTTTGGAGAAACAATAACCACTATTAAAGATCTATTAGTTTCAGCTGCTTTGGTAAATAAGGGTTTTCAGACATTCTTCATATTGGACATCAGTTTCATCTGCGATAGATTAGATAGAGTGTGCCTTTCCTGTTTGTCTAACAAATGCACTACTCCATAGGAAGAAGTAGTGATACCACTTCAGCAGGGTTGGGCAGCCTTATCTTTAGGGAGGGTGAGGTTGGTGTTGGAAGAGAGTGATACCATGTTTTCCAGTCCCAATTCAAGGTGCAGGTTTTTACCTACAAAGCCCTGAACGGTTTGGGACCTGCCTACCTGCGTGACCGCATTTCCATCTACGAACCCACATGATCGCTTTGATCGTCCGGAGAGACCCTGCTCTCACTCCCACCCCCTTCGCAGGTGCGACTGGTGGGGACAAGGGAGAGGGCCTTTTATGTGGTGGCCCCTCGACTCTAGAACTCGCTCCCCAAGGATATTAGGCAAGCCCCCACTTTGGCAGTATTTAGGAAGAGCTTGAAAACTTGGTTGTTCCAATGTGCCTTCCCTGAATAAACAATAACTCCCTGTTCTGACCAATGTTCTGCAAAATATCCTCTGAAGCACTTTATCCTACCTTTTGGGGCAATCAACCCTACCTTACCCTCTAAAACCCGTTGTTCAGATTCATGTTACTGCTGCTCACACCCAGTGTTTTAAATTTTAATCTATTAGATTTGGCCCTGCCCTTAGTGTTGGATCCTTGTGTTTTTAAATGTCTTGTTTTTGCTGATGTGTAATTTATAATGGTTTTGTATTATAAATTACACATCAGCAAAAACAAGACATTTAAAAACACAAGGATTTTTATTTTTTATTTTCCTTGTTTTACTGCTGTGTTGATTTACTGATGTATATACTGTCGGGCTTGGCCTCGTGTAAGCCGCCCCGAGACCCCTTGGGGGGATGGTGGCGGGGTATAAATAAAGTTTTATTATTATTATTATTATTTGTATGGGAGGTTTTTAGAGCTGGTTGAAAGAACTTCCCCTGCTGACTGTCCTACATACAACCTTTTAATGACTTACAACAGACAGAGGTAAAATTTGCCAGTCTTGATTATCTACCTATAGACACAGATTTTTAAAAAGGGAATTTAATAAAGTTTCTGTGCTTCATGAAATATAATGAACATTCAGGATATTTGTGGCCTTCTATATGAGCTATAGTGTAACTTTTGTAATACCCAAGAAAGCAGTAGATGCTACAGATTTAGACCAAGATCCAACTTAACAATGGCAGCGTAAAGAACAACAAATGTTTACTGACATTGTTGTGCAGGATCAGCTGCTGCAGCTTTTGTAGCAGATGTGAATGGGACGGGAGGTCACCATTATGAAGGCGCAGCTTCTTTTTGTTCAAGAAAGCTATGGATATCTCAGCTTGTGAGGGCAAAATGTCAAAATACCCATGCTATTATCCTTTGAGCCACCAATTTGACATAATAGAATCCTAGCTACTGGGTGAAGCTGTGGGGGGCGGAGAGAGAGACCAGTGAAAAATATCTAATCATTTCCCTCCTCCCTCTTCCATATTTTAAAATGAAGAGCACTATATGAACAGAAGGTTTTTCTGGCCTCATGAGACTCAAAGTGCAGGCAGGGCCTGTATATAATAGCATGCCCCAATTCACACAAATTGCTGTGTTGTGTACAGACTATTCATTACTTAAGGGGAATACGCTGTTGGAATCCTGCTTTCTCCTTTGCATTCACTTCTCTTAATTAATACATGAACAATTCATTTAATAAAGAGCACTTTATTCACACACAAAAACTGTTTCGTTTACTTTCCATCCTGAAGAAGAGTTCTATAAACCTGCTTGATGTTTCAGATCAGACTCAATTCCCCAGCCCTCCAAATGTTGGAGTTCAAGTTCCATCGACCCCCCACGAACCTGACCAATGTTTTGGGAATGAAGGAGGACACAGTACTTCAGTGATATCTGGAGAGCAATCGATTCCCCTTCTTTACATGATCTTAATGATGACATTAAAGAGCTAGCATGGTATAGTGCTTTAAGTGTTTAATTCAAAACACCAGGAGACCAGATTTCGAAGCTCTGCTCAACCCACTGGCTGACCTTTGGGAAATCACACTTTCAGCCTTAGAAAAGGGTAGCAACAAACTCCTATTTATAAATTACCAAGAAAACCCCATGGAAGATGTCATCATAAATTAGAAATAACTTGAATGCAAAACACAAATACTACAATACCACTCTATAAAAAACATGTAATGGCTATTGGTTTGTTTGTAGACACAATTCAAAGTGCCCTTCATGACCCATAAAGCCTCATATGGCTTAGATCAGGACTATTGGAAGGACCATAGGTACATGCCTGAGTTTTAAGATTCTTGAGAGGAAGCTTTTTCCCATTCCCACTAACCTCATGGATACATTAGTTGAGAGACTCTACTCAGTGGTTGCTCCTGGGTTGCAGAATTTCCTCACATTAAATGCTAGGCTGCTCTTCCCCACTCTCAATTTTTCCAGCAGACACAGACCTTTTTATTTGAATATCCAATTTGATTAATTAAATGGCTATGCAATAAGTTTTTTCTTTATGAAACATCTATGTGGTACCTTTCATAAAACAGACATATTTACAAATATATTTATTTATCATGTCAGCAACATATTGAGGGTACAGTTATAATGCATTTAAAATACAAAGTTAAAAACTTGGTATTATACGAAATGTCCTTTGAACAGTAGCTGACCACTTGGAGTGCCTCTGGTGTCACTGTGAAGAGGTCCTCCATTGTGCATTTGGCTAGGTTCAGGTTCCATTGTAGTCAGTGATCTGTAGTTCATTCTTCTCCACACTCGCAGATCCTGGACTCCACTTAAGGTTAGCTTTGCATCTTATGGTATCAGAGAGCAGCATGTTCATTGCCTTCCAGGTCGCCCAGTCTTATGTGTACCCAGGAGAAGACATGAGAGGAGCCTCCTCACAGGATCGTAACACATCTGGGCATCCCCTAGGCAACATCTTTGTAGTCAGCAGGTTATCTTACACCAGAAGTGACTTGAAGTATTATTTACAAATGATACTACATTGTTTTGAAGTGCTGATGTTTTAATATGGCTGTTTATTTAATTGTCTTTAAAACTTTTTATCATTACATTTTTCTGATGTACCTTGTTTTAACTCATTACGTGAGCTGGGATATAAGAAAATAAATTTTGAGCTTTTGTCTAACTTCTTCTTGGTCCCATAGGAAACCCAAGGATCCAGCCAAAGCCTTTCTCCAGTTATTTCTCATCATAGATAATAACAGTAATAATAATAACAAAAACAACATTTCTTACCTGCCTCTCCTCACAGCTCAAGGCAGGTTACAACATAATCAAAACACATAACCATTTAAGAACACTCCATAGACTACATATATTCAAACATATGTTCCATTCCTTGAAGAAGAGCAAGGTTACAGGGGAGGAACCAGACCAAGCACAATCTGAGTGGATAATGGCAACTTAGATGATCTCAAAGAGTTTTAGCTCCTGTTCAGGAGATGGGAGCCACCAAGCTTCATTTCCCTCCACTATGCAACCATGCAAGCTTCTGTGTCATGCGCAGTGATGGGGAGGTAATAAAGGTGTCCATAAAAAGGACATGCTGACAATTTGATCAGGAGGCATCTACGGACAACAAAAAAGTTCCTCGGCATGGAACATGAAGCAACAGCACCACACCACACCACTTCCTGTGGTCAGAGTCAAGCACAGCCTCCAGAGGTCAGAGATGGAAAAAAGCCTGTACCAATGTTCATGTACTGTTTGTGCTGTCAATTGTATAAAGGCATTGAAAGTTTGCCTGTATGTGTTCTGTAAAAAGTTTGTTCCTCAAGGGGTGAAAAGAGTGGGATAGAAATGATGGCAATAAAATAAATAAATACAGTAAATGCTATGCTTAGCACTTCTGAAAACCTTTATTATTTGGTTTTATGTTTTTACTATTTTATTTACTTATCTAAATAAAAGTATTTACAGGTAACCACTAAGGGCGGAACCAAAGAGTGCTGTTTTCCAACAACAACTGTTGTTGTTGTTGTTGTTGTTGTAGGTCTTCAAGTCATTTCCAACGTATGGAAACTAGAAGGCAAACCCATCAAGGGGGTTTCTTGGCAAGATTCATTCAGAAGAGATTTGCCTTTCCCTTTCTTTGAAGCTGAGAGAGTGTGACTTGCTCAAGATCACTCAGTGGGCTGACAATGATTGTCTCCAGAATATTCCACTGCCCATGCTCACTCCAGGTCAGAGCCACAAAAATCAAGACAAAATGTTAAAATGTGCCTATTTTTACTAAGAGTATGTTGATCTTTAAGTCTCCATCCTGCTTTCTCTTCTTTTATCAAACAGTAAAAGTATCAAGATGCTGTGAAGGTTGCTTTTGGTTTTCAAAAGACAAAAAACATATGCACTTTTTCAGATTTTAAACACCTGCCTTGAACTGTAAGGCAGAGCTAAGTTAATTCAGAGCTCTGGACATGTAAATTTAGCATATCCTGAGCAGAGTGACATCCAATTCAATTAGCACAAATCTCCTTGCACTAAAAAAAATAAGCATGCTGAAAACAGAGAGAGGCAGTAGTGTCTTTTCCAGTTGACTTGAGATTATTTTAGGACACGCCACTTGGTTAACATTGTCTACTGTCCTTAATGAAATATATACAATCAACCTAGAGAGAACAGTTTTTTCTCCAGTTTCATTTCCATAGGACTGTGAGTGGGTGCAACTGCACTGGTGGCTGGCTTATGAGTTTCCCATAGGCATCTCCTTGGCCACTGTGCAGCCTTTGATCAGATCCAGTGACACAGGTCTTCTTGGTTTTATTCTTCACAGGTATCCAACTCTCTGTTATGTACCTCTTTGCTCACAAACTCTCAGGAAATTAGAGGACCCTTCTGTGCAGAGGTGTTCTGCTATTTATTACCTCTTTGCATTAGATTGGATACCATTTCCTACCTTTAAACAGATTCCAAGGAGCCTCCAGATGTACAATGGGTTAAACCCTTGTGCCAGCAGGATAGAAGACTGACAGGTCGCAGGTTCGAATCCGGAGAGAGTGTAGATGAGCTCTGTCTGTCAGCTCTGGCTCCCCATGCGGGGATATGAGAGAAGCCTCCCACAAGGATGGTCAAACATCAAAACATCTGGGTGTCCTCTGGGCAACGTCCTTGCAGCCAATTCTCTCACACCAGAAGCAATTTGCAGTTTCTCAAGTCACTCCTGACACACACAAAAAACAAAAATAGATTCCTCAAGCTGCAGCTTCCTCATCAATTTTTTGCCATCTTGCTTTGCCACATGGGTCCTTGTTTTCATCTCTGATATGTTGGAGGGCTTGCTATATATTTGTGTAAATAAAGGTAATATTTGAACCAGGAAACCATAATCCCTGAAGTAGTCCCACAATCACAATTGCTAGCAATGGAAACATCCCCATAAGAGCTTGCTTCTCCCAACCCAACTTTAGTGATCTACACAGCATGTTGTAGCAATTAGTATTACAAACCCCTTGTTGATATTACTTTGGAAGCTTTCTTTATAATCAAAGGAGTGACGATGATCGGTGACATCAAGGTGTGTAGGCTGATACAATGAATGATCCCCAGGGAACATAATTATACAAAGTATATCCCATATATATATAGTAATGATGGTATATGAAGCCTTTGCACACACAAAAAAACACGGATGCAGGGAGTGGAAGGTTACTTTTAAAGAAAGGAGCCCAAAAAGTAATTTCTTTCCATTTTACCCACTATAATATACTTCCACTCTGTAACTTGTTTTGTTTGTCACACATTTCTTCAATATTTGTTAGCAAAGTTGAAAAAAACAGCACTCTGAAGGTGTAAAAAATCATCTAAAAATTATTAAACCCTGCCAAAGCATTCAACTCCCCACCCATTATAACAAATAAGTATTACTTGTCATAACATCAATAGTCAATTAAAATAAAATGATGTAAAGATACAACACCAAAGAAGCATTATTATTGTTGTTGTTGCTGTTGTTATTAAACTGATGATATATGTCATCTTTTCATATATTTATTATTTATTTACAATATTTATAGCCCACCTTTTTCAGCCATACAGTGACTCAAGGCAGATTACAGATTGGCACAATTTGATACCAGACATTCACAAAAGTGCAATTAAAAACAATCAACAAGACAATATAAAACATATATAAAAATCATTAAAGCATATAATCATTGGTGTCATCTTCTATCGTTGTTTTCCAACCCTATCCATGGGGAGGAGTGGGTAAATATATTATTATTTGAAACACAACAAGATGAGTCCACAGTAGACAAGATCACTCTGCTGGCTGTTTTATTGGATCACATGTCACCCTGGAGGTCCCACTGCCAACCAGGGTGAAAGCATCGGCAGAGGCTTCCCTGGCAACATGGGAGTCTCCATGAGGGTGACACTTTCCCCATGTGCTAGGGAAAGTGTTGCAGAGAGGGAGCTGTTCATGGTGTGACAGATTCACCCCACTGCTCCCTCTCTCCTCCCGATTGTCAGGTGAAGCAGGATGCTTTGCATGGCCTTTATGATGAGGCTATTGGCTCTTAATAAGAAACCAGAGGGCCAGTTTATTATCCAGCCATTTCCATATTAATATCCTTGAACACCTATAGCACCCTACCAAATGTATCTCCCCCTGTAATTTACTTTGATTAAATCTCTATCCTATCATCATTTGTAATTTTAAACAAAGACTTTAGTCATAGGAACTTAGTGGAGTCAGAACAACAATGTTGAAACCCATTTTTGAATGTTCATTTTATATTTAGAATGAGCAGCAGAATAAGAGGCTCAACCAACAACCAGTACTCTTCTATACATAGAATGACTATCTAGAAAGGGCTTGAATAAAAACGGAAATAACTGAGCATTCAGATAAATTTCTGCTCTACCCATATAAAGGCTGCTGGCCCTGACTTCTTCCCAAGTGAGTCCTAACCATATTCGCTGTCTATACAACCATTCAAAACATGAGAGCTCTTGACATTTGTCATTTGGTACTCCATATAGGAGCCTAACATTTTGTAACAGATCATTTTCTTCTTTTTATTTGTGCTAAGATATGCTCATAACCTTAACCTACTGAAATATTTTCCTTGCTGCTTTTTCAAAGCACTCATGATTGTAAGCCAAGCTGGCACAGGCACTCAGGGGTTTCTATGTGCTCACGTCAGTTCTTTCAAATTGTTTCTGCCAAGGCTTCCGGAAACCGGAGATTTCTTTAAACTACACTAATTCCTGCCAATTCTCCTTCCTGGAGCTGATATTGCCAAGGTTCCTGCCTAGGCATCATCTCCAAAAACCTACTAACCTTTGTGAAAGCAACAGTACCGTATTTGTCACTCATTTATTCCCCAGCCTCTTTCTCTGCTTATTGTGCATATTGCTTCATTGCACTGGGCATTCATGGGAAAGAATAATTAATTAATTGCACCCATTTAAACATCCCCAAAGCCTCTTTTCTGGGTTTAAATCTCCCAAAACCTCTCCTCTGTCTCTTTTCTGGCATTTTCCATCCCACTTGACTTGTCTCCCTGTTCTCTTCACACATGCTCCATTTTAGCCTAAGCTCTTGGGGTTGCCTATAACACTCATCTAGTTAAGAATTTGAATGTACAGCACTCAGGGTGTTTACTGGACTGCAGTGACCATCAGTTATAGCTACTAGTATAAGATCTGATGACAGCTATAGTACAACAGCATCCTCGAACACACATTGCCCATGTGAGAACGCTTCAATTCTCCGTAAAGATCACGCTCAGGCAGGGCTCGATCCAACCAGATTTATTGCAGGTATAACACCTATAAAGCCAAAGCAGTGTCCCATCACCCAAACACACCTTATATACCCCGACCCCCTCCTTCCCTTCCCTTGCAACATCCTGGGAAGGTTGCATCATGTCCTGCTGACTCAGCAATCCCACTGTCCAAGAGATATGACCTCATCCCCCTCTGAGTCAGCATATTCCCATACAGTGTCCAATGTCCAGAGGAGGTTACATCACTTCCATTCTGATCCAGCACTTTCCCCAGAGGATTGCATCATCCTGGGGATTCCCCAATGTCCAGTGTCAAAGCAGGTCAAGGCAGACTGGGGCTCTGAGCCTCTTCCAGGCTAAGAGTTCCCAGCTCTGACAGCCCATCTTAGGCATGCATGCTGATAATACCTTTAATGTATTGTCAAAGGCTTTCATGGCTGGAATCACTGGGTTGTTGTAGGTTTTTCAGGCTATATGGCCATGTTCTAGAAGCATTCTCTCCTGACGTTTCGCCTGCATCTATGGCAAGCATTCTCAGAACATGGCCATATAGCCCGAAAAACCTACAACAAACCAATACCTTTAATCTTACCAAATGCTGTAGATCTTCTGGCTCTTAAATTGACCCTTATCTTTAACTTGTCCTCTGGTGGTAATTTATGAGTGTATCTAACAACCACTGTTGAGCGACAACCCTCAAGGAACTCAGAAGAACTCCTGCAAAGGTCTGTATAGGAAGATATGGTTGTTCAATTGAACATCCTTGGCTTTAGATGCTCTGAAATGACCATAGGTACCATAGGTTTCCAAAGGGGAAAAACTTACAATTCTGCAGATTTATTGGGGGGGGATCTTTCTCTGAGGGATAGAAAGCTTCACTAGTCAGCTATGCACAGAAGTGGTGGCACATATATGCAGTAGTCTTTACAAAGCAACATTTCTAGCAATTATCTATTTAAATTGCAATGACAGAAGAACAGGTTGCTATTTTGATTAATTTCTCCCAAGAGAGCATCTCAGGAGTAAGTCTGATTTCTTAGCTGCTATAACATCCCCCCCCCCCACCCATTAGTGTACACCACACTGTCATCTTCTAAAGGAAATCAATTGTCTGTTCTGAGGAACAATGCACTGCACCTGAACTCTCCTTGTTGTTTACTCAGCAAGTCTCCTGTCTGTAGCCAAATGGTGCCATTTATTTGGGGAAATAACTGTTAATAAACAGAGACACTTGGAGGCAATTCGCAAGGCATTTGTGGAATAGCTGGCTGCTATCAATCCACTCACTCGTTTATTTATTTCATGATTTTGCACACATCCAGAAAAAAACATTGGGGGGGTTGAAACTATATTTTTACAGTGTAGGTTCATAACACAAAATAATTTAAATTATATGATATCAAATTTCTATTTTAGTCACAAAGTTTCAAGTCTAAAGTAAAGGTAAAGGCTTTCCCTTGACATTAAGTCTAGTTGTGTCTGACTCTGGGGGTGGTGCTCATCTCCATTTATAAGCTGAAGAGCCGGAGTTGTCCGTAGACACTTCCAAGATCATGTGGCCAGCATGACTGCATGGAGTGCCGTTACCTTCCCACTGAAGCGGTGCCTATTGATCTACTCACATTTGCATGTTTTTGAAGTACTAGGTTGGCAGAAGCTGGGGCTAACAATGGGAGCTCTTCCCACTCCCCAGATTCAAACAGTCAACTTATCAGTCAGCAAGTTCAGCAGTTCAGTCATTTAACTCTCTGTGCCACCAGGAGGACCCAAATTGGGGTATTGAACAGAATAATGGACAATGACAAATTTTGGAAACATGATGCAAACTCAAGCACTCTTCCAAACTGTGAGTTTTAATTATCCAAAGAATAAGAATCCATTAACCTCTGGGGCAACTCACCCCATTCCCCGGATTCAAACCGCCAACCTTTCGATCAGCAATTTTAGCAGTTCAGTGGTTTAACCTGTTGTGCCAATTCGGGCTTCAAGTTTAAAATTGGTAATTTAGTGGTTACAAAAGACTAACACAACACCTGTTGGAAGCACTTAAAAACTGTGTTGATACACTTCAACAGAAATCAGGCTCCATTGATAAACTTCAGTGGACAATCAAGAGTGCAAGTCCAGTCAATCTTTCTTGCCCCTTTGTCCTTATTATGTATGCTATCAAATGCTGAAGAGTTGAAAATGAACTTTCATTTGTAGCTGTTGACATTGGCAATGTTGCAGGAATCTGAAGAAGTTTCTTCACATTGGGGAAAAAAAATTCCCACCACACACAAGATATGCTTCCATTGCATTTGATGGCTTTCCTGCATGTGTAATATTTTTTCCATTGTCTACACCACATGTCAAACTGTTTCATCAGAGTGTCAGTAGTATCACTCCCTTCACCCACTCCTCCAGTCCTCCTCTGGCCTGTTTGATCAGTCAGGAGGGGCAAGGATCTAGAACACTTATGGTAGCTCCCACCCCTCTAAGGATCCATATTATTGTAGTGACTATAAATAATCAACAGCAACAAAAACAACAGTGAGTACTTTTAGCACATGCAGACAAAAGTCCATGATTCAAAACAGCATTATAATTGGATGATAATAGCAGCTGTGACCATATGCCAGCAAATATGGAAAACACAAGAATGGCCATCAGACTGGAAAAAATCAACTTATATCCCCATACCAAAAAAGGGAAATGCTAAAGACTGCTCAAACTTTCATACAGTGGCACTTATCTCATGACAGTAAGGTAATGCTCTAGATCAGACCTGAGCAACTGCTGGCCTTCCAGGTGTTTTGGACTTCAAATCCCAGAAATCCTAACAGCTGGTAAACTGGCTAGGATTTCTAGGAGTTGAAATCCAAAACACCTGGAGGGCTGGTAATTGCCCATGTCTGCTCTAGATCCTGCAGAAAGACTCTAGGAATACATGGAGAGAGAGAGTTGCCAGGTGTACAAGCTGGGTTTAGAAAAGGCAAAGGAACGAAAGACAAAATTTGCCCAACATCCGTTGGATAATGGAGGAAGGCAGGGGGTTTGAGGGAAAAAATCTATTTATGTTTTATTGACTATTCTAAAGCCTTGTCTCTCTCCTGAGGAATCTGTATAAGGACCAAGTAGCAACAGTAAGAACTGACCATGGAACAACAGACTGGTTCAAGATTGGGAAAAGCGTACAGCAGGGTTGTATACTCTCACCAGGGCCGTAGCCAGGATTTTGATTCTGGGAGGGCGGAGTTTGATTCGGGAGGAGCCGAGTCTGAGTAAGAGAGGGACTACTCTACCAAACCTTTTGTATTGTTATCCCAATACCCCCATGAATGTGGGATATAATGAGCATGGTGATCAGATCATGATATGAATAAACATAACAGTTTAAATAATGTACCAGTAAGGCCTTCTCGTGGACCACCCTGAGAATTTCGGGGGGGGGGGGTGGCTGAAGCCCCCTAAGCTCCCCCTGGCTACATGCCTGACTCTCACCCAACCTATTCCACTTGTATGCAGAGCATATCATGTGATGTGCGAGGCTTGATGAATGCAAGGCTGGAGTAAAATTGCTGGAAAAACATTAACAACTTTAGATATGTAGATGATACCACTTTGATGGCCAAAAGCGAGGAGGAGCTGAGGCGCCTTCTAGTCAAGGTAAAAGAAGAAAGTGGAAAAGCTGGGTTGCAGCTAAACATTAAAAAATAACAAAGATTATGGCAACAAGAATGATTCATAACTGGCAAATAGAGGGAAGAAACGTGCAAGCCGTGTCAGACTTATTTCTAGACGCAAAGATTACTGCAGACACAGACTGCAGCCAGGAAATCAGAAGATGCTTACTTCTTGGGAGGAGAGCAATGACCAATCTTGATAAAATAGAGTAGAGACATTACACTGGCAACAAAGATCCGCATAGTCAAAGCAATGGTATTCTTCGTAGTCACCTATGGATGTGAGAGCTGGACCACAAGGAAGGCTGAGCGAAGGAAAATCGATGCTTTTAAATTGTGGTGTTGGAGGAAAGTTCTGAGAGTGCCTTGAACCGCAAGAAGATCCAACCAGTCCATACTTCAGGAAATAAAGCCTGACTGCCCATTGGAGGGAAGGATATTAGAGGCAAATATGAAGTATTTTGGCCACATCATGAGAAGACAGAAAAGCTTAGAGAAAACAATTATGCTGGGGAAAATGGAAGGACAAAGGAAGAGGGGCCGACCAAGAGGAAAATGGATGGATGGCATCCTTGGACTAGCTTGACCTTGAAAGAGCTGAGGGTGGTGATGGCTGACAGGGAGCTCTAGCGTGGGCTGGTTCATGAGATCAACTGAACAAATGAGCAATTGAACTAATGAACAACAGCAGCAGCAACTGTGACCAGAGTAAGTCTATATTGCAAAGTTTTAAAAGCATACAGAGTGTTACCCTTGAAGGTATATTGATACATGTAAGCTTGGCTTACAAAAATTCTGACATGGTCATATCTATACAGAAATATTTTTACAAAAAAATAATGAATTTCTGCTGAAACATCAAACATAATTTTATAGGTCATTGTGATCATGGCACCCCCTCTGTTGGTGCCACCTAGTGCGGTTCATATCACATCCTGGCACTACTGACTCTGGTTTGGCTGATGAGTTAGAATTTGGGGAGGCTTGGTCTCCTAACTGGTTTCCTCTGTAGCACAAGATTTCAGAAAGTCGTCCTTCTACTGAACTGCCTTTTCCCAGGAGGATCAAGGTGGATTGAGTTATTAATCAAAGCTTATACAAAGGATAAGGAAGTGTGAATTAAAGTGTTAATGGCTCTTAAAAGCTTTCTGCTTCCACAAGGGCACAGGCTCAGGCTGATTATCTTGTTTGGTCTAATGGGAAATCTTTGCACTCATTTAAGTCTGGTAAGGTAAGAAAGTATGGTACATTTTATTGTGCATGAGGGGGTTCTGTTGCTGGGTCAGGAATTAATGTGCTGCTTATACCTTTCCCACAGTTATTTTCAATAAATATCCCATCAGGATCCCAATGGCTGCTTTGTCTTTAGTGTGGTGGTACAAACTAAAAGATTTGTTGTTCATTATCCAGCTAAGAGTGGGACTGACCTGGGACACAATGTCCTTTTTTGGAACTGGGGTTGGGGGGATTATATAAAATAAAGACTTTGCTACTGATCCTTATTTACTTGCCCCTTAATTAACTCTGTAGTCTCCTGAATTTTTGAATGTGGTATAAAAAGAATATCTTGATTATTATTATTATTCCCCACTTTATCTCCCCAAAGGGGACTCAAAGTGGCTTTACATAAAAGCATTAACATATAATTTAAAATATACATATAGACAAAAATTAAAACAGAATTTAACACAATCAGTTAAAACATATTACAAAGTTAAAAACCACAGGACCCTCTGACTAGATCTCAAACATCCCATCTTTAAATGCTTGTTTGAATAAAAAAGTTTTAGCCTGCCACTGGAAGGACAGCAGGGAGGGGCCATTCTGGCTTCCCTGGGAAGAAGGGAGCTTCAGAGTCAAGGGGCAGCCACCGAGAAGGAAAGCCCACTCTCTTGTTCCCACCAACCTAGTTTGCGATGGAGATGGAGACTGAGAGAATGACCTCTCCTGAAGACCTCAGGGCTTGGCAGGTTCGTACAAGGGGATACGATTGGCCAAATAGTCTGGACGTGAGCTGTATAGGGTTTTAAAGGTCAGAACCAGCATTTTCAATTGTGTCCGGAAACAGACTGGCAGCCAATGGAGCTGCTTCAACAGCTATCTGTAGCCGGCCACAGTGAGCAACCTGGCTGCAGCCCTTTGGACCAGCGGAAGTTTTTCAAGCACTCTTCAGAGGCAGCCCCATGTAGAACACATTACAGTAACACAGAAGGGATGTAACTAAGGCATGTACCACCATGGCCAGATCTGGCTTTCTCAAGGAACAGGTGCGGTTGGCACACAAGTTTTAATTGTACAAAGGCCCTCCTGACTACCACATCTGAGACTCCAGGTTCAACACTGAGTCAAGGAGGACTCCCAAAATGTGGCCCTGTGTCAGGAGGACTGTGACCCCATCCAGCACAGGCCGGATCCCTATTCCCTGGTCTGCTTTCCAACTGGCCAGGAATACCACTGTCTTGTCTGGATTTGTTTCAATTTGTTTTCCCTCATCCAGTCCATTACTGATGACAGGCACTGATTTATGGTCGGGACAGCTTCCTTGCAAGAAGGAAAGCATGAAGGTAACTATCACTGTTCAATAGTGTAGCTCAAGGTGGATAAAAAACTAAAACTGAGGCCCTCCAGGTGGCTATGTGTCTGTGAGACTGGGGCTCCCATCAACTTTTAGCAACATTGCCAATGAACACTGGGCATTGCATTGTTAATATCTGGTGAGCCTCACTTTTCCCACCACAGATGTACTGTAGGTATTGTTCTCCAGGGCTGATTGCATTTGCATCCTATTCAGTATAAAAGATAGAAAGTGAGATCGAATGATATTTGTGGATGAAAATGTGGCTGCAACAACCTTCCTGTATAATTTTTCCTTTTCGCTCTGCATTGCATATACTTTTTCCAAATTTCAGGGAACACATAACAGTTTCTGAATTTTGATGAGCATTCATAATTCAGCAATATGTATATTTTAATACCTATCAATGTAATTCAGCTCCATTAAAACAAG
Organism: Anolis apletophallus; assembly: GCA_030556195.1. Lineage (NCBI taxonomy): Eukaryota > Metazoa > Chordata > Lepidosauria > Squamata > Anolidae > Anolis > Anolis apletophallus. The sequence continues at coordinate 53,013,462 of JARBWK010000001.1, forward strand.
TGAGAACTTTACCATGGATTTAGTTATGAAAAGTGTTAAAATACTGTTACTTTTAAGGAGACCGGTATAGGGTTGAAATACACAATTTTTGAAATACACAACGCATCAGCCACTATGTCCCACCTCGTAATCTAAGATCATCCGGGGAGGCCCTGCTCTTGCTCCCGCCTACGTCTCAGATGAGGCTGGTGGGGATGAGGGATAGGGCTTCTCGGTGGTGGCTCCCCGCCTGTGGAATGCGCTTCCTATTGATGTACGATCCACCACATCCCTCCTGGCCTTCAGGAAAAAAGTAAAATCCTGGCTGTGGGACCAGGCATTCGTACACCAGCACAAGGCAGCATTTTAGATTGGTTTTTAATGAAAGTGGGTGATTATGGCCAATGTTTTTATGGACTGAACATTGTTTTAATCCAGAGTGAATGTGTATGGTGCTAATGTAGTTGTATTTTAATGTATTTTTAATGTATTTTAATTGTTGAAGTGTTTTGGGGTTTATATTGTTATTATGTGGGCATCGAGTTGTGCCGTACTGTAAGCCGCTCTGAGTCCCCCCTTGGGGGTTGAGAAGAGCGGGGTAAAATCCCGAAATAAATAAATAAATAAATGTGTACAATTAGGAACTCTATTACTGTATTCTTCACATCTAGAGCCCCACGTTTTAACACATGAAATAGGAGAAACAACATAGAGAAGACAATATGTTAAATTAAATCCAGTTAAGGGGATTGAGTGAAACACTATAGAATAAACTTAGAACAATCAAATTTGCCTTCTGCTTCAAGTTTCCATTAATGGAGAGAGGACTCACTTTGAGCAGACCCGTTGCTTCATGTTTGGCAACTTGAGTGAGTCCATTGACCAACATCTCTGAAATGTTCCTTTCAGCTAGTCTGTCCTGTGATTTGCTGGTACTCCCCATCTTCCTTTTTCTCTGCAACTAAAATAATTGAAAAATAAGTAAATATTTTGAAAGGAATATTCTGCCAGGAAAAAAAGAAGAAATTAACCCTAATTTTCCACTAATAACTAATCATCTTATCACCGTACTCACAAGTTTTGCATTTCTATGACAATCCACACATACAACCTGTTTAAAAGTATCTGTCTCTGGGCACTTCACTCCATTGCATCTGAGGTAGATTGAGTCTATGAAAGTTTATGTTATCAACTTCCTTTTCTCATTTAGTCTCTAAGGCGTTACAGGATCCTTTTGCATCATTTTCCCTGAAATACTTCCCAAGTCTTTATCAATGATATTGCAGTTAGAAATGTCACAGATAGATCTTTCTCACTGGTGGAAATGTGTAATGGAAAACTGCTCTGAGAGTACCTTCACTTCAGGGGTAGAAAGGCAAAGATACCAAACAAACCTACAGCTGCGATAAAACAGAGAAAGCAAATCTGTGCCATGGTCTGAGCTATCCCTCCTCCTGGCTCCAACATCAATACAAGAAGTTGACGAGACCACCAAACATGAGATCTTTGGTCCTGGTCTCAATATTGCGTTTGCAACACAGATGCTTTTGCATTATTCATAGGGTATTTCTTCAATTTCTGGATTTCTTCTATGATGAAACAGCTATCTCAAATGAACATCAATTCCTGGATTATTCTGAAGGGCAATGAGGTATATATTGCTGGCATGGGATTCTTTGTTAAGCCAATTAATATCATCTAGTTTCTAGTACTATGAACAGAAAATCATTACTACTATATCACATTCTAGAATTTAGCATTAATTGCCATTTATGCAAATACCTTTTCATTAATTTTACACAATTGTAATGAGCATAGTCATTAACAACAACATGTGAAGTATTCACCTCATAGTGTAACATGTTGATTGCAATTATTTTATGTCTTGCAAATAGCTCTCCAGGTGGATGGCTTTTCCTACAGGTTATTGTACTTATGTTGTTAACCTGAATGGGAACAAAACCTTCAGTTTCTTAAATGGAATGGGAATCTACTTGGCTTCATCTTTTCTCCTTTTTGCCCATTTCAGCAGACAGAGAATCACAAGCAGACTCAAGAACATCCTTTGTTTTCCATGAAGCCGATATCTGATTACCTAAAGAAGACAAGGGGAATGGAAACAAGAGTTTAATTTTCCCTTTCTTAAAAGAGATGACAGGTACACCTGAAATTCTAGGAAGCTTTTAAATAATCAAGTGTTTGGTTCTCCCTTATCTTGTGCATGTTCTATCCATTGTACATTGAACTGCACACAGTGCAAAATGCAGCTCACTCTTATCGAATAAATGAAGTTACAGATCAGAAGATAAACTGATTCCTTATTGTATTGTCGAAGGCTTTCATGGCTGGAATCACTAGGTTGTTGTAAGTTTTTGAGGCTGTATGGCCATTCTCTCCTGACGTTTTGCCTGCATCTATGGCAGGCATCCTCAGAGGGAAGTTGCTGCTGACTGTGAGAGAAATAAGGTTAAACACTGTGAAAGCCATCCTCTGCATGGCAATCAGCCTCCGCCCAGTAGACCCAAATAAGGAAAAGCTTCATGCGAACCACCACTCCTCTTAATGTCCACCCAGCAACAGCACCCCTCTGGGCAGCTAAACTAGGAAATCCCAATTGGATACCCCACCCCCCACCCCACCCCCCACACACACAAGGGTCTTCCTCCAGGGGCAAACCAAGAATGGGCAACATGGAAGCTCCTGAACAGACTTAGAAACGGAGTGGGCAGATCAAAAGACAATCTGGCAAAATGGCACTACCTAAAAGAATCCCCCACTTTGTGTGACTGTGGAGCAGAACAGACAACTCTGCATCTGTATGCTTGTCCACTAATCCCTGCCTCATGCACAGAGGAAGAATTGTTGGAGGCTACAGACAATGCCATTACTGTTGCTCGTTTTTGGTCAAAAGATATTTAGCCACGTGTGCGCCTTCTGTTTTTATTAGTTTTATCCTAATTTATGCAATGCTTTTGATATGAAATAATGATAATCCTCAGAGGTTGTGACTTCACAACCTTTGAGGATGTCTGCCATAGATGCAGGCAAAACATCAGGAGAGAATGCTTCTGGAACATGGCCATACAGCCCAAAATTTACAATAATCCAGTGATTCCCTATTATTCAAAATGCATATAAAAAGAGATTCATTGAGAAATCCAGTACGATTAAATGCAGGGGTCATGCTCATTGTTATGTAGAACTTTATTTATGTTGTTTTGATTTTTATTGTAACTATTTTTAAAGAAAATGTCAGAAATGTACAGCTGCCCCTTGTGGTTTGCTCCTATTCATCTTGAAAAGTTGAAATATAAACCCACCAATAAAATCACTGGGTCATTTTTTTACTATTGGAAAATATAAAAAATTAGAGAAATAATTTGTCACAATTCCATCTTTTCCCAAGAGATAACACATAAAAGGTAATAAGGTTGTGTGCACTTATGTAGAAGTAAATCTGAGAATACATATTGTCAAGCTGTTTATACCACTGAAAGGCTTGGACAGTCTGAGTTGATGGATTCACTCAGAATCTAGTTCTGCTTCATTTGAAAGGGAAGGCTTCCTATAGTATATGCTTCAGACTGTAGCCTTAATCACAAATAACTTTACTGTTTTCAAGAGGAATCTCTTTACATTTAGCCTTGTGGAAGCTAATAATTACTGGTGTCTTCCATATCAGTAGATGGATCTGCTTAGCGTGTTAGACCAAACTTTAAAACAAATTATCAAGAAACATATCTAGGGGCAACCAGGTTAGCTATCATTGGTGGTTATCTTGTGGTGGTGTGACTTCAAATAATTTCTGAAGCAAAATTCCAAATTCACAAAAAGGTGACCTTTATAGGGCCAACCAAAACACACACACAACATGCAAGCTTTTGAAGCTCCCCTGCTTTCTTCATTAGGCATACATTTTTAAAACCATACAGGAGAAAAGAAAATACAGTCATCTCCATTGGTATCATAGACATACCACAATGGCCCCCTATGACCAGTAGGGAGATAAAAAGTCTGATCTCATCACTTAAAAATGGTTAAACCCCAGGGCCAGATCAAATAGCTCCCGAAGTTCTAAAAAAATAACATCTCATGGTGGACAGCTTTCCTGGCCCCTCTCTTCACACACATCAACCGCACAGCCTTAATTCCTGCTTCGTGGTCAAAATCTACTCTAATCCCAATGTTTTTAAAAGGGGACAAAAACGATCGGTGGTGGGCAAACTTTACCCTCGCCATCTATACCTAGACTGGCTAGACTCAGAAAAAGTAATAGGTGAGGAACAGGCAGGTTTTAGAAAAGGAAGGTCTACCATAGACCACTGTATCATGTTAAGCCACCTAACAGAAAAATACCAAACTCCCCCATATAAAGGACTATTTACCACTTTTATCGATCTAAAAGCTGCTTTTGATTCAATTCCAAGAAATTTGCTATGGCAAAAACTGCAGAAGACCACAACAGACAAAAGATTGCTCTGGTTGATTAAGCGTCTATATTTAAACACTTCAACACAAGTAAGATGTGGTGTACAAGACAATCTCTCAAAACAAATAGCAGTAAATAGAGGGGTACACCATCCTGGCCCCTATCCTGTTTAACCTATACCTGAACGACCTGGCCACCCATGTCTCACTGCCAAATTGACATCCCCCTAAAATCTCATCCACCAATATACCCCTTTTGCTCTATGCAGATGATGCTGCCCTCATATCCTACACCAAGGTAGGACTCAAGCGAGTGCTGAGTGCATTCTACCAATACTGTGAGAAAAACCAGCTAAAGATCGACTATAGTAAAACCAAAATTACGATCTTCTCAAAGAAGTGAGCCAGGCATAACTGGTACATAGGAAAGAACTTAATAGAACAAGTTTCCAGTTTTAAATATTTAGGGGTTACCTTTCAGGCCACAGATTCCTCGGGATGCCACCAAAAAATAGCTGTACAAAATGCTTTATCCAGTAGTAAAGCAATAATTCGCTTTTTCTATACCAAAGTTGGCCAGTATATTCCAGCTACAACAAAGGTCTTCCAAGCAAAGGTAACAGCCCAATTACTATATGCAATTCCAGTATGGATCACAGGCTTCACATCTAAAGTAGAACAAGTTCAATCAGGTTTTCTCAGAAAACTGTTTGCTGTCCCCAATTGTTTTCCATCTGCTGTTTTAAGACTGGAATCAGGAACAGCCTCACTCGAATCACTAGCTTGGAGAAGGGCCCTAGGATACTGGATGGAGAGAATGAACAAAGGTCCGGAAGCAGAATATACATATTTTATTCAAGAAGACCTCTTTAAATCCCACCGAACCAAAGCATTAAATCAGAAACTTAGGCAGATGGGCCTCTCAGAGAACATACTGAGCACTTTTGAGTACAAAAAGACAATGCAGATCTTAGCAGAATGAATCAAGTGACATAGACAAACAGGCCTCAATGACTCTGGCATGCTCCACATGCTCTCCAATGAATTTAGGCCTAACATTTAATTCTTTGGGAGGTGCCAAATATTTAGAAAATTTCAATATCCCAAAATTTCGTCTTGCTTTCAGTTGGGCCAGATTTAATGCCCTTAAATCAGCCATGCTAGAGGGTAGATACAAAGGGACTGATTACGAACACAGAGTTTGCCATTGCGGGGAGGGTAAAATCGAAACTGTAATACATGTACTTTTTATTTGCACAATTTAAAAGGGTGATAGACAAAGGTTAATATCCCCTCTACTCACCAAATGGCCAGGAAGAACTCTAAATTGGTACTGTACATATTTACTGTCTGATCTTGACAGAAGGGTAATGGAATAGGTAGCTAAATTTTTCTTTGCAGCAGCAAAAAGCCGCAAGTGCTTCGTGAATAACCTGTAAACGCTAAGAGTGTAACAAAGAGTACTCAGGACACTTATTATTAATTGGCAATCAGTTCCTGCTTTCAATTATAAAGACAGTCATTCAACCAATAGCGAATGGTGATACTTGTTTTTATTAATCATGTTATTAATTTCTTAAAAGTTGTATTCCAATGTTCTTTCACTTGACTTAGCCAATGGTTTGTTGACCGAAACAAAGGCTATTGACTGATAAATTTTTAAAACCATACAGGAGAAAAGAAGTGACAATGTTTAGAGTCAGGCCTACATCCTCACTCAGATGATACTTTTGTTGTCCATTAAAATGGTCAAGAGAGATATCAGTGCAGGATATCAATGCAGGAATCCAAGTTGCTCAATGAGTTTGGAGGATAAGGGTTCAGCACATTGGATAACTCATTGTAAATTAATATTAAAACATACTGTTGATTTACTATCTCAAAAATATAGTAGTCACTAGTCATCATTGGAGAGAGGTCTTCCACATGGCTGGAATAAATTGGGAAATAATGCATCATGTGGTCAAGCAAATCTGGAGGAAAGTACTTGTGGAAAGCTGGCTTAAACCTTATGTGGTTCAAAGTAGTTCCTTGGATGTCCAAGAAGGGCTTGATGTCATGAAATTACATCATCACATTTAACAGGTTTCATTCTGTAGCAATTGTGTATTTTATGGAAGGAAAAAAGTTGCATTATGGCACAACTTCATGAAGGCAAAGCGCTCCTTATCCCTACCTAGTGCTCTCTAGATGTGTTAGATTACAACTATTGTGATTATAGCCTTTGTTTCTGTGCATGCTTTTTATATTATTTGTTTTAATTTCTGTAAACTGTCTTGAGTCTCAGTATTGGGGGCAAAGTGGGATATAAATCATCATAATCTGAAAAGTGGCATATAAATTATCACCATTCCAACCAGCATGGCCAAGGGAAAATCCTGGGTTGGGTTATGTGGCCCCAAATAGTTTATTATTTACGTCCCTCACCCAACTATCCACCAGAAGCAGCTTGTTGTAAGAGAATTTTCTGCATTCAAAGCAGAAGCTGCCTCCCAGGACCCTCCTGAATCTTCTTTGGGCTTTCTCCTGACCATGGAAGAGGAATTGTCAAACCCTACAGCTAGCCTGGTACTCAATCCAACAACTATTTCCTTTATTGTTCAAAGGGTGAAACTGATGTACTGGGTGGAATTTTTGAATGGCTTTCCATTATTATTCTTTGGTTCGGGTTTGTGAGAAGTGCTGGAAGCCCTAGGTGGGAAAGAGGAAGCAAAGAGCTTATGAAAGCTCATGTTAATCTCATTACTAACACTGCGGCCTGTGTGACAGACTTTAGTTATTGTTCCTAATTAGCTATTGTGTAATAAGATTAAGCAGATCATCAGTTCTCCCTCCATCCCCATGCCCTGGAAATGCAAGTACACATAGACCTTTCTTTTCTGTTCCTTGACTAAAATGTTCCTGTAGTGACCAGACCCTATAATCATTGCCTCATGATTAAGTCACATCTCACCCTAACTAGCAAACAATTCAATGTTTCATCATATCCTAGCACATGACCACATTTCTTGTTGCTGTTATAAATTGGCTTCAGTTTGACCCTATGAATAGGAACTCTTCATGAGCCTGTCATCAACAGCCCTACTCGAGTCATGCAAACATATGTCCTCCTAGACTGAGCCATCCTCCCATAATGTGATCTTCTTCTTTTCCTACTGTGTTTAATCTTTCCAGCATTATTGTGTTTTCCAATTATTCATGTCATCTGATTATACTTATCATGGCTTGATTCGAGTAAGCATTTATTTGCCATTTCGGCAGTCTATAAAACCCTTTTCTGGGATCATATATTAAATGAGTTGATTGTTCTCTTGTCAGCTTTCTTCACTATTGAGCTTTCACAACCATACCTAGAAATCATAATATTTTGGCATGGAGCCCCCTTGTGTGGAAAATTAATATCCAAACCAAGGTATTGAACAAAATAATGGACAATTACACATTTTGAAAACATGACTCAAAGAATCATAGACTTGGAGGAGGCTTCATGGACCATCTAATCCAACACACCACCATGAAGAATACACAACTAAGGTACTCTTCCAAATTGTGATTTTAAAATGTCCAAAGAAAGAGAGTCCACTAACCTCTGGGGCAGTATATTCCACTCTCAAACAACTCTTACAGTTAAAAAGTTCTTCTTAACATGTAGGTAGAATCTCTTTTCATGTAAATTGAATCCATCAGTTGATATTCCAGCCCCTGGAGCAGTACAAAACAAGCTTACTTTATCTTCCATTGAACATCCAACATGATTTCCTTTTACTGTATTTATTAACATAAATGCAACATGGGAGATCATCCAAAGACAAGGAACATTTGTGGAAGAGCTGTCATGTAACATCAAGAACAATGAGCATGTTGGATGCAGTGGAATGCTGGAAGAGCATGTTGTGAATAATGTAAGACCAGGAGGCCTTTCTGTTTAAAGCTAGAAGGCTTCTTGACAAAATATGACTTGACTGGGACTAAAAGGCAGATGGTAACTTTAAAAAAAAATAGGGAAATGGGTAATAATTATAACAGAAAATTTACCTTGTTTTTTCTTTTATTTTTAAAACTTGACTTAATGTTTTTCCAATGTGTCTTCCATATGCAAGTATAGAGATACCATGTGCTATAACTTTGAATTTTTGAAAAATAATGGGAAGGAGAGAGATCTAGCTGGAGTTACCAGGAAAGTTTGTCCAAAGTTTGGAATTAGTGTGTGTGTGGGGGGGGTTATCCTTGACCAGGAGGACATCAGTGTTGCCAGTTGGTTTAGTTCTCATTTCCATCTCTAGGAGTACATTTTTAATGTGGATTCATTCCTAGTTTGACACCATATTTAACTGCCGTGCTCTATGCTGTGAAATTCTAGAAATTGTAGTTTAGTGAGGCACTTAGAGAAAGTGGAAGAGAATGTTAAATACTGTGTAAAACTACAGCTCCAATGATCCCATAGCATTGAGCCATGACAGTTTTAGGTGGTATTAGATTGTATTAATTCTACAGTATAGATGTGTGTCATATCTAAAGATCCAACACTCACTTCCTTATTATTGTGTGTGACAACAAAGGGCAGAAGAGCAAAGCAATCCTTTCCTTTGTCTTTCCCTCACTTATACTTGTTGCATGCCAAAACTACTATTCTTCAAACAAAATCTTGGATTTCTTTTTCTTGGCTTTTCTTCACGAACGAAGATTCAGGAAGGACTCATCCCACATTTTCTACAAGCGCATTGATGACTAACATGGCTTTTTTGGAAGTTGGATGTGTCCTTTGAGCCTGTGCAATGGATTTTTCTAGTGGAGCGCAGCGTGCACAGAACTGGCCTCACCCTTGAAACTAAAGTTTCTTCTGCTGGGGCCTAGCAAGCTTGGACAGTGACAGCGAGGTTCTCAGGTCGTAGATTTGATTTGAGTTTTCTTCTCTTAGATGGTTGACCCTACAGGGTTAGATGAGCACCATCTGCCCGGGTTTGAATTTAGAATTTTCCTTCTCTTAGGATGGTTGCCAAAAGGCTACAAAGCCTATCCTGCCCATTGACGCTCTTTGTCAGACCTTTCGGTTGTGACCTGTCTGGCACGGGAGGCCCTACCGGTGGCTATTATGCCACTGCCAGCATAGCTCACAACTTCATTTGGGTATGCAAGTCTCCACACACACACCCCCATGACAAGGGGGTGCCAATGGAGAGGCAAAATAAAACAAAATAAAAAATATGTAAACATATGAAATAATGTTTTTGGTTCTATCACTATCTGATCCAAATTGGCTTTGAATCCCCAAATCTGAGGTCTCCAGGCTTTGGTTGATGGCCTAATACATAAATAATGACAAAATTATTTGTGAACAAAATCAGAGAGCATTAGAAACATCATCAGGCTTATATATGATGGATTCTGGGAACTATAGTCCAAAAAAGTAACTTTTCTAGTGATGCAAGTAATGAAAGGATAGCCATTCCCAGAGTTAGTATCATTGTATAATTTCAATCAAAACCAATGGGGCCAATTAAAATCAGGAAGCAAAATGTGCCAAGTGAAAAGGGAATACCAAGTTAGAGGAGTGTTTGCTCTTATCATGCTGCCTCCATAATATAATAAATAACCCGGCCCAGGCAATGCCCCATGACTGTGTGACTGTTTCTTTGTATGTGGAAGCTTCTACCCTACAGACTCTCCTGGTTGACTGGGAGGAAGAATACCAGTAGTGGAAATGTATGGGAGGGTATTGCCCTGAGGGTCAAGAGAGAGAATAAATTGTTACAGAAGACAGGTTGTGCTTTTTTATTTTTGAAATAGCATCTGTGTGGGAAGAAGAAGCTGAGACCCAAGTTCCAAAAAAGCAAAACCACAGCCAAGTGGGAGGGCTGGTGTTTCATGAGTCATTGGGAAGAGAAGTTCATATAACATAACATCTGTGGGTTGGTACACAGGAAGCCTACTTGAGCCTCGTCTTTCAAGGCTGCATACTCCAATTCCATTGCAGCAAGCGCCCTGTCACACTACAGAATTAGAACACTGTCATTCTACTTTAACTGCCCCCGTGAAACAAAAGTCAACTCTTTCAAGTTACTTTTTCAAGCTATTTGTTAAGAGCAGTATTAGACACAATTTGAGCAGACATTTTCAAGCTTTATGCCATTTCGTTGACAATCTTTTTCTCAAAGAAAAAGTAGTAAGGAAAAGGTAATAAGTAATAAGTTACTGCCATCAAATAACTGCCAAAGTAATATATACCCATAAATACAACAGTATATATAGGTCAATAATCAATAAAGAGGTATGAAATATAAACTTATATTGGGTAAACAAGTACAAATTTACAAGTATGTTTTTTAATGTATATTTATTATTATTCAAATTTATATACCGCTCCATTCCCTTAGGCTTGGGGTGGCTTACATAGATAAAAGCATAACAATTTCAATAAAACAATTTAACACTATATAATTAAAACGCTATAAAACTACTGAACAACTGTCCTGCTTGTCACAATACCAGAACGCTAAAGATATAGGACAGTCAGTTGGGACTATTGATGTTGAATGCTTGTCGGAACAGCGTTGTTTTACAGTCTCTTCTAAATACCGATATTTCTGTAAGAATATGCATGTATGTATGTACTGTATGTTGATGCTCCATACATCAGAATGAGTAACAAATTAAACAAATTGGTTGTTTGTGAAGTCAAATAACTGCCAGCATGACAGCCTGGAACCTCAAGTTTTGGCAGTAGCCAGGGTAGCCTTCAAACAATTAAAACTTGTGCACCAGCTGTGCCCATGCTTTGGGAAGTCAGATTGGGCGATGATGGTCCATGCTCTGGTTACATCAAGAATAGACTACTGCAACACATTCTACGTGGGTTGCCTTTGAAGACTGTCCAAAAGCTTAAAGTAGTCCAGCCAGATTTCTCACTGGAGCAGGTACAGGGAGCACACAACTTCTCTGTTATGTCAGCTCCAGTAGCTTCCAGTCTGCTACCAAGCACAATTCAAAGTGCTGGCTTTAGCCTATAAAGCCGTGAATGGTTCCAGCCCAGCTTATCTGTCCAAATGTGTCTCCCCTTATGAGCCAGCTAGGAAGTTATGTTCTTCTGGGGAGGCCCTGCTCTCAATCCCGCCTCCTTTGCAGATGCAGTTGATGGGGACAAGAGATGGGGCCCTCTCAGAGGTGGCCTCTTGGCTATGGAACTCCCTCCCAAAAGAAATCAGATTGGCCCCCTCCCTCCTGACCTTTAGGAAAAGGCTAAAGACATGGATGCGTGACCAAGCATTCAGTTAGTACCACTAGAGAATTATGGAATAATGCAATTACAATTTGAAATGGCCATAGATTATGATTTTGGATAATGTGATTTTTTTTCTTTTTCTGTCAGTTTTATTCACTGTCCAGCTTTTACAACCATACATAGACATTGGAAATACGATGCCACAAACAATCCTGACATTAGCATTCAATGATAAATCTTTAACCTTGACAATCTTGTTCAGCTACACCATAGTTGCCCTTCCAAGGTCTGGTCTTCTGATTTTTTTCTTTCTTTTTCTGTCAGTTTTATTCACTGTCCAGCTTTTACAACCATACATAGACATTGGAAATACGATGCCACAAACAATCCTGACATTAGCATTCAATGATAAATCTTTAACCTTGACAATCTTGTTCAGCTACACCATAGTTGCCCTTCCAAGGTCTGGTCTTCTGATTTTATTTTTTTTAAATATATTTATTAGGGTTTTTCTTTTTCTGGACAATAAAAGTGGGAGAACAATTCCAGGAACAGGACAGTAGGAAAGATAGAAAGAGAGGGGGAGGGGGGGGGGGAAGAGGGGTGTCCTGGGTAATGCGGGAGGTGCGCCAAGGGGGGGGGAAGCGAGTAGGGCTGGGTGCTCCGGGGAGTGGGGGTGAAGTTGGCTGCGGGTAGTCTTGGAGGGAAGGGGGGGGAGTTAACGTGTGTCCCTTCTCCATTGCTGCCAGCCATGTACTCCTGTCTAGTTATAATCCTTCTTCCGCTGTCCGCGGTTTCGGAATTTATGCTGTCTCAGTTTTGGCTGGTGGTGTCTCTCTTGGTTGTCCCTCCCCTATCGTTTCTCCGGGCCGTTAAAAAGTCCTTGACTGGCGACCAGTCTGTTCGTTTGAGCGGGTGACCGCCCTCCTCGTTCAGAAGGAAGGTGAGCTTGTCCATGCTCATGATTTCCCCTATCTTGGTCAGCCAATCCTCGGTGGTGGGGATCTCTGCGATCTTCCATTTCCGTGCATACACTATCCTCGCTGCTGTCGACAGGTAGGTAAAAAGTCTCTCTGCGTTCTCCTCCGGCAGCTCTTCTTCTGTCGTCAGGCCCAGCAAATATGCTTCTGGTTTAAAATCGATGGGGCGGTCCAGGATCTTTTGTGCCGCCACGTGGATCTTCTTCCAGAAGTTCACTGCACTCTGGCAGGTCCACCACATATGGTAGAAGGTGCCCGTCTGGGAGCCACACTTCCAGCATTTATTTTGCGTTTCTCCGTACATGAGACCCAGTTTGTATGGCGTCATGTACCAGCGGTTGAACATCTTGTGCCAATTTTCCTTGAGCTCCATCGCATACGTATATTTTATTCTCTTCCTCCACACCTTTTCCCATTCGTGGAGTGCGATTGGCCGGCCAATGTTGTTGGCCCATTTTATCATGCAGTCCTTCACCACTTCTGTTTCGGTGGACCACTCCAACAGTCTGGAGTACAGCTTCGTAATTTGTTTTTTGCGGGACTTTAGCAGGGATCTCCAAAAAGGTCGTCTTTCTCCTCAAATCCTACCAGCTCGTCCTGCTTGAAGTGTTCCCTAATTTGGTGGAGGTGAAGCCACGTCAGTTTGTGGAAGTTGGCCCTGATCTGGTCCGGTGGCTTTAGGCGTCTTTTCCCCCCTACGTTGGTGGTGAGATCTGTATAGGTGGGCCATACACTCTCTCCCCGAAGCCTTTTCTGGTTCGCTTCCAGGGGAGAGACCCAGAGGGGGGTGAAACGGTAGAACCTCCTTTTATACTTCTGCCACACTCTCATTAAGGCTGCTCTGAGCGGGTGCCTCCTGAGGCACTGCCCCTCTTTCGAGGTAGCATACCATAAGAAGTTGTGCCAGCCCGATTGGAGATCGAAGCCCTCCAACGCCAGCAGTTCGTCCCTTTTTAGGTCCATCCAGTCCGTCAGGAAGGACAGGCTGCAGGCCTCGAAGTAAAGCTTCATGTCCGGAAGGCCCAGGCCCCCTCTTCCTTTGCTGTCTATCAGCGTGGAGTATTTGATCCTCGCTTTGTTTCCCTGCCATACGAATCTCAAGATGTCTCTTTTCCAGATGTCAAATGTTCAGTTTGTCTGTATGACAGGGATGTTCTGAAACAAGTAGAGCAGTCTCGGGAGCACATTCATTTTAACTGCCGCTATTCTCCCCATGAGGGATAGGCCTGCCTGTTTCCAGCCTTCCAGATCTGCCTGCACTTTCGCCCATAGAGTCTCGTAATTATTTTTTACCAGCTGAGAGTTTTGCGCTGTCAGGCGTATCCCCAAATACTTGATGGACTTTGCGACTTGGATGCCTGTCTGTTCTTCCAGCCTCTCTTGTCGGGCTTTGGACATGTTCTTCGTCAAGATTTTCGTCTTGGTCTTATTGATCTTCAGCCCTGCTAGTCTGCCGAAGTCCTCTATGTCTGCTAGCCAGGCCTGCAGGTTGGTCACCGGTTCTTCCACGAAGCAGATCAGGTCGTCGGCGAAGGCCCTGACTTTGAACTCATGCTGTCCCAACTGTGGGCTGCGCAACTGCCGGTTCGCCCTGAGCTTCCTCAGCAGGACTTCTATCGCTAATACGAAGATTAGGGGCGATAGAGGGCATCCCTGTCTCGTTCCTTTATAGATGTCAAATTTCTCTGTTGGTTGCCCGTTGATCCAGATGTTTGCTTTCTGTCTTTGGTAGATCGCCCCGATGGCCGTCATAAAAGGCTCGCCCAGTTCCAGTTCCGACATCAGCAGTTGAAAGAAAGTCCAATTGAGATTGTCAAAAGCCTTTTCAGCGTCTAGGGCAAGAAAGGCCACTTCCTTTTTGGGGTGCGCCCCGTAGTATTCAAGAAGGTCCATGACCACTCTCACATTGTCTCTGGTCTGCCTGCCTGGCAGGAAGCCGTTCTGGTCCGGCCCCACCCACTCCTGCATCCAGGCTTTCAGCCTTTCTGCAAGGATGCTGGCGAAGATCTTATAATCGTTATTGAGAAGGGAGATGGGTCTGTAGTTAGCTACATTCGTGGCATCTGATCCTTCCTTGTGGATTAGCGAGATGTTGGCCTCTCTCCACGTTTCAGGAATCACCCCCTCAGCCAGCGCTCTGTTGAAGATCCTTCGCAGAAAGGGAGCCGTCTCGTTGACCAGCACCTTATAGAATTTTGCAGTCAGCCCATCCGGGCCTGGTGCCTTGTTGGTTCCCAGACCCTTGATCGCCTTCCTGACCTCCTCTTCCGAGATGTCCGTATTAAGTGGGAGCTTGTGGTGGTCTGGAATTCTCCCTAATTTCTGTTCCCTCAGGTATCTTATTATGTCCTCCTTTTCCACTCGGTCCCTGGAGTAAAGGTTGGCGAAGAAGCTCTGAAACTCTTTCGAGATATCGTCATCTCTTGAGGATAGTTTGTCACCGCATCTAATCCTAGTAATAAATCCCGCCTGCCGCTTCTTCCTTATCCTCCTCGCTAGCCATTGGCCTGGCTTGTTGGCATTTTGGAAATTCTTTTGCTTCAAGAATTTCAATTCTTTGGACATCTGTTCCAATTCGAGGTGGTGCTTCTGCTGCTTCAGCACCTCCAGGCTGCGGACCAACTCCCGGTTCCTCGGAGACGCCTTTAATTTCGCTTCTTCCACCTTAATTTTCTCCTGTAGCTCTTGCATCTCCTCTCTGCGGATTTTGCTTTTGAGCGCATTGTGCTGGATGAGATAACCTCTCAGCACTGCCTTGTAGGCATCCCAGATGGTTTCCGGCGGGGTTTCTTGCACGTCATTGAGTTTGAAGTAGTCGACTGTCGCCGTTCTGTATCGTTTGATGTCCTCTTCCCTTTTCAGGAGGTTGTTGTTCAGCCTCCATCGTCTTGTGGGGGGCTTGTTGTTTATCAGCATCTCCAGTGGGCAATGGTCAGAGATATCCCTTGGGAGTATGATGATCCGTGAGATCTTTGTGATCAGGGAGTTGGAAACCCAGATCATGTCGATTCTCGACCAGCTCTGGTGCCTGTGGGAGTAGAATGTGTAGTCCCTTTCTCTGCAGTTGTTAGTGCGCCAGGCGTCCTGGAGTCCCAAGTTGTCCCTAAGCTGCAGGAACACCTTCGGGAGCGTGCCTCTTGTGGTCGAGCTCGGGCCTGGTGTCTGTCTCACTCCCGGTGACCTGTCAAGTCGTGCTTCAATCACTCCATTAAAGTCCCCCATCAGGATTAAACTATCGAATCGCAACACTTCAATGTGGTTCTGCAGTTCCTTTATAAATTGCGATTTGGGGCCAGTTGGCGCATAGATGCTACAAAATAGCAGCTTCTGGAGACCCGTCGTGACCATCACTCCTACCATTCTGCCTTCCTCATCATTGAAAGCCAACTCCGCCGAATGCTTGTCAGCCACGTAGATGGCAACTCCATTTCGTTTCTTCTCATTCAGCGAGTGAAAGAGAGCGCTGATGCGGCTGCTCTCCAGGTGGTGCGCATGAGATTTCTTGGTGTGCACCTCCTGGAGCGCCACCACATCGTACCTCCTCTTCCTCAGGGAGTTAAACAGCCGTTTCCGTTTGGGAGCCGAGTTTAAACCACTGATGTTGTTTGAGAAGCAAGAGATCTGGGTGTGAAGGTCACTCATCTTGCATCTCTATTGTGTGGTCCAATTCGCCGCGTCCTGTCTCCGTAGCTCGTGGGTCATCCTCTTTACCTTTGCCATGCGGATCCCGTCTGAGCGGGGGCAGCTCCTGTTCTGGAGAGCTAAAGCGTCGCTTCTTCGAGGGGTCTTTTTAGGTGGGTTGCGGAGCTGTCCTTTGCCGTCGGTCCGATCTTAGTTTTTCCATGAAGACTTTGGCCTTGTCGACGGAGGTCAGCCAGAATCTTTGACCCTCATGCGTAACCATCACCCCCTCTGTTTTCTCCCATCTGAAGCGGATTCCTCTGTTTTTTAATTCCTCTGTCAGGAAGTGGTAGTTCCTTCTTTTGCTGACCGATGACGCTGTGAACTCCTTTAGTACGGTCACTCTGCCTCCTTTGTAGACCGAGTCCACCGTTTTCTTTTCTCTTAGAATCTCGTCTCTGATTCTCCGCCTTTCGTAGCGGACCACCACATCCCGTGGCGTCCCGTTCTTCCTAGAGTATGCCGTGTTAACACGGAATACTCTGCCAATCTCTTGTTCTGTTTCCGCCTCTCCTTTCTTTAAGATGGTCGCTGTCAAGTTGCAGACTACTTTCCGTAAGTCCTCATTGGGCTCTTCAACTACGTTCCTGAAGCGCAACCACGTTTCCAGCTCGGTCTGCTCCATCCTCTCTTGGAGCTGCTCAAGCCGCGCACTTTTGATTTCAACCTTTTCCAGTCTGGCCTTCATTCGATCCTGGGCGACTGCGAGTTTCTCTTCGTCGTGCTTTATCTCTCCTATTTCATCATGAATGCGTGACAGCTCCTTGGAGAGGTCCGACTTAATGCTCTGCAACTGGTCTTGGACCGATCTGTGCTGGGATTCTTGTCTGATAGCCATCTGCTCCATTTGCTTCTGGGCTTGCTCCTGCCTTTCAGCTATCCTTTGGACTTCCCTCAGGATGTCCTTGAGGGTCGTCTCTTCTGCCAGCGTCTGCTTCTTGGTCGCTCTGGTGGTAGTCTTGATGACCCTTGAGTTGGCCATGTCTGTGTTTATACTCCCCCCTGGTTCGTTATGTACTGTGGAGGCACCTCTACAGGGTCTCTCTCTCTTCGCTTTTGTGCAGTTGCGCGCGCCCAGAAGGGAGGGGGGGTTGTTTGGAAGCTCAGACGTTGAGGGATTTGCCCTGGCCCCCCGCACTGCGTGGGGAGGGTCTGTTAATTTTGGTTTGCCTCTGCCGTGAGGGAAGCAGAAGGTGAGGGGGGGTAACCGGATCTCACCCGCTCAAACTCCTGTCGTTGGACCTTTCCTGTTTGCCCTTTCTGCCCTTGATGCCGTGCGTGTTTGGTACAGTTGGTACTACAGCCCAGGAGATGTGGTAATATTGACTTGGTCACAGGACGAGAGCGCCAGCGTAGGTTCACACCTGGGCAGGGCACAGGTTCTTATTCTGTCTTAGGGGCCTACTCTTGTTCTCCCTTCTTGCCCCTTATTCCCTTTTTTATTTTATTGTGTTTGTCCCCTTTTTCTTCTTCTTCTTTTTTTTTCCCTCTTCAAAATGGCGCTCCCGCCAAAAGGCAAAGAGCTTGGCCTCTTCAGGGGCTTCTTTCCCCCCTTTTCCCCTTTTAAAGATGGCGCTCCCGCCAAAAGGCAAAGAGCTTGGCCTCTTCAGGGGCTTCTTTCCACCCTTTTCCCTTTTAAAGATGGCGCTCCCGCCAAAAGGGCTTCTTCTTCCCCTGTCGTCTTGCCTGTTAGCCCCTGGCCGCCATTTTGTATCCCCTGGGGGGATCTGAAGTTGCCCTCTGTCTGCCTCTGTTGGTCCTCGTTAGGCTTTTCCTGGGGGGGGTCAGGTCTTCTCCCTGCTCGTCCTGATCTCTGTTGGGAGGGGGGTGCGAGGGGGGGAGGCGCTCCCGAAGCCGCCCGGCTCCCTGGGGCTGCAGGAGCGCACCGCTCCCTCCGCGATGCTGCAGCTTCCCTCCTGGCGTCCCCTCTCCCTCGCCGCGTCCCCACTATCCTCCTCTCTCCTGTCCTTGACTTAAAGGTTTGGGGGGGGGCTGGGCTGGACTGACCGTTCTGGCGGGCCGCCGCCCGCTTCCCTCTTCCTGGCCCGGTCTTCGCTGCGGCGATGCTCCGGGCTCACGCAGCCTCCCCCTCTTGAGGAGGGGGGGAACCTGGAGCCAGCGGGGCTTGCCGAGCAGCTTCTCGCTCCCGCCGGACACCTCTGTGCCCGCGGGGGGGGCGCAGATCGCCCTCCGGCCAAGGGAGAGGGAGGCGCTCTGGGAGCCCTCAGAGCGCCCGTCCGATCCTGGATAATGTGATTTTAATAACTGTTTTAAGGTTTGATATGTTTAATGGTTTTATATATGTGTGATATGTGTGTGTATATACACACACATACATGGCATTGAATCATTGCCTATATATGTAAGCTGCCTTGAGTCCCCTACAGGGTTGAGAAAGGCAGGGTATAAATAGGGTAAATAAATAAATAGAAGGCACCCATCACACCAAAGCTGGTGACAAGAACATTAAGAATTTGAAGCTATTGATTTTTTACCCATCAATAGCTAGGGATGGGATAATCACAGGGAGGAAGCAGACCTGCAATGAGATGCACACAGTGTTATGTGAGAGAGACTATTACCAAATGTTTGTCTGCATTGTGTGATCAAAGTCCAAGGTTTGCTTTTTAAAGACTTTCTTGTAATATTTTCAAGTCACCCCCCCGCCCACCGAACCAAAGTTAAACCTCCACAGCCACAGATTCTGCTTGAAACCCTGTATGCAGACTCAATAGCTATGGAGGGCCAGCTGTATGAAGCAGACACAAGTCATAATAAGTGTGCTGCACCCAGCTTAATATATCACAGGTTGTACACTCCTTTTCCACGTGAATAAGCAGGGAAGCGGCATGGGCTGAAGTTGCTTGCAGGGGTCAAATTCACTTAAACAGCATATCCAAGCCCCTAAATTAGAACGGTGTGGGTGTGCCTTAAAACATTACATTGGCGGCCCATGCTCCAGCTGCAGGTGGCTATTACAGAACTATCTATTGACATTTCCCATTGTTATTTTTCACACCCAACATGTGGAAGGATGCCCATTGAAATTGCAAGGGATCTTTAGATAAAGACCTAAGTCTGTTTTGAAAAAGCACACTTCGTGTTGGTAAGCATTTAACTCCACGCGGCATCACACTGCATGGCTGTTGAATGATGAATTGATGTGACAGGTTAAGTGGCAGAGGTTAAGCAAAGTCTAGGGATGGATGAAAGAGGCAGTTGCCATGGAAATTACAAGGCAGTTGGCACTGTTGTAAGCCCCAGTGTAACAGAAATTTGATTAATCAGATATTCACAGAGGTGTTTTGTTTTTAACTAGAGCTCTGGGTTTTATTTAAATAAAAATATCTTCTCCTCAAAAGAAGGAGAATGGTAGGCAATCTGGCAGCATAATTCATAGTCTAATAGGTCCTGTTATTGCACTTCTGCCAAATGTGAGTCCCCATCAAATAGGATGTAAAAGCCTGAGTTTAACAGAACTGAATCAATGTAATATTCATTCATTCATTCATTCATTGCTTTCTTCGTTCATTCATTCAACTATTCTTCCCATTCATATTTTTCTCTGGTTTAATGAACATCACTTGCTTTTCTGCTTTGTTATCATTTCAACTGGGATTTTTTGAGACAGCTTTTTTAAAAGGGCCATGCATTCCATACTATGAAAAATCTCAGCATTCCTGTTATTCCCAACACCCACAAAATTCTCTGGCATGTTTTCTAGCAAAACAGTTGTCTTTTTTTCTCCTTGTTTTGGCCAATATTTCCATCTGCAACATGGGATTAATAATATTCATCTCCATGCAAAGTGAGAGCCAACATGCTGTAGTGGTTTGAATGTTAGACTAGGGTTGTGGGACCATGGGCTTATGTCTCTATTGTGCCATGGAAAGTTACTGGATGGCCTTAGGAAAGTCACACTCTCTGTCTTAGAAAAAAGACAATAGTAGACTTTTTCCAAGCAAATTTTGCTAAGAAATCCCCAACATACGTTCACTTTAGGATCACCGTAAGGCAGAGAGAGGTGAAGGTACACAACAACACTCTCAACAAGTTGTTGTTTATTCGTTCAGCCATCTGTCAGGGGTGCTTTGAATGCAATTTTCCTGCATACTTGCAGGGGGTTGGACTAGATGGCCCATGAGGTCTCTTCCAACTCTATGATTTTATGACTTTCAACAGGTTACAAAGTAGTAACTAGGACTGTTGAGTTGATGGATACAAACATGCTTACTCTTTAAAAATAATTTTAGTAACAGTGTATGGCACCGATTCCCTAGAAAGTCTCATATATCCCATATGCCTGTGCAACAATAACAAAAAATGTTACTTCCCTCTTAACTGCCTCGAGTCACCTTTGGGTTGAGAGAGGTGGTATATAAATATGGTAAATAAATAAATAGTTCCCTTAAAAGAAGCTATGCATTTCTTCACAACAGCACTCACATGGTAAGGTTTTAATGATATTCAAATATGTTTCACTGTATCCATTCAAAAACCAGATGATTAATCAATTGAAATCTTTATTCTCATTCTGTCCTAGAATATCGCAAACAAGATGGCAATCCAACGTTTTCTAATGAGTCCTTTACAGCTTCCAAGCCTATGACCAAAAAAATTTCTTTCATTGTTGCAGCTCTCTAGTTAAGTAGTTATTTCTGAGTGGGTGACTTCCCCATTTCCTACTTCAGTAATTATAGCTTCGGTCATTCTTGCCATGATGCTAGATTGTGGAAGTAGGTTGTGTGGTTGGCAGCCAAGGTAAATTGAGGTGAGCCATGCTTTCTGAGTTATCCGTCGAAGTTAATTAGTAGTGGGTGGCTGATGCCCCTAAGAGAACTCAGAAGGAGAGGACAACAGTGAAGACTGTACCTGCAGTCTTTTCCATGAAAATAAAACTGGGGAGGCAGAGAAAGATGAGCTGATGTACGAAGCCAGTTCCCTTAAAGACTGATGCTGGTCAGTATGGTTTGGAACTGCATGGTTTGGAAACAGCCTTCACAGCATCATTTTCCTGCTGCTAATAAGGCTGTATGAGAATCTGTTAAAGGATTGGTTAGTCAGACTAATTGTCAACCAGTGAACTGTAGTAAACCCAATGAATAGATGAATTCTGTTGGGTGAACAAAAATATTTAGGCTTTGGTATGTGTTTCTACTACATTGCACTATACATTTTAGCTATATTAACAACCTGTAATTCCATTCAATGAAACCTTGAATTTGTAATTTGGCAAAATACTTTCATTGCCAGAAAGCTCTTGTTCACTTAATCTCTTGTATGAGAGAGGAA
The DNA here is from genome assembly GCA_030556195.1 of Anolis apletophallus. Lineage (NCBI taxonomy): Eukaryota > Metazoa > Chordata > Lepidosauria > Squamata > Anolidae > Anolis > Anolis apletophallus. Next base: position 53,035,041 of record JARBWK010000001.1, read on the forward strand.
TTAAAGCAGAAAATTGTAGCAAACAACTCCAAATTTCTCAGCCAACAAGAAATCCAAGGACAATAGGTTTGAGTCATGGAATCAGATTGGTATCAGATTGCTATTGTTGGGGAATTTGAGCTGTTGGGGTTAAAAATAACCCTCACTTCAAGTGACTCCACCATAAATATATCAGAGTACCAGAAGTAAACTTCATAACCAGCAGAAACGTACATGTGATGAGATGGGATAAGCTTCTACAGCTTAGGATGGCACAGGATTGCAGAGTCAGAACATTAGGTTCAAAAATATTTATTGAAGTAAAATAAATACATTATGATAGAAAAGATCTTGGAGGTAACTATATTACTAAACCTCATCTTCTAAAGGGTTAAAGGGGCAAAAAATCCATGCAGCTACATTTTGCCTAGAGAGGCAAAATATGCATCCTCATTGATAGAAAGAAAAGCAGAAGAATCTGGAAAATGGTGGAGAAACCACATAGCCAAGCCTATGGGCAATAAAAACACCTTTAAAAAGGAAGTTCCCTCACAGAATTCCAATGCTACATCATCAAAGGGGAGGGGACAGTGGCAAGGAAGAAGAGTGGCAAGGAAGAAACATACATAGGAATATGGAGGGGAGGGGAATACCTCACTCTAATCCTATCTCTAGTCTAGCTACTCATTGAAGTCTGTAAACTGGATGACACAAGAGACTTGTGCAATCCAGGGATGAAACTCAACAGCTAGAGCAGCATATTTGAATACAGGAAGCCCTGGCTGTATAACAAGACATAGAAAGTTTTAAATTTCAAAACAGAAAAAAAAATACATATGAGCATGAAGATTTGAGTATTCTAGTCCTATTCCTACATTCCTTCCAATAAAGAACAAAGGCACGGATAACAGAATGGGATTGCATGCAACATCATGGGCAGGGGGTAGAATCCCATTCTGTCCTCTGTTTGAGTTCAGCTAGTAGAGCAAAGCTTCCTATAGTTTTCCAAGACTTTTAAGAGGTCTGTGGCTTTCTAGGTGGCTTTTTTCCCTCCCCCTTTCCCCCCGCCGCCCCCCTCCCCAGTGATTGTGGCACCACTCTGCCCTAGATCCACCTCGCTAGAAGCAAGTAGACTAAATTAAATGCGCCTTCTCTCATCTCCCTAAGAAAGTGAAAAGTAATAATTCCCTCAGTTTTGCTTTCAGTTTTAATTTCCAAGTTGGAAAATGTGTTATCTATGTGTGTGTGGCAAGTTGTAAGTGGCAAGTTGTAAGCAACTGTAGTTAGTACTCACATGCAGAACGCTTAGGGATTCCGGTAAATGTTTACAATAGAACTCTAGACAATACCACTAGAGGACTTACGAATGCCCAGAGAAAGGTCCTCTCAGGTTTTTAAAAACTGTCTTTTTAATTTGTGATGTTTCCACTTTTGCAAAAGTATTGCATCCCTAACCCCAACTAATGCAGCGGACCTTCTGTATGCTGTAGTTAATGATGAAGTTATATTATGGTCTTCGAATGTAATAGCTCTCCGCCATCATATGCTTACTTGCATTGCAAGATAGGCAACCTGCTTTTTCAAGTCAGAAATAACCATTTTTCTGGTGGCCTATCTTCTGCTGAAGTAATAAATATATATTTTCTCATTCACTGTTGTTGATTTATTTGAATTTCCATGGAATCGCCCATCATTTGTTTAAGCTTCATGACATAGCTAACAGAATAACAGTGGTGGGTTAAGACAAAAACCAAAGCTGGATCTGTATCACGGCCCCAAAGCATATTTACCTAATACAAAGAGCTAATTCTTCTAACAAAGAAATTCCATAAAAGAGAACCTTGATTTGTCTAAACACTGAGAATATTGTTGGAGGTGGGAGGAAAGGTCAATCAAAAAGTTTATACATAAAGTTTATACATAAAGATTTAAATCCAAAGCAGATTTGCTCATACTTAAGTCTGTTGACTTCTGTTAGCTTACATGTGTTTAAGCCCATAGTGGATTAAAACACTTTAGCCACCTTCCCACTTTCAATTAGACCATTGAGATGGGAAAGATCTGGGGCGGGAGAATGCACATTTCAGAGTTGGTTCCTGGTGAATACAAGTACCAGTGTATGGCTGCTTAAAGCTTTTACTAAGTCTGCAAGAAACACATTTTCTCACCATTTATTAAAATGTGGATTAAGGAGATTCAATATTTATTTTTAATTTCACACACAGTACAGAAAGTGTAAATAGCGTAAGACATCCATTAAACAGCTGCCCTAATGCCATCACATTACCAATATTATGTCCAAATTATAGCATATTAGTATTTCTAAGAGTGCTCTCATCACCCTGCTCACACATCAATAGGCTTTGCCTAGGTTGGAAATGACAGGAAATATTTATTTGGGTTATTTCTCTTCCTTGGGCCATACACCTGGCCCTTAATAAAGTTTTAAAGAAAGGACTTTATTGAAAGGCTTTAGGATTTGGCAGAAGTTAAAATGGGTAGGCAACTGGAACATGTCTGTGGAAAAAGTTATGCCCCCAGTGTCCTCCAAGCATTACAAGGAAAAACAAAACAAAAAACCCATATGGCCAAAGTCCACTTCTGACTTCCATAAATGGGGGTAGGTTTTGAACAACACAAGGTAAATTATTGAACCAGGAGGCTTCCAGAAGGAGCAATTCTTCTTCTTTTTTTTACCAGAAAGGGTTACCAGTCTGAAAATGCTGGAGGTGCAGGGGGCAAAATAAAAATCCTCACAGGGCCACCTGGGGGCCCAGAGATGTTCCTTACCTACCCCTAAATGGATATGTGCGAGTGGCTTCCCTTTTAGTTGGATGATGAATCCACTCAACAATTGAGTCTGAATTTTGAAAAAGCTCTCCAAAATACTGACACTTATCATTCAACAGGTTCAGCATCTCAAATGCTCTTTTAAAGTTCAGACTAAAACTGGGAGCTGGCTCGCTATCCCACTGACATGGGTTCTATCTTACCACAGAGTTATGACCCATGCTTCTTGAGGCAGCCAACTGGATGTATGTAGTGGTGATATCGTTTTCTTCCAATGGTCCTAGGGATGCAGTTTTTTATTTATTTTTATTTTTATTTATTATTCGTGCTTATATATCGCTCCATCCTGGAGGCTCGGGGTAGTTCGCAACATCTAATAAAACAATAAAAACAGCGATTAAACAGTAAGCCGTAAAAGAATAAAACAGAAAAAACAGTAATTTAAACAATAGGAAATAGGACAATAAAACAGCAGAGCAGTTGCCTCCTTAGCATATTACTGTGGCATAGGTTTCTTGGGACATTAAGTACTGAAGGCCTGTCGGAATAATGTTGTTTTACAGACTCTTCGGAAGGTTGAGAGCTCCGTAAGGGCCTGGACATCGTCTGGTAAAGCATTCCAGAGTATAGGGGCTGCTACAGTTGTCACTTCATATTCCATGGAAGTACCCCAAAGAAGATAAATTGTCACCTGTGGGATGAGTGACACTTTGTGTCAATAGTTGGGATCATCCTATCCCGTTTAATACCAGTGCTATCTAACACAATTTTCAGATCCCCCCTTCCCCCAACCTTTGATTGGAGATAAATCTGGGTTCTTGTATGTAGTCTGCATTGAGACAGTAACTAAAACCTATATAGGGGTGAGAAACTTTGTTTCCTCTAGTTTTTAAGAGTGCTTTAGTTCATCAGTACAATATGGCTTCCAATACCATCAGTATCTTGGTTAATTAGTTGAACTACAATGCAATCAAGAAACAATGGAAAATTGAAATCCTTGCACAGAACTAAATGCTACTACGGTAGCATAGCCAGTCAAACCAAGACAGAAAGGCAGTGTATGTGGAACATAAAGGGCACAGCAAAGAGCAACACCAAAATGAAACAAAAATGAAACATTAAATTGGAAATAATTGCTAGTTCCAGACAATGAAGCAACTTAAGGACTGATTTATTATTCAACAATTAATTATTAACTAGGTGCACTCCAAATGGGAATGGCAATTGAATCTAGGTCTAGCTTATGTAGTGCATTTCTATAATCGGAGGCTATTTAGAAATGTAAAGCCCATTGCTAAATATTTTTCCTGTGGAACAAGCTTTCGTCATGTGTTTGCTATACATACCTATCAAACATGAACTTTACCTTCTCAAAAGCACATGTGTCTGCCATATTCCATAGCCAACATGTAGTGGTTAACTAGGGCCACGGATAAGAGGATCCATTCTCGGTGAGCATATGCTAAACTTGAAAGGGCCAGGACAGAAAAACAAGTCACCAGATTGAAGACAAGCCACAGAAGTTTAATACAATTTGACACAAAGGGATGGAAGATGCTTTACAGGCAACCTCAAACTGCAGCCCTCCAGCTGTTTGGGCATCCAACTCCAACAAGCCCTAACAAGCTTGTTCAATTGTCAGGAATTCTGGGAGTTGACAGCCCAAGCAGCTGGGGGCTGCAGTTTGAGGATGCCATGTTGAACAAAGATAGGAGCTTCAGGGAAACAAAAGTGTGAGACTCCTGAAACAAAAGTGACAATCTTGGGCTACCAGGGTCTTGACTATCAATAAAGAAGTTAATGAATGCACATACTCTAAAACCTCTGTTTCTGCTGGCAGCAATTGCTCAGCCTTGGATAAACCACGTATCTATGCAAAAAAATCTTGGGCTTATCTGGGCTGGCACAGGAAGTCACCTATCTTTGCATACACATAAATGATGGACCTGGTGATTATCTGGCTTTCAAAACAGCCAGAGGGGATTGTCCAGCCTTCTTGTTCTCAGGAGATTATTTCTGTGGGGAAACAGAGGGTTGACTGTCTCTGAACTACATCCTTGATACATTTGGATAATTGATTAGTGCAATATGTGAACATGAAATGGTGCAATGAAAACTGGAATGGTCTGGACCACAATATCGGATTATGTGATTTTAATAATTTTAATGTTGTTTTAGTGGATGTTTTAATGTATATGTTTTTTATTTGCTGGATATGTATTGTATGTAATGTATAGCATTGAATTGTGCCTCTATGCGCACCACTCTGAGTCCCCTCTGGGGTTGAGAAGGGCAGGATATACATATCTCTACAAATCTATGGTGAGGCCACATCTGGAGTACTGTGTACAATTCTGGTCACCGCACCTCAAGAAGGATATAACGGAACTGGGAAAGGTATAAAGAAGGGCAACAAAAATGATCCAAGGGATGGAGCAGCTCCCTTATGAAATCAGGTTGCAACGCCTTGGTCTTTTCAGCCTTGAAAGACGGCGTTTAAGAGGTGACTTGATCGAAGTGTATAAAATCATGCATGGGATAGAAAAGGTGAATAAAGAAAAAATATTTTCTCTGTCACACAACACTAGGACTAGGGGCACTCCTAAAGCTCCAAGGTAGGAAAGTTAGGACTAATAAAGGGAAATATTTCTTCACCCAGAGGGTCATTGGGTTATGGAACTCACTTCCAGAGGAGGTTGTGACAGCTGTCAGCCTGGACAGCTTCAAGGCAGGATTAGACAGATTCATGGATACCAAGGGAATCAGTAGTTACTGAAATGGACATCCAAGTGCCACCTCTGTGTTGATTGAGACAGGCAGGATTTCCCCGGGTACTGGTTGTGGGGGGTCGGGAGCAGGTGAGGGTTTTGCCCTCCTTTCTGCTAGAGATCCCCGTGTACAACTAGGGGCCACTGTGTGATACAGAATGCTGGACTAGATGGGCTGAGGCCCGATTCAGCATGGCTCTTCTTATGTTCTTATGTTCTTATATAACAAATAATAAATACTTTTCATGAGCAGTTTATAAGAAATAGATACAGTATACAGCCAAATGATATAAGTTATACATAAAGGCATGAAGAATAGACACAATTTATTGGAGTGTTAGAAACAATAGAGTCTTGGGGGGTTGAAGCTGCCACTGGTCTACTCCCGGTCTCCAGATGCCTTGAACTTGCAAAAATCTGGGGAACAGGTCAAAAAAGAGGGAAATCATATATTTATTTCTGAGCCCTTGATAAATATTTCTGGAGGGTGTTAACAAGGTTTGATAACAAACACATACTTAACCTCTAGTATATTATATTATATTATTTACCAGAGTATATTAGAAGGTGGCTCCCATCAGAATGAGTCAAGCATGCCTAACCAGGTGAGACATGCAGAATGCCCAGCAAGGTACTAATCTGATTATTAAACATACTAGGAACGAGGTCTCAGATGTTTGTTTGAAAATGACGTTAATCAGAACATTCATTCCTTTATTTGAATGAAACTTCTTATTGGATGAGGAAGATGTTGCAAAAAGAATACATTGGGCATTATCCTATTCATATCTAAAGTAAACAAGTGGAATTTTCATGCTTCCAGTCACACCTCAGACTAAAATGAAAAGCTCTTCAAGGCTGAGTAAATTAAATCCAGTTTCTGTTAAGCCACATTGTTTGCAGATGAACAACCTTGCTGTCACAAATTGGGGGTGGGGGTGATGGGGTTAGAAATAATTCCAAGTACCATCCTGATGTAAGAAGTCATGTGACCATCCTCTAGTCTTCTCCCATTCATTATTTAAGAATATGAGGAAACAATTAATTCAAGTCTGCTTCGGTCCCATCCCCTGGATAATCTCCTCTCTCCTTTTTTCAAAATAAGTGAACGGGAGAGAGTAGATAGATAGATATTTATTTACGGTCAAAGACCAACATCGGGGAGAGAGTAATAGCCACTTCTCCCAGCCTACTCACAAATATAGATATTAAATGTAGCTCAAAAGCTAGGAATTGGAACAGAACGCTCCCCAAGGACCAAGGGCCATTCCATCCTGACTTCTTCTTTTACTGAATCAATTGCATCTCCCCATTGCAGCTTTCCATATGCCTCATCTTTTACTTCTGACAGATGCAAGATTTCAATGTCATTAATAAAAGAAAATTTATCCTTCATGGCTGGTTACAGAGGGAGGGAGGCAAAATGAAAATAGAAACCATGTTCACATTTTTTTTACAAGAGAAAATGGTCATATAGCCTACTTTTTATTTCCTGATTTGTTTTGTTAAGCATGGGCTCGTGCAGAAGATGAGGATTGAGGGGCAAATCTCCCATGATTATTGGAATCATTGTGCAGAGGGGGAAAAGGACAAGGATGTCCTTTCCTTGCATATGAAATTCCCAACAAGAATCAATCGAGAAGGACTCTGATATTAAAGGGGAAATCAAAACCTTACATGGTGTCTAATGACATAATTAATGTGACTTCTAGTTTGTTCTTGATTAACTGTCCTGTTTTTTCTCAATGTAAATGAATCAAATTTAAGAATAAGTAAGAAATTAAGAAATTACCAACATCTTCCAATTTCTTCATAGAGTTGGATTCTGCAAATCCAAATGTGAAATAGACAGGCCCCTTCCTCCCTAGCAGAACATGGCATCTAATTGAACATAAGAACATAAGAAGAGCCATGCTGAATCGGACCTCAGCCCATCTAGTCCAGCATTCTGTATCACACAGTGGCCCACCAGTTGTACACGGGGATCTCGAGCAGAAGGGAGGGCAAAACCCTGACCTGCTCCCGACCCCCCACAACCAGTACCCGGGGAAATCCTGCCTACCTCAACCAACTCCGAGGTGGCACTTGAATTGATAGATGACTTCCTTTTCCTAGCTATCATCCAACCTGTTTTCCCATTACACTTGGGCCAATTAGTTCAGCCAAAGTCAACCTTTTCCAACTTAGCATTACGCAGATGTGTTGAATTATACCTTGTGTTGAAATTCATACAAAATGTACCAAGTCAGCCAAACCCCAAAACATCTCCTTGCAATCCCTAGTTTCTCCCCTTCTATTGTATCTTCCCCCAACTTCACTCCACCACCCAGCAGTCTTGGGCCATAGACTCTGGGAAGATTATTATTATTCTCAGAGAACAAGAGGTGGGCCACTTTGGTATTTCCCAATACTTCTGGAATCCAGCTTCCTTCACCACTTTCTATGTTATTGAGAGTAGTTTTTCCAGTAGTATCTGACTGGTCTCCTATTCCCAACTCCTACTATAGAAGAAATATCAGCACACCATCTATTAGCACATAAGTGACTCACTTAAAACAAAACAGTCAAATATTTCTTGACTATGCCATCACAGCCGTACAAGGATGTTACTCTGGACCGTATCATGAAAGATTTGGCTATCTTCTGCTTTAAGTGGGTCACTGTGATGATAGGATATATGTCTGTGTCATGCTTTATAACATTTTGGTGATGGGGGCTAGAAATCCATAAAATCAATATAAATGTTGTTGGTGTTTATATCTCCTTCCCCCCCTCTCAGGTTTCGGACTCAAAGCAGCTTCCAAAACTTAGGCACAGCTAAAATATGGAAGCAGAACAAATTGCTCTGTGAATGTACAAACAGGTTATTTTTTCTTTATTTCCAGGTGCTGGTGTCTCAGCAAGAAAGCAACAAGGTCCCCGCAGAAGAACGCTGTCAGAGAAAATGCTGCATTCATAGCTGCGCTGGATCCAATAGCAAAACATTGAGGAGCAGGATGAATGTCAAACTCCTTTCCTCTTGCAGCACACAGTGGAAGTGCAAGTTGCCAGCAGCTGCAAATCAAAAATAACCACTACTGTTCCCTCAACCGGACTGATTTATCTTGTGGTTTTTCTCCCTCCTTTAATCCCCAGTAAATAATCTCTCACTTCCTTGTGGTCTTTCTAATTCCATGCTTTCAGATGGAACTTCCTGTAAACAGCATTGGCGGACCAAGAGCACAGTGTACCCTAACTTAAATGAAACTTTTCCAAGGGGTGTGAGACATATTTCACAGGGGTAACTTCAGGTTGGATGTGGCAAAAGAAGAAGAGATAATAGGAGCTGGACCTGCCATTTTCCACTAATTTTTGCCTGGGAAGTCAGGAATAAATACAGATTTCTCTAATTTGGTGCTCTCTGAACGTATTGGATCATTGCAGCTGTAATTTCCAGGCCACTGTTTGGGGATAATGGGAGTGCCAACAAATACATGTGGAGAGCATTTATTTATTTATTTCCAACATTTCTACCCTGTCCTTCTCAATCCCCGAAGGGGGACTCAGGGTGGCTTACAACGGCAGCGATTTGATGCTGACAACAAACAATATAGGAAATACATTATGACAACATTACTCAAGAAATAAAACTTTAGATTAAAATACATTAAAACATTATTATTATTCATCAAGTAGCCAGATCCAGGCCTGATTTAGTGACCGACGACTCAGTCCAAAGCCTGTCCTTGTCAAAGTTCCAACATTGTGAATACTGCCAAACCTACTGTCCAGATACCTGATCCCAAATCTATGTTTCGAGATTTTTTCTAAAACAAAGGAGGGATGAGGCCGAAATAATTTCACTAAGCAGAGCATTCCACAGACGCGGGGGGGGGGGGGCACAATTGAGAAGGACTTGTCCCTCATCCTCGCCAAACGCGCTTGCGAAAAAGACAGGTCCGAGAGCAGGGCCTCTCTGGACGATCTCAACATAGAGGGAGATACGTTCGGACAGGTAAGCTGGGCTGGAATCGTATAGGGCTTTATAGGCCAAGACCAGCACTTTGAATTTTGCTCGGAAGTGGACCGGCAGCCAGTGGAGCTGACATAATAGAGGAGTGGTATGTTCCTTGTATGTCACTCCAGTTAGTAATCTGGCTGCCATCCGTTGGACTAGCTGGAGTTTCCAAACAGTCTTCAAAGACAACCCCATGTAGAGTGTGTTTCAGTAATCTATTCGGGATGTAATGAGCGTGGACCACTGTGGCCAGATCAGCCTTCCCAGGGTACAGGCATCCATGTTGGAAAAGTTGAACTAGTGACCAGGAAATAGTGTTGATTTATCTGCTTGCTATATTTTAGGCATTGTCACTTCTCAGCCCACCAGGGAACCCAAGGGATATAAGCAACATAGATCAACAACAAAAAACATACAGTCAGAGACATTTCAGATACAATGGGTCATACAGAACAATGCTTTTTTTTACTTACAATATGACTCCATATTGTCCATTGGAATACATTCTTAGACTTACCATGGACATGTGAATAAACAAAACCGTTATAATTGAAATGAATGACATCCAGAAGAAGGATAGTTTAAAATTTCATCCTAACAGGATGGGAATCACTAAACTGATAAATAGCAGGAGAGCAACTGGGTCTCCCTCTGAAATTACAGTTAGGGCTTCGGATCTACAAATTCTGCATCCATGGCTTGAAAACATTCTTTAAAATATTCTCCAAAAAAACCCTTAGAGATTGCCAGTTTATATGAGAGACACCATTTTACGACACCATTGTATATAATGGCTCTTGATCATCCACAGATTTTGGAATCCACGGGATTACCTGGTACCAACCCTCCGCAAGTGTAATGTGAAACAAAAGGGTAGTAAAAATGAACATTTTGCTATCCCATTCACAATGCTGCTTTTCGGGATCCCTGGGCTCCTGGGGTAGCAATGCTTTCCACATGGTGTTATTTTCTTTATTTTCCTCTTCTTTGCTCTCTTTCTTACCTCCCCCGGTCCCATCCCTCTCTGTGTGTAAAGGATATCTTATTGCCTTGAAATGTCTTCCTGGCTCAGTCTGCAATTCTGCTATGAAGATCCAAGTGGTAATGATCCTTCTCCAGCCTATTTTGATATTTATAGTCAAAAATGTTTTAATCAAAGGCGTCTGTGCAAAAAGGAGCACTGATGTGAGAGAGTGCTTACGGGTAGGTGCTACCTTGTGAAGTCTGAAGAGCATTCGCTCAGGAGCAAAAATTGTTTTGATGTTTGAGAACTCAACACAGCTCTTACTTTTATGACTGCAAATTTCTGACACTGAAATCCCTTTCTTTGGGAACTGCTAAATGCTGAGAAAGCATGAGATTTCAGAAAAGTTGCCAATCTGGCTATCATTGCCATACGCACACATATACATACGCAAGCATGCTTTTGAAATACAAAAATATATTTTGCACATGAACAGTTATCTTTATGCAGCAGTGTAAAGTAACTGCATACATGAAAACAGGATGCCATATGGCACATCTTTACTTTTCTTTTTATCTGATCCATTGATATTTCTAGAATGTGTGTGTGTGTCAGAAGTGACTTGAGAAACTGCAAGTCACTTCTGGTGTGAGAGAATTTGCCATCTGCAAGGACATTGCCCAGGAGACGCCTGGATTTTTGATATTTTACCATCCTTATGGGAGGTTTCTCTCATGTCCCTGCATGGGGAGCTGGAGTTGACAGAGGGAGCTCCTGTTCTCCCCGGATTTGAACCGCTGACCTGATGGTCTTCAATCCTGCTGGCACAAGGGTTTAACCCATTACGCCACCAGAGGCTCCTTTACATTTAATGAGCTGGTGTGATAGATAGATAGATAGATATTTATTTACGGTCGAAGACCAACATCATATTATACAGAAAATAGAACAATATAAATGTTAAAACTCCATTCAACTCTAAAATTAACACCAAAAGTATCTGGCCTATTGTGTTTCCGCGTGGAGTTTATTATGCTGGTTCCTCGTGACCAGAATGGCCATGAGATATTTGGCCACCAAGTTGGTTATCTCCTTGTGTTTGTCGTCAAGCGGCCAGTATAGGTAAAATTCCTCAGGTCTACCAGGTAAACGGGCCAGGATTGGTGAAATTAAGGAGAGGCGGGCATCCAAATACAAAGGGCAGTGAAAGAACACATGCTCTATAGATTCAACCACCCCAGCATTGCAGGGGCATATACATTCATGATAGGGTGTTTTTGTGTACCTTCCCAGTAGCACAGCTGTTGGCAGAGCATTGACTCGGGCCAGAGTAAACACTTTCCTATGTTTCGGATTTATTAAATTTGTTAAATAATTTTGTGTAGCAAAGGGTATGTTAGTACTGCATTTTAGTAATGGATGGTATCTGGCACAGGCTAGATGTTTTTGGTAATCTATATCCATTATTCTGCGCCTTACTGCTACTCTAGCATTCATATATCCCAGGTGGTCCAGTTCATCTTCCTGTAACCCTGACAGTTTGAGATTTCTGAGAATCGTATTTTTCCATGTAGACCTAAAAGAGTCTGTCAGGGTTAAAGGGGCCAGTCCTTTAGGTAAGTGTTTTAACTTTAGCCAGAAGTTTAGTGTAAGAGTCTGGACTCGTGCCTCCATGGAGGGTAAGCCCGCTTCTAGGCGCAGGATGTTGTTAGGGACGCAGCATGGAGTTGCTAGAATACTTCTCAGGAATTTGGTTTGGACGTTTTCGAATGTGTCCAGTTTTTTGAAGGCACATACTTGTGCACCGTACAGAAGTTGGGCAATTATTTTCGCTGCAAACACTTTTGTGACAGCTGGGATATATTGGCCTCCCTTGGTGAAATAAAAATTCTTGATGGCTCTACAGGCTCTTTGCACATTATCTGTTGCTGATTTTATCTGTTCGTTCCACCGACCCGAAGAATGGAACGTGATCCCCAAGTATTTGTATTTGTCTACTTGTTCGATGGGTAATCCATTAATAGTCCATTTTGGTCTGATTTTTCATCTGGTAAAAATCATTATTTTGGTTTTACTGTAGTTTATAGTTAGGGAATCTTTTTCGCAGTATCTTTGGAGTTCTAGTAATAGCCTTTTTAAACCAATTTGTGAATAAGATACTATGGCCGCATCATGAGCTGGTGTGTGTCTGTATGACTAAGTGGCAGGTGAAAGAATGGATAATTGCGTAGTAGAGTGAATCTTAGGAGGTACTGCTTGCACAGCAATTCGACTTGATGAAATTCCTTCTTTTATCTCTATCCTGTCCCTTATTTCACCTGGCAACCCTACGGTGTATAAGTATGGTTGAGAGAGATTCCAATTTGGAGGTAAGTTGTCTTTTCCAACTTGTCAACTGGGTTCTAGAGTGAATGAATGGGAAGGGATGAAGCACATAGGATCATAGAATCATAGAGTTGGAAGAGACCTCATGGGCCATCCAATCCAACCCCCTACCAAGAAGCAGGAAAATTGCATCCAAAGCATCCCCCCGACAGCCAGATCTCTTCTCAGTCTGCCTATCAGAAGTGGAAACAGCAGTAGATTGGAAACAGGCAGAAGAAGATAGAAGGAATATCCACAACATGCCCATAATACACTTATTTGGCTCCAAAGTTGTTGCAGAAGTGGCTACAAATTACTGCATGGCTGAAAATGATGTGGAAGACTGGTTGGATGTGTGTTGAGCATCCCTAAAACAGGATTTGCCCAGCTTTCACGGCTGGAATCACTGGGGCATTGTGTGGTTACCAGGCTGTAGTGTATGGCCATGTTCTAGCAGCATTTTTCATGACGTTTCATCTGCATCTGTGGATGGCATCTTCAGAGCATCCTCTGAAGATAGCAGCCACAGATGCAGTCAAAAAACGTCAGGAGAATATGCTACTAGACAACAGCCATACAGCCTGGAAACCACACAACGCCACAGGATTTGCCTGTGTTAAAAAATGACTGCTTCAACACAGCTTGAAGATTGTTTTGCAGTGAGTTTACAATGACATCATGTGTAAAAAAAATTCATTCATGGCTAGAGAGTCTCCAGTGTAGCTTGCAAGATTTACGTGATAATGTCCTTGCTCTTGGTCGTGTGTGTCCCTTCAAGTTCAACATTTTTTAAACATCTTGTTAGACTCTGCTTCAGATTGGGAACATTTGAGGCCAGACCTGCTCTACTTCAGATCTTAAAAAGAGCCTCTCTTCGGAGGTTTTGTTTTTGTTTGAAGCATTGGCTTTCTCTACAGGCTATCATAAGGAAATAGACAAAGGCTTATTATAACTCCTTTATTGTTTGGCAGACCCAGATGAAATATGTATGCATAGTCGCTCCCTCTGAGACAGGAAGGCCTGCCAAAGTTCATAGAGATAAATACAGAACTTCTTTGTGTTAAGTACCTTAATGTGGGGGGATTAATCTTGCTACTTTGAGCTTTGCCATCCTTCTGTTGCATCCCTCATGGGCTCAATGACACTTTATACTGAAATGTAGGTTTGTGCAAAATAGTGCTTGTGCATTCTGTAATAGTGTGTGCATGTTAAAACAGGATAGAACCTAGAAATTACTGGCTAGAAATAACTTTGTGGAGATTTGAACCTGGTTCTTCAGAGATTAATCTTCTGCTCAAACTGCTAGTTATATGCAATGAATTCATTTTTCCAAACAATGATGGTACTGCTATATCACATTGCAGTTGTAACATATAGGTGTCGGCGGTGGCTGGGAGGGCCTTTGCGGAATTAAAGCTTGTGTGCCAGCTGTGCCCGTATCTCATGAAGTTTGACTTGGCCCTGGTGGTCCATGCCCTACTTACCTCCAGATTGGATTACTGCAACGCACTCTACATGGGGCTGCCCGGAAAATACAATTGGTTCAAAGATCTGCCGCAAGACTATTAACTGGTGCTAGTTACAGGGAGCATTCAACCCCCCTGTTCAAACAGCTAAATTGGCTTCCAATAAGTTTCCGGTCCCAATACAAAATGTAGGTTATCACCTATAACAGTGCTGTCCAACTTCTAACTGGCCAAGAGCCGGATTCCAGGTCACTGATGACCTGGGGGGTGCCCGGCCCCGCCCCTGGCCCCGCCCCTGGCCATGCCCTCGGCCACGCCCCGGCCCCGGCCCCGGCTGCCGGGAAGCTTTGGGAGAGAGGGAGGAGCCACGGGGCACCCCCTCCCTTCCAAGGCATCCTAGCCGCAGATGAAGCTGGCGGTTTCGCTGGCTTCAGCTGCTGCCGGGATGCCTTGGAAGGGAGAGAGGCGGCACCGAGGGACCCCCCCTCCCTTGCAAAGCATCGCGGCAGCCGCGGAAGCCGGCGCTGGCTTCAGCCGCTGCTGCGATGCCTTGCAAGGGAGGGAGGCGGCGCCCGGGGACCCCTCCCTTGCAAAGCATCGCGGCAGCCGCGAAGCCGGCGCTGGCTTCAGCCGCTGCTGCGATGCCTTGCAAGGGAGGGAGGCGCCGCTGGGGACCCCCTCCCTTGCGGCGATCGCGGCAGCCGCGGAAGCCAGCGCTGGCTTCAGCCGCTGCTGCAATGCCTTGCAAGGGAGGCAGGCGCCGCCGGGGGACCCCCTCCCTTGCAAGGCATCGCGCCAGCGAGAGAGGGAAGAAGAGGGTGGTGCAGGGAGGAGGAGCTAGCTCTCTTCCTCCTCCTTGTACCACCCCTTGTCCCTCTCTCACCGGCGCCGATGCAATCCGGTTTGCATCGGCGGCGCGGAGAGAGGGACGGAGGGGGCGGTGCAGGGAGGAGGAGCTGGCTCACTTCCTCCTCCCTGCCCCGCCTCCCCCTCCCCCTCGGCCGCCATTTTTTTAAAAAAAAATAGATTTTTTAATTTAAAAATTAAAAATGGCGGCTGGGGGCATAGCGGGGGCCGCGTCCAACAGGCTGGGGGGACGTGTATGGACCCCAGGCCGCCAGTTGGACAGCCCTGACCTATAAAGCCCTAAATGGTTCAGGGTTTGCCTATCTTCGTGATCGCATCTTCCCCTCTGAGCCAGCACATACTTTAAGATAATCCAGGGAGGCTCTTCTCTCTCATCCACCAACTTCACAAGTTCTGTTGGTGGGAATGAGGAAAAGGGCCTTCTCTGTGGTGGCCCCTCGGCTCTGGAACTTCCTTCCCAGGGAGATCAGACAGGCTCCCACTCTCTCTATTTTCTGCAAGGAATTAAAAACTTGGCTGTTCCATTGTGCCTTTGATTAGGCAGTTCACCACAGAATTTCCCAACCTATCCAGCTCCTGCACTTTAACATGGTCCCTTTCTGACACTTTAATAGCCTAAGGACATTTGCCTCCTAGCCCAGCCCTCTGATTGATGCACTTTCCCTGGCTCTACTTAGGATTCATTGCCCTTAGTAATTATGAACCGAACCCAGCACTTCATTTGCTCAGCCATGATATTGCTTTTAATTGTTTTTATAATGTTGCCTGATTTTATGTTTATTGATTGATATTGCTTGCTTTTTGATGCTTATTTTAACCTGTTTTGTTGGGCATGTCCCATTGTAAGCCGCCCCGAGTCCCTTCGAGGAGATGGAAGTGGGGTATAAAAATTAAGTTGTTGTTGTTGTTATTATTATTATTACATACTGAGTGATGATGACACACTTTTTGTAGTATATCTGGAATTGTAAAGCTACTTCAATAGGTTACATGAATCAGGCCTTACGAAAAGATAGAAGACAAAGCCCACATAGTACCTGCTCTTCCTTACTGTTTCTCTTACTTCTACTTTTCATATAGATGACAAGCATAACTGAAGCATCAAAATCCTAATTGTGCCAAGTTTCTGTGAATCCTATTTGCATTCCCTCTACTATCTTTGTTTCATATCAGGTTGTTCTTGTGCTGTAGCTCTATGCAGCTACATCAGAAATCACCAACCGTTGGCTTCTATGTTTGTCATGTGCAGCTTCAGATCCAGTTGAAAGAAAGAGGTAAGAACGCTTTTAAGAACAAAATAAGGAACAGTTTTCAGGGATGGGGTTGGGGATATAGCCTGTGAAGTGCAAGTATTGTTGGAAAATGAAACATTATGGGCCTTGTTCTGTTACTTGGTTGGCGGAGAGTGACAGTGAGTACTGAAAAGTATTTGTTGCAAATAATTGATTACATTGTATTACATTAGTTTAAAGCCTGCTAAAGTAACTATTTTAGTTACTTTTTATGAAATAGGAAACAATGCAACTAAAATGGTAATGAACTATTTTCGAGAATCGATATGATGCATTGATTTGAACATTGGATTATGACTCTGGAGTCCTAGGTTTGATTCCCCAATCTGCTGCAGCAAAGCTCTAGGTGACCTTAGGCAAATGACACTCTTTCATCCTAAGAGGAAGGCAAAGGTAAACCCCCTCTGAACAACTCTTGCCAAGAAAACCCTGTGAGAGGTTTGCTGTAAGTCACAAATGACATGAAGACACACACTAACAACAACTTTCTGGGCCAATCTAAGTCAAGTATGATTCACTATGCTTTTTATTGAACTTTCTCAGCACTACAGTAGGATTCCTTTGGATGGGTAGCTCCTAACAACAGCATAGCTCCTAACATCCATTTTCCTTTCTGAATGCATCCATTGAGGTAAGGGCTCTTATGTGGATGGGGGTGGGGGCATCATAAGCAGTGAGAAAACCGGATGGGATAACAAATTTGCAGTCTCTTACCATATAAAATGCTGACATTTTTTTGAACAAATCATGGTGATCGATTAAAAAAACATATCTGGAAGCACCTTTTTAACATACCTAGCAGCAAGAGGAAAACTAAGAATTTGGATGCAAGCAATTCATTTTTATGAAATATTTGTTTTGGTTTGGGATAACAAGGTTACATAAGTGAACCATAACCTTCTTCAGGTGCAAAAACTCTGAATATTTCTGTTCCTAAGAGTGAAATTTTTTCAAAAACGCTATTAAAATAATGGAATAATTTCTGAAGAACTTTTGGCTGTGTGTGTACCTTTAAACCGCCTATCAACATATGGAGATCTCATCTATTTAGTAGGGTTTGCTTGGGCAAGAAATACTCTTTTGCCAGTTCCTTCCTGTCAAATATAAGCTAGAGTACCTGGATATCATTGGCAGTCTCCCATCCAATTACTAACCTGTATATGCGGCATTCTCTGTATATGCGGCATCAAATTGTTGCCTTTTTTGTCAGCCGCCCTGAATCCCCCTTCCGGGGTAGAGAAGTGCAGGTTATATACATAACGGTAATAATAATAATAATAAATATGTATGCAAGGGATTCCCCACCACCATATTGCAAGTATTACCAAAAGTTTAATTTCAACTACTGCATTTTAAATGAAAGGGGGAAATGTCACAAGTACTTTGATTGCTTTTAGTGCATATTGACCATGTTAAGCAGAGATCCTTGTGGGATTTTCTGCCTCAGGTGCCAAGCAAATGCTTTGGGGCACTTTAAAACAGCTAAATCTCTTGGGTTGGTTTCTCAGGGTGAAATGTGCTCAAGGTCTCCAATATATCCCCCAACTGTCCCAATTAGGAAAGAACAGACCTAGTTAATCACTTGCTGTCCCAGCATTTCAGCTGCTTTTAAAAATCATGGTTTCTCCTGCCTCACTTTCCCCAATGTCCTGAGCCTACCTTAGTTGGTGAAAACTAAGTGCAAAGTGAAAAGTTTGTTTTCACTCACTAAACTTAGGGTAGAGGAAAGGAGAAAAGGGGGCAGAATCTCACTTTTCCCTGTAGTCTCAGGCAAAAGCAAACAGCTACAGCCCTTCCTAGCTTGTGTGCTCTTCCCCATTGCTTTTGCCTCCATGACCACACTCTAAGGTTACTTAACCAAACGTTGCAGGATATGACTCCCAGCCCAAAAACTCATGATAATGAGAGGGCAACTATTTGCAAAGCCTTCCCATCTTTGGAAATGTTCCTCTTCTTCCTTTCTCTCTTCCTCCTACTCAGTGTGGCGCGGATCTAATATTTAAAGCTTCTGACACCTCGGGCACATGTACCTATTGGGTAAGAAAGCACTGAAAGACAGCAAAGCTGGGGGAGGGGGTTGCCTGTACCTTTGGAGAATATTGGGTAAAGGTGGAGGGAAGGCTGAACCCCTTTCCGCGGCCTGCATCAAGAAGGTAGCAAAGGATACCATATTGACCTGGAAAACTAACGGCTTGTCACTACTAATCAGTGTTGAGAATTTGCCCAGGTCAGTGACTCTAGCTCTCTGCTGTAGCTAAAGAGTGCCTCATCCTTGAGCTTGATGAAGCATAAGATGCAAACTATGTGGAGGGAGGGAGAAGGAAACTGGGAGATGAATGGGAGAGGAGAAGAATAAAGGGAGGTAGAGAGAGATCACACACAAAGTCTGCCTTGCATCTCATGATCTCTATCCTTTAAAAAATATATCTTTCAGACCTTTTGCAAGTCCCTTCTTCAAGGTTGTCATAGCAACAGCTGTGTGTGCTCATGAGCCTCATGTTTTTCTGGGCACTGGCAGATTGAGTGTACTTGACACAACAACTGTTCAGGGATTGCAAGCTGAAGGGTCTTCTGAAGACAGAATCTGTGGCCACAGCCTCATGGATCCCGAAGCCTTTGGGTATTTTACTGCTCTCCTTCTAAGAATGTGTCACTAATCTGTATTTCAGAACTCTAAAAAGAGAGATGTGTGCGTAGGGTTGCCTAGGTGAAAATGGGAGATGGCTCTTGCAGCTTGAATGGTTGTGGAAAAGAGGACATTTCACCAGGTAACAAACAACACCTGTTGAAATTTCCTTTTCTACACAGCATTAAAGATGCAGAAGCCATCTAGCTAGCTATTCAGATACTGTAGGTCCTTGGTATCTGCTGCAGTTAGGTTCTCGGACCCTCCATGGAGACCAAAATCCATGAATGCACTACACCCATTACATACTGTAGCAAAATCAAGGATTACTTTTTGAATTTTTGGGGGGCTGAAGGAATATTTCCAAGCCATAGATTGTTGAATCCATGGATACAGAAGCTCTAGATACATAGAGATGACAATATTAGGCTAGGACTCTGGAGACAAGATTCAAATCATGCTTGGCTATGGAAAACCACTGGATGGTCTTGGCTCAATCTTAAAGGAAGGTTGTGGCAACCCTGAAGAAATTCTGTGAAAGGAACCATATGAGATTGCTTCAATAAGTGGGAGTCAACTTGAAGGCACATAATAACTACAACAAAAAACTGAGGAAGTGCCAAAGAAAACCCACCCCAACTTGTTATGAATTTGTTCTTGTATCAAACTCCTCAGAAGAGCCCCATTTTTAGAGAATATAATCACACGAGGAGGCCAACCACACATGAGAGACAGACTCCTTCTGAATCTTCAGAATTTTGCACGGTTCTTTTTCTGTTTTGGAGGAAGTATGAGGCAAAGCCTAGAAAAATTACTTCTTTGGACTTAAGGTCCCACGATTTCCCAGTCAACATTGCCTATGGCCATGATGCCAAAGGGTTAGTAGGAACTATAATCCAAAGGATAAAAATGTAATAGTGATAAGGATGACAATGAGCAAAAGAAGAGACAAAGGTAAGGAGGAGAGAGAAATAACAGCAGAAATAGTACCACTTGTTTCATGGAATCATTCATCTCAGTTCTCCAACTAGTAGAATTTCAAGTTGAACAAAAGGAAGTAGTGTACTTAATACATCAATTTAGAAATTATTGCCTTGAAATAGAGGTGGTGGCCTCTAGCTAGATGGCTTTAAAAGAGGTTGATGAAAACCAATGGATAAAGACTGGGTTTTTCATCAGCTGTTGTTATCACAGATAAAATGGATACACAAAGGTCAGAAATGATCTTCCTGTGAGATGTTGATTCCGAAGACAAACTCAGTAAGGGATTTTGTTCAACATCACATCCTGGTTATGACCTTTCTCAAGGCATATGGCTCTTCTGCTTCAATCTAAATTGTAAAAAATGTACTTACTGAACCAATGCATGAACCAAAAAGTGATATGACAACAGCACTTTTTCTATTTTTCCATTAAAATATATGTAAAAGGGACATATTAGGCAAAAAGTCCCTCTTAACGAATAAATTATCCTCAGAACTTACTACTTACTAAAATTTTAGATATGCATGTAATAGGTGAGATCAGTTGCATATATATGTGTGTGTGTGTGTGTGTGTGCAGAGAAACCTTGAGGTAAACTTACAGTGTTGCAAAGGGGTATGAAAAGGGATGAAATTGGTTTATGTGTGTGAGACAATGAGAAATGAGGAGAAACCAGCACTGAAAAAGCTCTCTTGTTTTTCTTAACACTCCTTTTTACCTTTTTCTGCTACCGCTTCCTTCAGCCATCCTTTCCTTCTTCTCCTCATCTGACTGCCTACTGATATGAAAGAGGCACTGATTTTCAGGCTGTATAAAAATAGCTTCACCCCACAAATTAGCCTACTACCATGCACCCTGGGGAAAGCAGCTATTGCGCTTTTCTTACATGTTTGTTATCTTTTCCAAAAGTCTCACTCCAAAACTGTCAGCAACACCCACTACACATGGCTTGAATCTCAAAACACAGCCTTTGCCATATGGTGTGCAGGACACACTTACTGTCTTCAGATACAATAATAATGTTCCTATTGCATCATCATTAAGAGCTTCAAAATATTTTAAAGGGGTATTTCCAACTTCCCAACTATATAAGTTATCCAGAACTGGGAAAAGTTACTTTGACTGAGTTCTCAGGATGAGGGCCTGTTACAGAAGGCTCGGTGAGCAGCTGCTACAGGAGGTCCTCCCAGTGTTTCTCTTCTTTGATGTTTAGAGCACCATTTTTTAAACTGCAGGCCCCAACACCAAATGGGGTCCCCTTAGCTTATGTGGGAGTGAGATAAGGTAAGGGAGAGCATAGGAGAGAAGGGAAAGTAAGTGATGCAGGCCTCAGACCTCAAGTAACAAGGTGTCTGCTAAGCAGGTTTGCTGAGAGGTAATGTTGGGGAAAGAAAAAGAACTCTGCCAAATTCAGTGCCTAAAGAAAGGCTGGGCCCCATTAAGTGTCTATAATCCAGATTCTGGTGGGATCCCATCAAGAGACAGGACACAGTACAAAGGACCTCATCACATTGAGGTCCAAAAGTTAGGGGACATTGTGGAAAACCATGGGGCATCATGCCCTTACCACCGGCGGTCATAGGATCCCTTCCCACAATGTTACCCCCTTGTCTCTGGCATCCTCCTGCATCCTCCCCACCTTCACTTTTTTGTGCTCATGGCATGCCGTCAGCACGAAGCCCTGCATCGTTTGATGGGCTCCGAAGGACTCCATGCCAGCAGCCCCAAGAAGAGCACAGAAGATGCTTCTGAACCTCAGTGTGATGAAGTCCTAGGCCAGGCAAACCCAAAGTTTTATTTTACACACACACAGTTATAACATCTTCACAGGGTAAGGTCTATACCAGGATTGTAGGTTTGGCCAGATGTAGATTTAAACTATTCTAGTGGGCATGTCCAGATGTTAGCGTGTGCTTTCAAGCAGTGAGGAATTTAGGACAAATGAGGCTCTGTGCTAGCTTAATTATGAGGCCCCTTCTTTGGGCCATAAAGGATGTAGACCTAGTAGGCCTAAGCTGCCTGCTTTGTGGCACACTCCCATAGACTATCAACTCTATCATTATGCCTGGAATTGCTCAGAAACAGAACACCTTCAAATTTAGAATTGTACCACATAAGCAAAATCCATCATTAAAATAATTAGCAAGACAGATCCCCTGGCCAATGGGCCCCTGTGCTTAAGCACACCTAATCACAATGGTAAATCCAGCAATCCCTTCAAGTCATTTGTGAATTGCGACAATTCTATAGTGAAACTATTACAGGATTTTCTTGTCCAGTAGAAGTTTGCAAAGAAGTGTGATTTGCCCAGTGGTTTCCCATGGCTGAGGGGAGATTCGGGTCTTGGTCTCCAGAGCCCTAGTTAAATGCTCAAACCACAACACCTCACCGACTCTGGATGCTGATAGATACAAGTGCCTTGAGAGTTGCTATATTTTCTGAGGAAACCATTCTACTCAGATTCAAATTCATGTTTACTCCTGGAAGAAGTAAACAGCTTTTGGAAGGATTCACTGACTTGGCCAAGATTCATGGTACTTTATTTATTTATCGTGTCAGGAGCGAACCAAAAACAGTTGTATTGCATTAAAAACGAAACACAAAGTTTGCAAACTTGGTATTCTATTAAATGTCCTTTGACCAGTAGCTGGCCACTTGGAGTGCCTCTGGTGTTGCTGCAAGAAGGCCCTCTATTGTGCATGTGGCAGGGGTCAGGCTGCATTGCAGTAGGTGGTCTGTGGTTTGCTCCTCTCCACACTTGCATGTCACGGACTCCACCCTGTAGCCCCATTTCTTAAGGTTGGCTCTGCATCTCGTGGTGCCAGAGCACAGTCTGTTCAGCGCCTTCCAAGTCGTATTAACATGGTACTAACACAAATAATCCAGTTGATAGGATTTTTGAACTTGGTCTTCCAAAAAAATCCAGTTCTCAAAATATGACCTTTATGGCCTTGGTTGGTTTGTATTTTATATGTGGAGAAAAGGCCAATAGATTTATAATTTTTGTCATAGCTTAGTCTTCACTCTGTGCCATGTAATAAAGCTTTGCCATTGCCTGATCCATCACTGTGTCCTATATTCTGTTAGACTAGTGTAGCCAGTATCTTGATGATATCATAAGACCCTGGTTTTGCTCAGTTACAAATTTGGGTATGTTTGTTTTTCTCCATTTTCCCCTTTTTTCATTTACCTAACCATAATCATGGCCCAAGGTCATGTGGTCAATTCTATGAACAAGAAGCAATATGAATTTGGGTCTCAGGGCTCTTTCAGACAGGCCCAAAACACAGGGCTTGCCTCACTTTTACTGAAGGCGTCCAAACAATGCCTCAGGTAAAAGAGAATGAGGAGAAAACTGGGTTTTACAAATTTACTCTGCATTAATTAAACACCTGAAAATATCTGGACCTTAAGCTAAGGTCCAGATCTTTCTATGTGTGGGCCCTGTAGGGATTGACTCCTGGGACCATGTTCTGCGATTCCGGGGGTCAATCTTCACAGCCATCCTGGTTCTTCAGGCTCATGGAACCAGAAGGAGCAGAAAGGCATCCACCCCCCCACCCCCACTGTCCCTCATTCCTGCCCCAAAACTTACAGGAAGGGACTACAAGCAACATACACTGTACAATCCTTCTGACACTTGAAAATTACATGTCAGGAAGTGGGACCTCTTGATGCATTTTTTCAAACATCAGGAGGATTCTATGAAGGGGCCTGTGCTGCTGGCAGACCCCCTCGGATAAATTGAGGAGTGGGCATCTGGATGCCTTCCCTTGAGGGAAAGCCTGGGGTTGTGAAAGGGTGTGGGGACTGATTTTAACCCATTTGCTCCTGAGTTTTACATAAGTGTAGAAGGGCCCTCACCGTTCAATTCCAGCACTTTAAAAATTGTTCTGTAGCTATTCTCTCATATCAGTTGTAGCGGAAGGGAATTGTATGAAAGTTGAAACACAGGCTGGATCTACACTGCCTTAGATCCCAGGATCTGATCCTAGATTATCCAATTATCCCAAATTATCTGACAGTGTGGACTCATATTATCCAGTTCAAAACAGATAATCTGGGATTCGATCCTGGGATATAGGATCTGCATTATATGGCAGTAGAGATCCAACTGAGGTGTGCAAGTAAAACCTGAAATAACTCCCTCCCAAATGTAAGGCACCAAAATCTGGTCGTTTTCAAGCCAGTGCGTAGGCTGCCATACACGAGGTCGCAGTCTGAGCAATACTTCCTTTCATTCATTTTTTCTCCCCATCAAGGACTGCTGGACCTACGTATTAAAATCAAGTTTGCAAAGAGGCTACATCAAAACAAAGATCAGAACCTATATCTTTCGTTCCTGGAATTGAAAGTAGGTTCCCTATCATTCTGCAAACCTGCTCTCATCCTAATTGAAGGGGGTGACTTGGTACCCTATACTTTTGGAATGGATGAAGGCGAAGCTGAGCAAAGCAATATGTTCTTCTTGGGAAAGGAGGAGCCCATAGGCTACAAGAAGTGTTTTTCTCCTTTGAGTCCTCCCAACCAAGTAACTTTTATTGGTATACATGATGTCAGATTTCTTTTATTTGGGGTGGAGAACGGTATATTACAAGTCTTTTTCTAGTCTAATTGCCATCTGCTGTAATAAGCATTTGCTCTTTGCATAAATGTAAGGGCTTTTTGCAACATACAGGCTCTGGTGAGATTGCGGATGACTTCAGATGGGAAAGCAAACTCCAGCTGTATTTTGGGGTTTATTTCTCAATAGTCCTCTATCTTAATGGGTCAGGATAATGAAGGTAGAGGAAATCAAATGTAGTATAGTGTATAGCATTTGACTGTAACCACTATACTACACTTGCTTTCCTCTACCTTCATTATGGAGACTAAGACTCTGGAGACTAAGCTTTGAATTCTGGGTGACCTTGAGCAAATCACATTTTCTTAGAGGAAAGCAAAGGCAGAGAAATATTGCTAAGGACACACCATGACAGAGTTGTCACAAGATGGAAACAACTGGAACACACAACAACAACAACAATGTCATAAAATTACTTTTTAAAATGAATTTTAAAGGAGTTGTTGGGATTTTTGTTGTTGCAATCAGTACAGAATTCCGACCTCTACAACATCCAAACCAGTGAGTTACAATGGCATAAATGAATGTAAAGTTTTAGCAAATGCAGAATATATGCACATACACACACGTACACAAACTTTCATAGCAAATTGAATAAAGTTGGAGTAATATACTTGGTAAAATGGGTCCAGAGAACACTCTGGCCACATTGTACCAGCTGAACTTTACAATAATTTGAAAAGGCACTCCTTATATCTGAATGTGAACAAGGCATAGGTGGCTGTGTGCAGATCTCAGCTGGCTCATACATTCTAAATTTCCTGCTGAGTTATGACTAGCCCTTTTCCCTGTGCTTTTCATATTTCTGTTGATGAACAATTGAATTGTAGTGTCAACAAAATTGTCACAGTGCAAGGAACAAATATGTATTTCCTCCAGAATTTGAATCCTTATACCTTTAAATCTGAATTATTCAAATTTTATCTGATCCAAAGTGTTTACTTATCTTCCATTTCTCTTTCCATAGATTTGAGAGCTGCCTGTACTCATGCTATGAATTTTGTGGTGTCATGAAGAACCAAACTTCCGTATTCTTGCTTCAGAACTACTTTCACCCCAAAGGGATCATGGAAACCAATGGGGTTTATCTGAGAAATTACATTTATTGCTGTACCACAAAAGAGACAAGTAATCAATCTTTCAAAAGTATCAAATTGAATATATTATCATTCTCTTGAAGCTGATTTATCTACTCATGATTAAACATATCTCGTCATACATAACACATATTGAAATCAACACCATAGCCAAACCTGGCTGCAGCATACACCTTCATCAATAAACATGGGTCCAGGAGGGAAAGATTCAAAGGGAACAATATACAGACTGGAGTTAAAGGGAAAGATTCAAAGAGAACAATATACAGACTAGTGTTAAAGGGAAATACATCAAGGATCAAGGTAGTAACCAGAGTTCATGTAGTCTGGGACTTTGGGAACTATAATATCCATGGACTACATGAACTCTGGTTACTAGCTATCTGTTGATTATGGTGCAAGTACTGGGACATATTTGATTTCCATCCACGAACATTTGCACTCTGGGACTTTGGGAACTATAATATCCATGGACTACATGAACTCTGGTTACTACCTTGATCCTTGATGTCTTTCCCTTTAACACCAGTCTGTATATTGTTCTTTTTGAATCTTTCCCTTTAACTCCAGTCTGTATATTGTTCCTTTTGAATCTTTCCCTCCTGCACCCATGTTTATTGATGAAGGTGTATGCTGCAGTCAGGTTTGGCTATGGTGTTGATTTCAATATGTGTTATGTATGACGAGATACGTTTAATCATGAGTATATAAATCAGCTTCAAGAGAATGATAATATATTCAATTTGATACTTTTGAAAGATTGATTCAATTACTTGTCCCTTTTGTGGTACAGCAGTTACTTCTCTGCTGTTACTACTTGTTTTCACAAATTACATTTATTAGCATGTTAGCCTTCTGTTTCTAAGCATTTTATTGTCATATATGTAAATGTTCTGGTGGCTTAAACACTTTTAGCAATAAAACAAAAACTACACCATCACTGTAAGGTACAGGTTGAGCACTGTGAACCCCAACAGCGATGGATCTGGACCAAATTTGGCACACATACCCACTATGACCAACAGAAAAAAGTGGAGGGGGTGGTTTGACTCTGGATGATGAGAATTGCAGTTTGCCCCGCATCCAGGGAGAACTTTCAGAGAGAATTGTGTTGATGGATCTGGACCTAACTTGGCACACATACCCATCATGACCAACTTTGAGTATTGGCAGGATATGGGGAATAATGACAGAAGACAAGGAGACTTACAGTTCACTCCTATGCAAAGTGCACTGTGAAACCCAGCAATGAAGGATCTGGATCAAACCAGGTACACATACCCCTCATGACCATCATAAAATAGTCATAAAATAGTGGTCGGGTTGACCGATCATGCTGGAAGTTACAGTTCAGCCATGGCCTTATGCATTTTCTACGGGGTCCACCAACATTCATAAACCCAAAAACCAAACTATTTTTAATGTTCATCTTTATAAAATACCTAACCCGGGAATTGCTGGATACCTAAGCTAACTGTATATAAATTTGCCTTTGATTATGTTTATAAAGTGTTTATTAAAAATGGGTTTTGTGTTTACACATAGGTTCAATCGCCAGTATATGTCTTATGCATATGCAAATATTTTTTTAAACCTTTAGAAAATCAAAACCACTCCTGGTTCCAAATATTTACGAAAGGGGATATTCAACCTGTACTGGGACATAAGAGGAGCAGAAATTGTGTTGTTTCATGTTTCTAGCCCAGGCTGTAATACAGAAGATGCTACAGAACACTTTGGGCTGCTTCTCAACCACACATGCAGTATTAGAAACTAAAGTACTCTTGGGAAAGACTCTTTAATTACTTTATAAAACTTTGAAATATAAAATTCCATCAAAATAATGATCATATGATATCATCCCGCTTCCAGTAAATGCAGAACACACAATTCTGCTTAAGCAAAGCTGATCTAACTCTCCTTACCACTGTAATTAAGGAAGGCTGAGATGTACAGTCTTCACACACACATTTCAAATGTCTGAGGCCAGAAGGAGAGCCTGTAGAGCAAAAGGGGGCCCTGCTTGAGGAATGTGTTCTCAATCAGTGCTCCGGTTTTAATAAAATGAGCTCACTTGTTTAGTTTGGCTGTGATTGACCCTCTTTGATAATAATGCCCAGATAGACTTTATATCTGGGCAGGAGCAACCAGGCTTAATGCTGCCTCTGTAAACATTTCTCAGACAGGTATGTAGACAGGTACTTTGTTGCCATGGCTTTGGTGTTCTGTTCATCTCCATAGTTTCATAACACAGCCAAGACACTCATTTCTGATCCCTGTCTCCATCATAAATAATATTGTATGGTTGCCTTTGTGTTTTAGGTGTGCCACTAATTTCACCTTTTCCATTTTCCCTTCTTTTTATGAGCTATGGTAAATATTTTTGCAGCCATCTGACTCCCACAGATTTCTTTTTATGCATCTGCCCTAATCATATCAGCAACAAAACAATAGAAGGCAAAATTCATGTCTGTATCCACAGCTTGAAAAAAAGGTTGCATTTATTAATGATACACATTAACATGTAACTGGGGGGGGGACTTCACTTTTAAAAGTAACACATCACTTTTAAAAGGTAACATTTTGTATGCCAAATTCAATATTTCAAAAATACACAACTAAGGAATTCTGGTAGAAGTACTCCAAAAAAATAGCTTACCAAATTCTGCTGTGCAAAGGCCAGCCATTCTATTGAGGAGAGTGAGGCTAACCTCAGATAACAGGCGCTGCATTGAGCCACATAGTCTGTACTAGGAATCTTATATTAGCCCAGGGCTGTCAAACTGGCGGCCCCGGGGCCGTACACGGCCCCCCAGCCTGTTGGACATGGCCCCCGCTATGCCCCCGGCCGCCATTTTTAATTTATTTTTTAAAAAATAAATTTCTAAAAAAAATTTTTTTTAATGGCGGCCGGGGGGGGGGGGAGGCGGGGCAGGGCAGGGAGGCGGAAGTGAGCCAGCTCCGCCTCCCGGCACCGCCCCCCTGAACTCTCCCTCCTTCTCCTCCTCTTTCCCGGGCGCCGCTGCTGCCCCGTGCGCCGCAGCGCCGGTGGAAGAGGAGGGGGAGGAGGGAGAACTCTCCCTCCTCCTCTTTCCCCCCGCCCGCGCCCCTGCCCGGTTCCCAGGCACCGCACCGGCGGGAGAAAGAGGAGGGACGAAGGAGAAGGCAGTCAGCTGATTGCCTTCTCCTTCGTCCTCATCTTTCCCCTCGCGCGCCGGCGCCGGGATCCGGGCAAGGGCGCGGGCGGGGGGAAAGATGAGGGACGAAGGAGAAGGCAGTCAGCTGATTGCCTCCTCCTTCGTCCCTCTTTCCCCCCCGCGCGCACCGGCGCCCGGGATCCGGGCAAGGGCGCGGGCGGGGGACAAGAGGAGGAGGAGGAGGCGGAGGGAGAGTTCTCCCTCCTCCTCCTCCTCCCCCGGCGCTCGGCGCGGGACAGCAGCGGCGCCCAGGAAAGAGGAGGAGGAAGGAGAGTTCTCCCTCCTCCTCCTCCTCTCTTCCCCGGCGCCTGCAGCGCCCGCAGCGCCGGTGGAGGAGGAGGAGGAGAACTCTCCCTCCTCCTCCTCTTTCCCCCCCCCGTGCCCTTGCCTGGATCCCGGGTGCCGCGCGGGGGGGAAGGAGGAGGGACGAAGGAGAAGGCAGTCAGCTAATTGCCTTCTCCTTCGTCCCTCTTTCCCCACACGCGCGCCCAGCGCCTGGGATCCGGGCAAGGCCGCGGGCGGGGGGAAAGAGGAGGAGGGAGACTTCTCCCTCCTCCTCCTCCTCTTCCCAGCGCTGCTGCTTTCCCGTGCGCCGCAGCGCCGGTGGAAAAGGAGGAGGAGGAGGGAGAACTCTCCCTCCTCCTCCTTTTTCCCAGGCGCCGCGGCGCACGGGACACCGGCAGCGCCGGGAAGGGCGGGAGGGTGCAAGGAGGTGGGCCTCCTCCTCCTCCTTCCCGGCGCCGCTGGTGTCCCATGCGCCGCGGCGCCGGGGAAAGAGGAGGAGGAGAAGGGAGAATGACAGTTTAGGAGGGGGCTGGAGGGGCTCGGAGAGGGGCCTGGGGTGGGGCCTGGGGGCGGGGCCGAACGGCCCCCCAGGTCATCAGTGACCTCAATTCCGGCCCTTGGCCGGTTAGAAGTTGGACAGCACTGTATTAGCCAATGTGCCTGGTTTTATACACTGGGTAAGATGGCGATTGCCATCTGTAAGGACTCACCCATTTTAGCTGGGCGGAGGCCTGGGTCGCAGTTTGGCATCCCTAGTAAGATAGAACAGGGCTGTCCAACTGGCAGCCCCCGGGCCGTATACAGGCCCCCAGCCCCTTCCCCACGGCCCCCTACCCTCCTGCAAGATATCTGCTTTTTAATATTTTTTTTAAATTTTTTTTTTTTTTATTTATTTTTATTTATTTTTTTTTTTTTCGGGGGTGAGGGGCGGGGCAGGGCAGGGAGGAGGAGCAGGCTCTCTTCCTCCTCCTCCTACTTCTCTCCCTCCCTCCTACTCTCTCTTTCCCCCTTTCATTCCTTCTCCCTTCCACCACCTGAAAGAAAGAGGGAAGGAGAGAGAGAGTTCACGAGTGAGAGGGGGCGTGGCCAGAGCGAAAAGGGGCGGGGCCGAATTCGGAGCACGGGGGGTGCTCATCCATTCCCTTTCCGGCTTCCTCCTCTTCTGAGGCTTCGTGCCAAGTTTGGTCCTGATCCATCATTATTTGAGTCCACAGTGCTCTCTGGATGGAGAACTACAACTCCCAAACTCAAGGTTCAGTACTTTCTGTTGCTCTCATGAGAGTTTAGGTTTGATTCAACATGGCTGAGGAATGCTTTGATTGTGTTTTCCCCTTATGGCAGAAGGAGGTAGGACTGGATGGCCCTTGGAGGTCTCCTGTTCTAGGAACCCATTGTAATTAATATTATTATTATCATCATCATCATCATCAGGGCTGAATGGCCATCTGTGAGGAATGCTTTGATTGTGTTTTCCCCTTATGGCAGAAGGAGATTGGACTGGATGGCCCTTGGAGGTCTCCTATTCTAGGAACCCATTGTAATTATTATTATTATTATTATCATCATCATCATCAGAGGCTGAATGGACATCTGTGAGGAATGCTTTGATTGTGTTTTCCCCTTATGGCAGAAGGAGATTGGACTGGATGGCCCTTGGAGGTCTCCTATTCTAGGAACCCATTGTAATTATTATTATCATCATCATCATCAGAGGCTGAATGGCCATCTGTGAGGTTTTGACAGGGATTCCCCTTATGGCAGAAGGAGGTAGGGCTGATGGCCCTTGGAGGTCTCTATTCTAGGAACCCATTGTAATTATTATTATTATCGTCATCGTCATCATCAGAGGCTGAATGGACATCTGTGAGGAATGCTTTGATTGTATTTTCCCCTTATGGCAAGAGATTGGACTGGATGGCCCTGGATGGCCCTTGGAGGTCTCCTACTCAAGGAACCTGTTGTTGTTGTTATTATTATTATTATAACAGAGGCAGAATGAATATTATGCCTTATCATTCAGGGTTATAGGCCTGTGTGGAAGGGCCCTGGCTTCTTATTTGACTTCCTTTCCACACATCTGAATAAAATCCCATGTTATTTGCTTTAAACCAGATTATATGAGTGTGGACTCCACTAATACAGTTCAAAGCAGGTATTCTGGGTTATATGGCTGTGTGGAAGGGCCCTGAGTCCACACTGCAATATAATCCAGTTCAAAGCAGGTTTTGTGGGGTTTCCTGCCTGGATATGCTGAGTTATATGGCTGTGTGAAGGGCCCTGAGTCCACACTGCAATATAATCCAGTTCAAAGCAGGGACTGGGACTTGAGACTGGGATTTTGGTGTTCATCTCTATCTCCAAGTCAAAGCCCTGGTGTCCTCCACAGACACCTCCAAGGCGGGGAGAGGGCGGAGCCGGGGAGGGGGCGGGGCAGGGGTGGAGCCAGGGAGGGGGCAGAGCCTGGGCGGAGCCGGGAAGGGGGCAGAGCTGGGGGTGGAGCTGGGGTGGAGCTGGGGAGGGGGCGGAGCCGGGGGCGAGGCAGACCCTTCGGCCCCCCAGGTCATCAGTAACTGGAATTCCGGCCACAGGTCCGGTAGAAGTTGGACAGCTCTGAGATAGAATATCTAGGAAAGGGGGAGTGGCTTGGAACCGAGAGAGAGAGAGAGAGAGAGAGAGACATGCAGGGGAGTGGCTCAGAGTGAAGGGGAGGGGCCAGCTGACTTAGGAGGGAAAAAGTGTAGCTTTTCAGTCAGAGGGGACTTGGCTCTTGCCAGAGCAACATAGGAGTCTCTGTTGTGAGCAGTCAGCTGAAGACAGGGTGTGTCTTAGATAGCTGACAGGAGAAGTCTGTGGAAAGCTGAGGTCAGGGAGAATCAGCCAGCAGACTTAGATCTCTTAGGATAAGAGATTGGCTCACACTTGGGGACAACTAACTAGGATTAGTTAGTGGAAGAAACTCACTACTAGTTTTAATATTAGAGTGAAGGGAGTATTTTGATAAGTTGTGAAAGACATTACATCTGTCTAGTCCTGTATCAAAGTTTAAAGATACATGTTTTATGAAACCACCAAGCTATTGTACCTTTCTTGACAACCACTTACACTTCTGTGCCTTTTTAAAAGCTGTTAGTTCCAACAATAAACCTTTTCATTGTTAACTTTTAAGAAAAGCCTTTCTTGTGCCTCATTCCATCTAACAGCTCCAGCAGTGTGGTGACAGTTCCAGCTTTTTGGTGGATTTTATTTACCTCAGTAATTCTCCCAGCCCTTGTTAGTATAAGAGCCAAGGCTGGTGCAGTGTGTTTTGATCTTTACAAAATCCTAAAAGCTATTTTTAGGTTGGTGGCAGCGTTACCAGTGGCTTAAGCCTCCAGGTCGTGACATATTGGTGGCAGCGGTGGGACTTAAATAGAAAGGTCCACCCTGCCCCAAATGGCCCAAGCCCAAATCGTGACACCATCTTTCTTCCAGAAACTGCAAAATGTCTTGGGCCAGTCCAGGCCTGATCTTGTTCTCCTTATTTCTCTCAGTGCTTTTCTTATCCCATTTTTTGTTCTTAACCACTTTCAAGTCAACTTCAATTTATGGCAATCCCATGAATGCCTTCAAAGTACCCTTATCCTCAACAGCTCAGCTCAGGTCCTGCAGACTCGGGGTCATGGCTTTTTGATTGGATTCATCAATCTGTGTCTTATTCTCTTACTGCCTTCTATCTTACCAAGCATTGTTGCAATTTCGAACAAGTCAGAGGTTCTCATAATATGTCCAAAGTACAACCGTCACAGTTGCCATCTTGGCTTCTAGGGGAAATTCCGGTCTGATTTGCTCTCGGTCCTATTTATTGGTCCTGTTAGCAACCCACAGTATCTGTAGTTGTTCTCCAGCACCACATTTCAAATGAGTTGATTTTCTTCCTATCTGTTTTCTTAACTATCCTGTTTTCATAACCATTAATAAAATGGAAAATATGATATGGGCCATACTAACTTTAGTATTCAATGATATATTTTCCACTTGAGGATCTTGTCTTGTTAATTCAGAGCTACCTTGCCAAGCCCCAATCATCTTCTGATTTCGTGACTCCACTCTCCATGTTGATTAAGAACTAAGCCAAGCTATAGAAAATCTTGAACAATTTCAGTGACTTCATTATCTACTTTAAAGTTATGTAAGCCATCTGTAGTCATTATTTTTGTTCTCTTATAGTTGAACTGTAAAGCAGCCTTTGACTTTCTTTGATTTTCTTCAGTAATCATTCCAAATCTTTGCCATTGTACCATAATGCCATCTACATATTCTTAAATTGTTGATGTTCCTCCAGTTTTCACGCCTCCTTCTTCCAAGTCTAACCCTGCTTTACTTGTGATATGTTCAACATACAAGTGAAAAAGATAGGCTGATAAATGTCCCATTTATCAGTTATAATGATGCAGCTTACTATACTGGCATTCATTTCAATGTCCTATTCAACCTCACTCCCTCTTCTTTCTTAACAGCTAATCTAACCCTTCATTCTGTATTCACTCCTCTGGACTTTTTGGTGAGCAATTTGATAAATGAGGAGTATCACATCCCATTATTCTCCTGAGTTTACAAAAAGGGAGCCAAGTCTTGACTTTTGGATTTTCTTCCACCAGATATTTTTCAGAAGGCCACATTAATTAAGTGATCATACTCTTGTCCAAACCACTAATGCAGCTCCATGTCTGAATACACCACAAAAACTGTAGAACTAACTGTAAATTATGACTGTCTGTCTTGAAAACTTGGTTAATATCATGGTTCCAGGAAAAAGGATATTCCACTGACAGTCCTATAATAAGGACATAGATTTTTAAATACTTCTCCGCCACTATCTTTTACACAGCCAACACATAGAAAATGCCAATACAGACTCCATGCATAAGTAAAATTAAAAGTCAATTACATCTTCATGGCTACATCAGAAGAGTATGTGCCAGCAAACAACTTTCGCTTGGTAACAGCAAATTGTCAGTTTGTGACAGATTTGATTTCACATTTTCATTGGTTTAAAATTAAAGGCCATAGGGGCTTGAACTGGTACATATTTTTGAGACTACTCTTTTCAATTGATATTCTACATTTTGACTTATCTCAGCTTTCACATACAGCTGCATGTCTTCTGCATGTCTTCTGCTAAGGCCACATCTACACCAGTCATTTTACTCTAGTATATCTGCCCTGGAGCAGCTTTGGATCCAGCATATATGTATTGAAATCTGGAGCCAGTTGGTCTAGACCAGGCATCCTCAAACTGTGGCCCTCCAGCTGTTTGGACCTCCAGCTCCCAGAATTCCTGACTATTGAACAAGCTGGCTAGGGCTTCTGCCTGGTCTGGGCAGACTGGGACATAACTTCATCCTCCATGTTGCCATTGTTATTCCACAATCAATCACAGATCTCCAGGCACGTGCTTGGCCATCATCTGTTGTGTCTGATGGTCTGAACAGAGTATCTGTATGGCCAGCAAGAAGGAGAGGCTCATTGCTGGTCATATGGGTGTTCCATCCTGAGATCAGCAGATGAACTGTGACAGCCACAGTGAGCTCTGTGGCCAGTGGGGAACCGTAGTGACAATGCAGGGGGATGTGCCATTCCCTTTCCTGAGACTGATCAGAACAGGGAAAGGATGATAGTGGCAGTGTCTCACTGGACAGGAGCCAAAATGGATCCAATCCAGCTGTTCAGACCGCTGCAAATCCCCAAGATACTCTGGAATGTCCTGCAAAGGGAATCAGGTTTTTGACGCATTTTGGCGAAGCACCAATACTACAGCAGATGATTATGACAATTAATTGCAATTATAAATTTCAGCTTTCATGTCCCCCTCACTCGAAAAACTCTCCCTGCACATAATTAAAAGCAAATATACTTTGTATAGTACATGGATGGTCCAGAAAGGCTAAACAGAAAGGGGCACATCAGAACAAAAAAAGAATCAACCAAAGTAGTTAACTAACTGGTTCGTTTTCTAGTGAGTGAACAGTGATTTAAATGGGAGAAGAGAGCCTTGAGGACCCTAAAATTGGAATAATTGTAAGAGGGAAAGGCTTTAGGAAAGATTGCAGATGTTATTATCTTCTAGCTACAGCTGGAAAAACAATTTTAGAAATGACAGCCCAAGTTCCATTTATTTACGGTCACTTCCTGGATACTCACAATCATGCTTTTCAGTTATATTTCCCCTCAGGATGCTCCAATCTCTTCACAAGGCAAATAATGAATTTTGTCCCTCCTCCCTTGAAATAAGACCTTTAAAAATCAAACTAGCATCTGAAAAATGAATTTAACTCTTTTCATTACTGCCAGTGGCAGCTTTTGACCATAGTTGATAATAACTGCTGCCAATAATTACACTGCCAAGGACCACAAGTCATCTGTGCCCTTAATAACAGCCTGGTATAGTAAGATTTGGGAGAGTGAGTGTGACAAAGAGAAATGGATGAAGCTGCTGTCCAGGGATGGTCAGATGCACCCTTTGTTTGAGATTTTTTAGGGAAGACTTTGCCAGTAGTTACCCAGTTGCTTTTTGATATGGAGTCCTTCCAAACTGCACAATTACAGCACTGCCATGGCAAAATCTTATGGAATCTTAGAATTTGTAGTTTGGTCTCAGCCACCAAATGAGCTCCCTGGGCTGAGAATTTAAGATGTTCTTCCCTAAACGACAAATCCCAGGATTCTATAGGATGAAACGATGACAGCTAAAATGGAATCATATCTCTGAATTGTGGAAATGTCTGAATGTAAAACAAAAGAATGTGGTTGCTGGCTGTTCTCCTTAGAGTCCTCAAGCAGGAACAGTAGACTGTGATGAACCACTGAGAAGTTGAATTTGGGATCAGCTCAGCTGTATAATTCTAAATTTAAAGTAATTACCCAACGCCAGCAAGCTCCCATTGACCGCCTTCCAAAGAGAATCAAACCCTAGCAAGTGCTGGGGGTGTTCTGTCTTTACTAAATTGTGGAACATGTTGGTGTTGACTCTACAAAATTAAGCCCCGTTTTCCACTAGCAATCCAAATTAGCCCGGATTGCTGGTGGAAAAGGCTGGTTTCAGGGCATTTTGAGAGTTAAGAGGGAATTCAGTATACCTGTAAAGAAAAGTACAGGTGTCCTGTCATTATGGTGGGATAGTCAGACCAGAGATTCTAAAATCTGGTCTCTGTGAGGAAGTAAATCCTTAGCCAGAACCCTATGGATTGTCATTATTCTAGTGTTTTGATTCTACTTTAACTATCAAGACAACATCCTATGAAAACCTGTAGTTTCTGGTTTGGTCAGAGAAAAATTAGAACTCTGGCTGAGAATCCTAAGTGCCCTTCATAGAAGAAGAAGAAGAAGAAGAAGAACAACAACAACAACAACAACAACTTTATTTTTCTACCCCGCCTCCATCTCCCCAAAGGGACTTGGGGCGGCTTGCATGGGACCAAGCCCACGGCAACATACAATTAAAAACAGAATAATAACATATTAAAATAGAATAAAACAGCATATACAATAATAAACAAGCATCGAAAGCAACAACAGACTCATTTTGGAGGGAGGGAAGGGGCCAATATGTGAAACTAGTTAAAGGCTAGGGTGGACAATAAGGTCGATAGAAACATATAGTGGCATAGGAATAATAGCATATAAATAGAGCAATTAAACAGGATCACTTCAGCTTAACTTAAAATGTAGTGATGAAATATTGGCATTTGGATTCAGGTCAGATCCCAAGACTGCAGGAGCTGGAACCAGAGCAGTTGAAGTGAGACCTAGCACTACAACTGCGTAGTGTTAAGGGGCCCTCAGTCAGATTTTGGATGAGTGGATATGAAAAGCACAGATGCCAAGCATTTGTGTTGTTGCCAAATAGCAGGGCGATCAGAGCTCAGCTGGAGGTGTCCGAAAATATATTATACCCAAAAGTTCAGTCTCCACAATAATCACTCATCAGTTCCTAACATGCAGTCTACATGAAGTTTGGTTTTCTTCCAGCCAGAGGACAGCAGAAAATCAAATTTCATGTAGACTTCCTGTTAGCTTCTTTGTATGCTCGGGCAAACAAATACATGAGGTTTATCCTTGAAAAACCTATACCGCAGAGCTTCAATCTGCATTTGGCACCTGCCCAAAAGGAGATAATGATGAGAGGAACTCAAAGTCTGCCACGTGCAGCAGCACTGCAGCAGAGGTTCTCAAATCCCATCGCCAGACAGCTGAAGCACCCAGGCGTGCAGACATGCAAAAAGGGCAATCCAGAATGTTAGGTACTGTCAGGCTTGAAAGGTAAAACCGAAAAGCCACCCTGAGCACAGCTCCTTATCATAAATTAAACTGCAGGCAATCAGCCCTGCTGCTCAAAAAGCACGCTACCGCTGATGATGCCAAATTTAGATCCACAGAGAAGTGTGATCCAAATGCAAATACATGAATAAGCCATTTCCATACCTATCTTCAGGCTGCCAAAACTCTGCCCTTAGTTACAG
Source organism: Anolis apletophallus (assembly GCA_030556195.1). Classification (NCBI taxonomy): domain Eukaryota; kingdom Metazoa; phylum Chordata; class Lepidosauria; order Squamata; family Anolidae; genus Anolis; species Anolis apletophallus. Next base: position 53,072,839 of record JARBWK010000001.1, read on the forward strand.
GTTAGCCTCCCTAGATACGCAATAATTATAACAATGTCCTGGGGCATCTTCTCTGAAAAACTGATGATATTTCTAAAATATCCAAGGAGGATAATACCCCTGCTATAATTATCAGACTGATTCTTTGATAGCTGGTGAGGGTTCATGAGATGCTAGATTTCAATATCTGGAGCCCTAAACATTTAAAGAAAGATATTGTAGTGGTTTGAGTGTTGGATTAGGGCACCACGTAAACAGGGCACAAATCCCTGCCCAGCCATGGAAATTCAATGGGTAACCATTGGCAAATCACACACTCTTGGCCTCAAAAGACAGCAAGGGCTAACCCCCTATGATTAATTCTTGCCATGAAAACTCAATGGTATGGTTGACATAAGTCAAAGTCTACTTGAAGGCTGAAAACAACATCACAATAGATTGTTTCTCTCTGGTGTTTTTCAGCCTCTTTTTTTCCAACCAGAAGGAATTCAGCATCAGGGATACTCATATGAGTTGGTCATGATATACTGAGGGTTGTGTGTAGCAGCTTAGTTGCCAAGTGCAGTAATCTGGAATTTTTCTATAAATTCTTTTCTGGAAATTTCCTGCTGTGGTCAATGGTTCTTTAGAATATCTTCTGCAGCTGCTTGAGAGGCCAGGAAAGGACTGGAAAGAAACTAATTAAGTAATTGCTCTTAGAAGTCTTGGCAAACAGAGACTGAGCAAGGGTCCCGTTGATGCTGATACATTCTTTTGCAATGAATTTCTTCCAGATTGTCCCAAGATCAACAGACTACAATTTGTCTGGGGCCTTCTAGAGGGGCTTTCAGGCAGGGAACATTTGACAGTAAAAAGGCAAGCAAATATGACCTTAGAGCTGAAAGAAGAAACATGAAAGATATGCAATAATTGCATAAGTACTCTAATGTGATGTGTGGGGGCAGCTGTCATTTCAAACTTAGGAATGGCAAACATTTTTACAAATTTCAGTGAAGAAGTCCTTCCGTCCGGAGTGCATTCAGATTTGCATCTATTGACTGTCTTACGCAAATAAGGGGGTGGTGGTACTGCTATCAAGGAGGCTGTACCTTAGTTCTGTTCTCTCCACACATGTTTCATGTCCAAAGCTATATTCCACAGTTCTTCCCCTGAGAGGCACGGAGAGTATGAGAATACCAGGCTGTTGACTGTTCTCCCACGCTTGACTTTGGAGGCACGAAGCAATCTGTCATATATAAATGAACAATAGGAAGTTGTGCAAAGTGTTGATGGAGAATCCAGACACTGTTGCTAGATCATCCTGGTGTTTTCTGAATTATCCAATTATTTTTGTTTGTTGCAAAAAGAAAAAGATTGAATGTGGGACTTTTAGGAATGGGTTATTAAATGTAATAATAATATAGCACAGAGAATCAGAGTGCTATATTGAGTATTTAAGGGATAATAACCTTGAGGGTTTTTTTAAAAAAAAATACCTTTTTGTTTGTTTGCTTGTTATCTGTTCAGTGTAGGAAGACTGGAGGATTATTGATCATTAGTGTACTTTATGGGAGAGGAGGGCTGCTTTAATTACTGTTTTCCTTACATTTTCTCCCTCTTCTCTTTTTCTTTCATAGTGAGCTAATGACACAAGACCTGAATAGGAAGCAACAAAATACTCATAAGTAAGATGTCAGGACTGGGAGACCTGAGCTTAGGAGAAGTTCAGGCTCCCAACCTGCCATGAGATTGCACCGACCTTTGCCCCAGTTATTTGGTGACCTTGGCCCAGCTGCGTGGAGCCTGTGCTGAGTCAAGGGAGTGACGCAACTTCCACTTGTGTGTGAGGCTCTGGAGGAAGTGAGGCAAACCCTCCGAGCCTGGACATTGGACAATTGGACTCATAATGCTGGCTCATGGACCCATGAGGTCACATCCCTTGGACTATGGGATATGCTGAATCACCCGGATATGGTGCAACCCTGCTTGGACATTGCATGGGCAGTAGGAGGGGCTCAGGTATATAAGGTGTGTTTGGGTGGCGGGACGGTGCTTGCTTCACATGTGTCGTACCTACAATAAAATCGTGTTGGACCGTGCTTCAATCTACGCGTGATCCTTACCGAGTGTTGGAGAGTCGTTACAGAAGCAACAGCCCTTTTCAACTATCCCAGCAATGGAGAGGTTGGCTTGGAGAGAGAAGAGTATATTGATGGATGGGATCGCTCCTGAGGAACCGGCGTGTACTATGGAGGGGATTGACCACCCCCTCGACCAAGTGGGTGCCCGGATGAGTACCGTGAGAGGATGGAAGGTGCGGTTGCCCAGGAGGATGAGTTTGGAGAAGCGGAGCGGCTGTGGGAAGCTCAGGTGAGCTTGGAAGTGGCCCGCCGAAGGAGAGAGCGATATGACTCCAGACAAGCGGAGGTCTGCGCTCCTTTGGTGGTTGCTTTCCCGATCCCTTGTTTTCCTTCCCCACGTTGCCGGGCGGGCTGGGCTGGCAGTGAGTGCAGGCTCGTGCCAGCTTCCCGATCCCTGGCTGCTCGCCGCTCACGAGGTTCGCACCGGGCCCCTCTCGATCTCCCCCTTTGAGGGGGGGGGACTTTGGAGCCGTCGGTGGGGTCCCCCGGCCGCTGCCTCTTGGCTGTCTTCTTACAGCCCTAAGGTGAGGCGCGATTCGCCCTCTAGCCTGTGGGATCGGTTGACGAATAGAGGAGCCCTCAAAATGTCCGACCTGCCGCCATCTTTGCCCGACCGGAAATGTTCCTCCAGTTTTCACGCCTCCTTCTTCCAAGTCTAACCCTGCTTTACTTGTGATATGTTCAACATACAAGTGAAAAAGATAGGCTGATAAATGTCCCATTTATCAGTTATAATGATGCAGCTTACTATACTGGCATTCATTTCAATGTCCTATTCAACCTCACTCCCTCTGCTTTCTTAACAGCTAATCTAACCCTTCATTCTGTATTCACTCCTCTGGACTTTTGGTGAGCAATTTGATAAATGAGGAGTATCACATCCCATTATTCCCTGAGTTTACAAAAGGGCCAAGTCTTGACTTTTGGATTTTCTTCCACCAGATATTTTCAGAAGGCCACATTAATTAAGTGATCATACTCTTGTCCAAACCACTAATGCAGCTCCATGTCTGAATACACCACAAAAACTATGCAGAACTAACTGTAAATTATGACTGTCTGTCTTGAAAACTTGGTTAATATCATGGTTCCAGGAAAAAGGATATTCCACTGACAGTCTATAATAAGGACATAGATTTTTAAATACTTCTCCGCCACTATCTTTTACACAGCCAACACATAGAAAATGCCGATCGGACTCCATGCATAAGTAAAATTAAAAGTCAATTACATCTTCATGACTACATCAGAAGAGTATGTGCCAGCAAACAACTTTCGCTTGGTAACAGCAAATTGTCAGTTTGTGACAGATTTGATTTCACATTTTCATTGGTTTAAGATTAAAGGCCATAGGGGCTTGAACTGGCACATATTTTTGAGACTACTCTTTTCAATTGATATTCTACATTTTGGCTTATCTCAGCTTTCACATACAGCTGCATGTCTTCTGCATGTCTTCTGCTAAGGCCACATCTACACCAGTCATTTTACTCTAGTATATCTGCCCTGGAGCAGCTTTGGATCCAGCATATATGTATTGAAATCTGGAGCCAGTTGGTCTAGACCAGGCATCCTCAAACTGTGGCCCTCCAGCTGTTTGGACCTCCAACTCCCAGAATTCCTGACTATTGAACAAGCTGGCTAGGGCTTCTGCCTGGTCTGGGCAGACTGGGACATAACTTCATCCTCCATGTTGCCATTGTTATTCCACAATCAATCACAGATCTCCAGGCACGTGCTTGGCCATCATCTGTTGTGTCTGATGGTCTGAACAGAGTATCTGTATGGCCAGCAAGAAGAAGAGGCTCATTGCTGGTCATATGGGTGTTCCATCCTGAGATCAGCAGATGAACTGTGACAGCCACAGTGAGCTCTGTGGCCAGTGGGGAACAGTAGTGACAATGCAGGGGGATGTGCCATTCCCTTTCCCGAGTCTGATCAGAACAGGGAAAGGATGATAGTGGCAGTGTCTCACTGGACAGGAGCCAAAATGGATCCAATCCAGCTGTTCAGACCGCTGCAAATCCCCAAGATACTCTGGAATGTCCTGCAAAGGGAATCAGGTTTTTGACGCATTTTGGTGAAGCACCAATACTACAGCAGATGATTATGACAATTAATTGCAATTATAAATTTCAGCTTTCATGTCCCCCTCACCCGAAAAACTCTCCCTGCACATAATTAAAAGCAAATATACTTTGTATAGTACATGGATGGTCCAGAAAGGCTAAACAGAAAGGGGCACATCAGAACAAAAAAAAAGAATCAACCAAAGTAGTTAACTAACTGGTTCGTTTTCTAGTGAGTGAACAATGATTTAAATGGGAGAAGGGAGCCTTGAGGACCCTAAAATTGAAATAATTGTAAGAGGGAAAGGCTTTAGGAAAGATTGCAGATGTTATTATCTTCTAGCTACAGCTGGAAAAACAATTTTAGAAATGACAGCACAAGTCCCATTTATTTACGGTCACTTCCTGGATACTCACAATCATGCTTTTCAGTTATATTTCCCCTCAGGATGCTCCAATCTCTTCACAAGGCAAATAATGAATTTTGTCCCTCCTCCTTGAAATAAGACCTTTAAAAATCAAACTAGCATCTGAAAAATGAATTTAACTCTTTTCATTACTGCCAGTGGCAGCTTTTGACCATAGTTGATAATAACTGCTGCCAATAATTACACTGCCAAGGACCACAAGTCGTCTGTGCCCTTAATAACAGCCTGGTATAGTAAGATTTGGGAGAGTGAGTGTGACAAAGAGAAATGGATGAAGCTGCTGTCCAGGGATGGTCAGATGCACCCTTTGTTTGAGATTTTTAGGGAAGACTTTGCCAGTAGTTACCCAGTTGCTTTTTGATATGGGGTCCTTCCAAACTGCACAATTACAGCACTGCCATGGCAAAATCTTATGGAATCTTAGAATTTGTAGTTTGGTCTCAGCCACCAAATGAGCTCCCTGGGCTGAGAATTTAAGATGTTCTTCCCTAAACGACACATCCCAGGATTCTATAGGATGAAACGATGACAGCTAAAATGGAATCATATCCCTGAATTGTGGAAATGTCTGAATGTAAAACAAAAGAATGTGGTTGCTGGCTGTTCTCCTTAGAGTCCTCAAGCAGGAACAGTAGACTGTGATGAACCACTGAGAAGTTGAATTTGGGATCAGCTCAACTGTATAATTCTAAATTTAAAGTAATTACCCAACGCCAACAAGCTCCCATTGACCGCCTTCCAAAGAGAATCAAACCCTAGCAAGTGCTGGGGGGGGGGGGTGTTCTGTCTTTACCAAATTGTGGAACATGTTGGTGTTGACTCTACAGAATTAAGCCCCGTTTTCCACTAGCAATCCAAATTAGCCTGGATTGCTGGTGGAAAAGGCTGGTTTCAGGACATTTTGAGAGTTAAGAGGGAAATCAGTACACCTGTAAAGAAAAGTACAGGTGTCCTTTCATTATGGTGGGATAGTCAGACCAGAGATTCTAAAACCTGGTCTCTGTGAGGAAGTAAATCCTTAGCCAGAACCCTATGCATTGTCATTATTCTAGTGTTTTGATTCCACTTTAATTATCAAGACAACATCCTATGAAAACCTGTAGTTTCTGGTTTGGTCAGAGAAAAACTAGAACTCTGGCTGAGAATCCTAAGTGCCCTTCATAGAAGAAGAAGAAGAAGAAGAAGAAGAAGAAGAAGAAGAAGAAGAAGAAGAACTTTATTTTTCTACCCCACCTCCATCTCCCCAGAGGGACTTGGGGCAGCTTGCATGGGACCAAGCCCAAGGCAACATACAATTAAAAACAGAATAATAACATATTAAAATAGAATAAAACAGCATATACAATAATAAACAAGCATCGAAAGCAACAACAGACTCATTTTGGAGGGGGGGAAGGGGCCAATATGTGAAACTAGTTAAAGGCTAGGGTAGACAATAAGGTCGATAGAAATGAATAGTGGCATAGGAATAATAGCATATAAATAGAGCAATTAAACAGGATCACTTCAGCTTAACTTAAAATGTAGTGATGAAATATTGGCATTTGGATTCAGGTCAGATCCCAAGACTGCAGGAGCTGGAACCAGAGCAGTTGAAGTGAGACCTAGCACTACAACTAAGAACATAAGAACATAAGAAGAGCCATGCTGAATCGGGCCTCAGCCCATCTAGTCCAGCATTCTGTGTCACACAGTGGCCCACCAATTGTACACAGCGATCTCTAGCAGAAAGGAGGGCAAAACCCTCATCTGCTCCCGACCCCCCACAACCAGTACCCGGGGAAAATCCTGCCTGCCTCCATCAACACAGAGGTGGCACTTGGATGTCCATTTCAGTAGCTACTGATTCCCTTGGTATCCATGAATCTGTCTAATCCTGCCTTGAAGCTGTCCAGGCTGACAGCTGTCACAACCTCCTCTGGAAGTGAGTTCCATAACCCAATGACCCTCTGGGCGAAGAAATATTTCCCTTTATTAGTCCTAATTTTCCTACCTTGGAGCTTTAGGGAGTGCCCCCTAGTCCTAGTGTTGTGTGACAGAGAAAATATTTTTCTCTATTCACCTTTTCTATCCCATGCATGATTTTATACACTTCGATCAAGTCACCTCTTAAACGCCGTCTTTCAAGGCTGAAAAGACCAAGGCGTTGCAACCTGATTTCATAAGGGAGCTGCTCCATCCCTTGGATCATTTTTGTTGCCCTTCTTTGTACCTTTTCCAGTTCTGTTATATCCTTCTTGAGGTGCGGTGACCAGAATTGTACACAGTACTCCAGATGTGGCCTCACCATAGATTTGTAGAGAGGCAATACAACATTTGCCGACCTATTTTTGATTCCCTTCCTGATCATGCCAAGCATAGAATTTGCTTTTTCGCTGCTGCTGACTGAGTTGACATCTTCATTGAGCTGTCCACCAAAACCCCAAGATCCCTTTCCTAGTTTGTCTCGGAAAGCTTTGATCCCATCAGTTGATAAGTGTATTTGGGGTTCTTTGCCCCAATGTGCATGACTTTACACTTGTTTAGGTTAAACTGCATTTGCCACTTTGTTGCCCATTCACTCCAATTTCGAGAGATCTTTCTGGAGCTCTTTACAATCAGTTTCATTTTTAACTACCCTGAACAGTTTAGTGTCATCTGCAAACTTTGCTACCTCACAATTTACTTCTACATCCAGATCATTTATGAATAAATTAAAAAGTAACGGTCCTAAAACTGAACCTTGGGGTACGCCACTTCTCACCTCTTTCCATCCAGAGAAGTGTCCATTTATTACCACCCTTTGTTTCCTACAGTTTAGCCAGGTTCCAATCCAGGACAAGACCTGTCCCCTGATTCCATGGCTGAAGAGCTTATTTAGGAGCCTTTGGTGAGGGACTTTGTCAAAAGCCTTTTGAAAGTCAAGGTAAACAATATCGACTGGGTCCCTTTATCTATGTGTTTATTTACACCCTCAAAGAATTCTATCAAGTTAGTAAGACATGATTTGCCTTTGCAGAAACCATGTTGATTTTCCTTCAGCAATGCCTGTTCTTCTATGTGCTTAGTAATTTTTCTTTAATAATGGTTTCCATCACTTTGCCTGGAACTGAGGTTAGACTAACTGGCCTATAATTTCCTGGATCACCCCTGGATCCTTTCTTGAAGATCGGAGTTACATTTGCCTCCCTCCAGTCCTCGGTACAGTGCCTGATCTTAGAAAGGTTATATATTTTGGCTAGAAGTTCAGCAATTTCACACTTGAGTTCCTTAAGAACTCTGGGGTGGATGCCATCTGGCCCTGGTGATTTGTTGACATTTAGTTTAGTAAGGCATGTGAGAACATCTTCCTTGTTTATCTCTATCTGGTTTAATTCATTTAATTCCCTCCCTGAAAAAACTGACTCAGCTGCAGGCATATGTTGTCTGTCCTCCTGTGTGAAAATGGAGGCAAGGAAGTCATTTAGCCGTTCAGCAATCTCCTTGTCTTCACTTATTGTCCCTTTCTTACCATTTTCGTCAAGTGGCCCAACTGATTTTCTAGTTGGGTTCCTGCTTCTGATGTACTTAAAGAAGTTTTTGTTGTTTTTTTAAATATTCTTAGCTATATGTGCCTCAAAATCTCTCTTGGCTTTCCTGACGGTTGCTTTGCATTTAGTTTGCCAGTCCTTGTGTTCCTTTCTGTTCTCCTCAGTAGGAAGAGCCTTCCATTTCTTAAATGAGTTTTTCTTCTTTCAACACAACTGCGTAGTGTTAAGGGGCCCTCAGTCAGATTTTGGATGAGTGGATATGAAAAGCACAGATGCCAAGCATTTGTGTTGTTGCCAAATAGCAGGGCGATCAGAGCTCAGTTGGAGGTGTCCGAAAATATATTATACCCAAAAGTTCAGTCTCCACAATAATCACTCATCAGTTCCTAACATGCAGTCTACATGAAGTTTGGTTTTCTTCCAGCCAGAGAACAGCAGAAAACCAAATTTCATGTAGACTTCCTGTTAGCTTCTTTGTATGCTCGGGCAAACAAACACATGAGGTTTATCCTTGAAAAACCTATACCGCAGAGCTTCAATCTGCATTTGGCACCTGCCCAAAAGGAGATAATGACGAGAGGAACTCAAAGTCTGCCACGTGCAGCAGCACTGCAGCAGAGGTTCTCAAATCCCATCGCCAGACAGCTGAAGCACCCAGGCGTGCAGACATGCAAAAAGGGCAATCCAGAATGTTAGGTACTGTCAGGCTTGAAAGGTAAAACCGAAAAGCCACCCTGAGCACAGCTCCTTATCATAAATTAAACTGCAGGCAATCAGCTCTGCTGCTCAAAAAGCACGCTGCCGCTGATGATGCCAAATTTAGATCCACAGAGAAGTGTGATCCAAATGCAAATACATGAATAAGCCATTTCCATACCTATCTTCAGGCTGCCAAAACGCTGAACTTAGTTGCAGGTTAGCCTCCCTAGATACGCAATAATTATAACAATGTCCTGGGGCATCTTCTCTGAAAAACTGATGATATTTCTAAAATATCCAAGGAGGATAATACCCCTGCTATAATTATCAGACTGATTCTTTGATAGCTGGTGAGGGTTCATGAGATGCTAGATTTCAATATCTGGAGCCCTAAACATTTAAAGAAAGATATTGTAGTGGTTTGAGTGTTGGATTAGGGCACCACGTAAACAGGGCACAATTCCCTGCCCAGCCATGGAAATTCAATGGGTAACCATTGGCAAATCACACACTCTTGGCCTCAAAAGAAGGCAAGGGCTAACCCCCTATGATTAATACTTGCCATGAAAACTCAATGGCATGGTTGACATAAGTCAAAGTCTACTTGATGGCTGAAAACAACATCACAATAGATTGTTTCTCTCTGGTGTTTTTCGGCCTCTCTTTTTCCAACCAGAAGGAATTCAGCATCGGGGATACTCATATGAGTTGGTCATGATATACTGAGGGTTGTGTGTAGCAGCTTAGTTGCCAAATGCAGTAATCTGGAATTTTTCTATAAATTCTTTTCTGGAAATTTCCTGCTGTGGTCAATGGTTCTTTTAGAATATCTTCTGCAGCTGCTTGAGAGGCCAGGAAAGGACTGGAAAGAAACTAATTAAGTAATTGCTCTTAGAAGTCTTGGCAAACAGAGACTGAGCAAGGGTCCCGTTTGATGCTGATACATTCTTTTGCAATGAATTTCTTCCAGATTTTCCCAAGATCAACAGACTACAATTTGTCTGGGGCCTTCTAGAGGGGCTTTCAGGCAGGGAACATTTCACAGTAAAAAGGAAGCAAATATGACCTTAGAGCTGAAAGAAGAAACATGAAAGATATCTAATAATTGCATAAGTACTCTAATGTGATGGGGGAGCTGTCATTTCAAACTTAGGAATGGCAAACATTTTTACAAATTTCAGTGAAGAAGTCCTTCCGTCCGGAGTGCATTCAGATTTGCAGCTATTGACTGTCTTACGCAAATAAGGGGGTGGTGGTACTGCTATCAAGGAGGCTGTACCTTCGTTCTGTTCTCTCCACACATGTTTCATGTCCAAAGCTATATTCCACAGTTCTTCCCCTGAGAGGCACGGAGAGTATGAGAATACCAGGCTGTTGACTGTTCTCCCACGCTTGACTTTGGAGGCACGAAGCAATCTGTCATATATAAATGAACAATAGGAAGTTGTGCAAAGTGTTGATGGAGAATCCAGACACTGTTGCTAGATCATCCTGGTGTTTTCTGAATTATCCAATTATTTTTGTTTGTTGCAAAAAGAAAAAGATTGAATGTGGGACTTTAGGGAATGGGTTATTAAATGTAATAATAATATAGCACGGAGAATCAGAGTGCTATATTGAGTATTTAAGGGATAATAACCTTGAGGGTTTTTTTTTTAAAAAATACCTTTTTGTTTGTTTGCTTGTTTTCTGTTCAGTGTAGGAAGCCTGGAGGATTATTGATCATTAGTGTACTTTATGGGAGAGGAGGGCTGCTTTAATTACTGTTTTCCTTACATTTTCTCCCTCTTCTCTTTTTCTTTCATAGTGAGCTAATGACACAAGACCTGAATAGGAAGCAACAAAATACTCATAACTAAGACATGGCAAATCAATGTCCCAGAGGACCTTAATTTGCTCTCTAATACATTTTACAGAAGGATTTTGGCCATGGAAAACTAGAATTGCTGGTTGATACATATAACAGTAAGACACCCATATCTACGGCAGGTAAGTTCCCAGATATGATCAAACGCCATGAAATTATCCGACTTCTGGTCCCAAAGTATGCTGGTGCCTCACCAAACTACAACTCACAAGGCAGTTAAAGTAGTATCATACTGCATTAATTCTATAGTGTAGAGCAGGGGTGCTCACACTTTTTCAGCATGCAAGCTACTCTTAAAGCAAGCAAGTCCAAAAGATCTACCTGCCTCCGCCTCCGCACGCTCCCGCCGCCGCATCCTCTTGCCACTGCGCGTGCTCCTGCTGCTGCTTTCCGCAAGTGCAGTGCTTCTTCCGCCTGCGGGGCCTTGCAGGAAGGAGAAAGCACGAGGCGGGGCATCCAGAGGGAGCGCTCCGCCCTGCCTGTCTCGCCGGCAACGGAGGCTGCACAGCTGCTTCTGGATGAGAGAGAGGCAGGGCGTTCCCTCCAGAGGCCCCGCCTCGTGCTTCCTTCTTCCTGCAATGCCCCGCAGGCAAAAGAAGCACCGCGAGAGCAGAAGCCAGCAGCAAGAGCGCGCGTGCGCGCAGGGTGTGCGCGTGCATGGCAGGAGCGCCCCATCCGGCTGGTGAGCCTGAAGATCACCTGGAAGAGGGCCGAAGATCTACTAGTCTCTCCCGAGCTACCTAATGAGCACCCCTGGTGTAGAGATGCACCCTAAATTCAATGGAGCTTATTCCCAGTAATGTGGCCTAAGGATGCACATTTGGGAACTGAATGGGGATGCTCCATTTGAACCATTAGCACCAGTGCATTCAGAATTAATAAGCAACCCCAAACTCCTATTTTGAATAAAGAATACAAAATTAAAGAAAAGGCACTACAAGGAACTCACACTCATTTCATCTTCTGACATTTTTGCACAGCCCATTCTGTCCTCTAAGAATGTGTCGCACATTTCAAAACAAGGCACATCTTCCTAATCTAGCTACCACCATTGTGAAAGATGAATACATTTGTGTTAGTTTTACTGATAAACAGAGTATAAATTAAGATGTAATAAGCAAACAAATGTTTCAGATATTTCTGTCTTGTCAGCAACTCCTTGAAAGTAACTATACAGACTTTCTTTTCCTTGGGATATCAAATGTGTATGAGAAACCTTATGAAACCATGTGTTATATTTATAATTTGCCTCTCCACTTAAGAAAGTGCCCAGAGCAACTTACAGAAAAATACTAGGAAGATATATTGAGGAGCAGGGGAGAGAATGAAATTAAGACTCCACAAGTTTTCTCCAAAATTTGCTATTTCCCTATTCACTATGCAAGAGCTCCTTCTAGTGGTATGCTTGTCTAACTTCTATGACTGAAGAAGTCTGTGTGTGTGATGTGTATGTGTTTGTGTACAAATGTGTGTGTTTCTTCCTTGCGATTTGGTTTGGTTCTTAGTGTATTTTGCTGGGTTTATAGTCTATTTTTGAGCCTGCAGAGTATCCCATGCAGAAATTATGGACTTCCATCAGACTAGCCTTTCCCAGCCCGGTAGTTGTATTACAATTACCAGCATCATCAGCATCATCAGCCAGTACAGCCAATGGATGCTGAAGTTGTCTTGCTACATAATTTTAGAGTTATGCTGTATTTGCTATGTCTAAAAGTTCATCTACACAACTTTTGCTGTATGCAACCTTGCTTTGGAACCACACAGATGGTAGTGAAGAATCACAGTGGGTTTGGGGATCAAAATACAGTTGTAGACTGAACATTGATTGGAACTGGAAAAAGCTAATATGAGCATTACTTGGAACAACATTTAAATTCAGTCTGGATGAAATTGACCATGCAGTTCTGTAATGTCATTATGAACGAATAATTGAATGGCAGAGTATAGCCAATAACAATCCAAATGAGGCTGTCTCTCTATGATAAATGCTCCAGACATGTTCAAATCTACAATACATTTCACACCTCTACTTAACATCTAAACAATCTGTTGTGTATAAGCCATGAATGACACTATTACAGCAAGCAATACCAAAATATTACAAGGTATGTTGTCATTCATTTTCTGCTTACCTTTTCTATCTAATAGAAATAATAGAAATAATGGGCAGAAGTTATTGTATCTTGGACTACTATAGTTATCCCTCCAAATTAGCACAGAACCCCCCAAAAAGTGGAAAAACCACATATAAAAAATAACTTGAGGAAACACCTCTCTAAGAGTCTCTAGATTCTCCACTGTGACTCTATGGTTAGGTTCTTCAGGACATTAACCACAGAACCATGCTGGACGACCTATAAATGTCTAGAGAAGATTTATCTCTATGGAAGTTGATTATAGAATCACTCTGGAGGACCTAGAACTTTATCAGACTGAGATCCATAAGCCGGGAGAGAGCAGTGAAAGCTCTGGGCAGCACCCCATATCACCTCCTTACCATCCCATGGTGCACCCCCCCCCCTTGGTTTCATCCTGCACTGTCCCCAATTTAGTCAATGAAACGCAGGTACTTGCCCATGTTCTCAGGGCCACCTTTCAACACGCTGCTCAGAAGAAGCCAGGGCAGAGCCGGAAAAGAGCCCCACCGGAAGTAGCCCTGCATCATGTGATAGGATCTGGAAGGCTCCAAAAGTGTCTTGGAGGCATCCAAGAATGAGGGAAAAACCCCATCTGATGAGGTCCCTAGAGATTGCTGGAGTCCAGCCTGTGATTGTGTCTAATGGTCAGGGTACCCTGGATATTGGGAATGACAATGAGGTTCATGTATCAAATGATGTTTCTAACTATGAGGTTGCTATTGATGCAGAGAATGACAATGGGATACCTGTTCAAAGTGACTTTTCTGATGAGAATGTTCCTGAAGGGTTTGGGGGTAATGTTATGGTTCTTGGAAGAGGGCCTGAATTGCTACCAGAGAATTCCCTTGACTTTGAGCTTGAGAATAGCTCGGCCTCTGGGCCAGCTGCAGAAATTAATGAGCCAGTAGGTAGAAGGCATGTTTTTATTCAGCACAGACAAACAACCCAATCTCTTAGGCGTTCTGCCAGGCTGAGAGAGAAAGTGATAACAGAGTCAAGGCTGAAACTAAATCCATTCCTGGCCGTTTGGGACAATGAGCAGATTAGGGGATAAAAGTGCCAAGTACAGAATCTGTAGTTCAGATGATGAATTGTTGGAATCAAGTCAAGACATCTTTCCTGGTCCTTGGAAGCCTTGCCTTGGATAGATTCATATGTTAAGTGCCTTTTTGATTCATTATTCAACTTTTGGAATTGTACCTTGGAAGTTTCTGTATTTGTTTTTCATGAACTCTGATAGACTAATTTCCTGGACTATTTGTTCATGCTTATCTTTCTACCTAATTGGATTTATCTATTTTTATGGAGTGTTTGTTATGGCTACTGCTTTTAAAATATCTTCAATAAACTGCTTGCATTTCTACTCAGCTGTGTAGTGTTTAAAGTCAGGGGGCTTTCCTGGCCTGGAATGCAACAGAGATTTCTAGAGAGAAGATATTAATCAAATCCATCAACAAATCAAATCCACAAAAGTGAAATCTGCAAATATGGAAAACTGACTATACTTTCAACCCTCAATAGACTGGCATGTTACTTAAATCCAGTTTTGTGAATCTGATGGGTTATGTTGCAATCTATGGTTGTGTCTGTTGTTCTGCCATAGTATTATCTAAATTGTATGTGTGAACCTTCCCTGCACTATGTTTAAATTGTCTAGGCCTGTGGTGAAAGACAAGACTATAAACCAGGGTTCATAATAATGTAGATTTCCAGATGTTGTTGAAGTGAACCCTGCAGTGTTGTTCACCATTAGCTATGCTAGCTAAGGCAGATAGAAGATATAGTACAACAGGCTTGTTATTCATTAAGGCATTCCAGGTAGGGGTGTGTGTTTCACGCGCACCAATGCACCAAATAAAAAAATCGAATGTGTCTTCCTCTGTTTATGGATATTACTTGCAAAATGCAGCTGAGAACAATCTGTTCAACAGCTTGGCCTTATGTAATATTTAGTGATTGTGGGACTCTTTAAGCTTGTTGTTTCATAAATGGCTGCAATTGAATGGGAATGAAAAGATTTTGTGTTGCAAAGACACGAGGATGTGTATGTGTGTGTAGTTATGGCAATTTTCAGACTTCACGGTTTTATATATATACAGCCATGAAGTCTGTAAATTGCCATAATGAAGATATAACACAAATTACTGCAAATTGCCAGGGAAGAATCCATGGCTAGGAGCATGTCAGACAAACAAAAATGCAGACAGATAAGTATAAAATCAGGTATAACAGACAATAGCTTATGATCAGTCTTAAGTAGCACAAAAAAACCAGATAACCCAAGCAAACAAAGCAAACAATGCTTTGGAAAGGAAGATGGTTTCTGGCCTAGGCAAGTTGCTTTGTCAATGGATTTATTTTTGTTCTGCTCTTTTCTTTCAGATTTAAAGCACGGACATGGAGTCTGCAAGCAGAAAGAATTCAGAAAAGCACACCAAACCAAGCCCACTTTTTTTAAAAAAAAATATTTCTGTGCCAAATTGAGTAGCACGTGGACCAACAGTCATATCGAATCAATGGCATGGTTGACCACACCAACAGCAACCAGGGGAGATGTGAGAGGTGTTCCCTCTAGACTTCTTCTAGGTCCACCAGCAGAAACTTCCCCCAGATGTTGTTCATTTCAGTAGAGTTTGCTATTATCTGTATTTCATGTTTCTATGATAATTGCATGAATGTATCCCCTGCAGATACGGAGGTCATACTGTATCAGTATTTTTGGTATAGTATTATACCTGTATAAACAAAGGGCTACATTAGCTTAGATCCCCAATTTGAATTCCTCTTCAGGATCTTCCACTGCAAGATCACTTAGCATCCTGTGCTCATTTTTCAAATGACAATGAAGAATAAGATTGAATTCTTAATGCCTCACAGACCTTATCATAAAACAAAGGACTGACCAGACTCTCTTATAAGCATCTGCAACACATATCTGTTATTTCTTCCTCTGCTCTTGCTTAAACATTTTTAAAGCATTTACCAGTAAGTACAGTACAGAAGTGGGGCAGGGGGAGGGAGGAAAAAGACTTAAGGTGAGACATAATAAGAACATTCACATTTCTAAAAGGAAACTCTCGGGGATTGAGAGGGGGGACCTACATCTCTTGTTTGCTAGAAGGGGTAGCGGGCAATGGGTTTAACTTGGAGCGGTTCCACAAGATTAAATATTAAGGGCAAGCTCTGCTTACTGCCTGAAAATTGGAGCAATAGTATTAACTACTGAGAGAAGCTTTAAATTTCCTCTGGTGGTGGAATTTTTAAGCATTTAAAGAAATATTTGGCAGCAATGACAATACTATAGTGAATTAAAGAAATCAGATGTCACTTGTATAGTGTAATTCCCTTCTGACGTAGACTGTCAATTATCCACCCGTAGTGAGACATTTTATTTGACAAAAAGAGCGAGGTCAATGTAGTTCAATTGCCCTTCCTTTTCTCAAATCTCTTTCCAAATGACAGAACTGCACAGGAGAGAACCACTATCAAATTTACTGGGATCTAGATTTCTAGAGGAATTACGGAAAATGAGATTTACAACTGGCCCTCCATATTCATGTATTCTGTACTCACAATTCCAACCAGCCATGGCTTGATAATATTCTCAAAATGCCAATTTTTATAATGGGCACCATTTTACTATGCTATTGTATATTATGGGACATGAACATCTGTGGATATTGGTATCCGTAAGAGGTAATGGAACTAAGACCCATTGTATGTCTCTACAATTTATCCGCCATCTCTAGTGTTGTATTTGCACACTAGATGCTTTTTAAATTACTGTGTGATATTGTGTTTTAATCTGCCGTTGTTTTAACTGTTATTGTGTTTTTACTGTGTTTTGTTCGGCCTTTGTGAGCCGCCCCGAGCCCCCCCAGGAGTGGCGGCATAGAAGCCCAAGTAATAATTAATTAATTAATTAATTAATTATGGCAGATTTGAGGTTCCATGACATTGTGAACCAATTTTGAAGAAAGCTACAGCAAATAGGTATCTAAATAGAAATTAAATACCATAATTTCCGATGTATAATATGACTGGGCATATAAGAGAACTCCCAACTTTTCAAGTTAAAATATAGACTTTGGGATATACCCGCCATATCCCTCTTCCAACGCACACCAAATAAAATTTTTAAAAAACATCAAATTTGATTTCAACATGGTAATTTTCCTATTACCTTGCCTCCTTCTCTGCCCCTCTCAGATCTCACACATGCATGCCTGTGCTACTTCATTGCAGTCCTCAGGAGCAAGATCTGAGAGGAAGAGAAGGAGGCATGGTAATAGGATACAAGGGCAAGCCAGACGGGTGAAAGAGACATGTTTTTCTAGGAACTGCCCTTCACTTATACCTTCCCGGTGAAGCGTCCCCTCACCTCGTCATCGGGACTGTGTTAAGTCACTTCTTTCCACGAATCTTGGTGAGTGGATTTTCTTCTACTGTACTTGTACAACGCCGGCCTTGCTGCTTTCATACGGTTGCTGCACATGGTGGGGATGTGGCTGTGGTCATTTTTGAGCTCCCTCCACCATATGCGGTGACCACAGATTCTCCAGTCCGGCTCGGAAGTTTCAGCACCCACCCTATAAGATAACACCCGGCATATAAGACAACCCCTGACTTTTGATAAGATTTTCCTGGGTTAAAAAGTAGTCTTATATGCCAGAAAATACAGTACTTATATTCCAAAATAAATCTTCCAAGAAACAAATGAAAGTGCTTGAGATGTCACTCTGTGAATATGAGCATTTGCCATATCTTATGCAAAAATTATGGGCTTTCTATTGTTAGGAGGATGCTAAAGTTACATAATGAAGAATCAAGAATAGCAGACAGTGGCGGTAAATGGGGATTTTCTGCCATTTTGGAGCAGGATGAGAGTGCTGGAAGGGTGGGAAATCAGGCCTGTGAGATCAGTTGTGGAATATTCCATAAGTGGGAAAATCCAGTGTTCTTATATATTACTGGATCCATGACAAAAAGGTCAACATTTTAGAAAGAATGTTAAGTCCCCTTAAAATCTTATGCAATACAGAATCCTTCTTTTATATACGATTTCCTGCTTATCAGTTCCAGATATTTAGATATAAAAGGAATTGTTTGTGCAAAAACTTGAGCCAGGGAGTACAAGGTGCACTTATGCAACGAAAGATTAACTTTTGTCTCTCATTTTGTATTTTTGACTTTGTATTTTTGACTTAACTGGGGATATTCTACACATAATTGGAAAGATAGTCAGATAGATATTTGTCTGCTTGTTCAAGAAATGTTCATTCTTATTCTGTTCATATCAGAAGACATAGCTTATGAGAAAGACACATGAATGGATTGAAACGTAAACTGTAAATAAGTATGGTGCATTCCAAAATAAAAAATGCAAGAAATAAACATATGGGATTATATGAAGACTACAATTGACAGATTTTTTTCTGGTTAAATGGAGAAAGTCCTTTAGAAATAGATATGGCTAAAGGTGCATCTACACTGTAGAATGAATGTAATTTGGCATTATTTAACTGCCTTGGCTGAACGCTACTAGCTAGTTTTTCAAGTTCATTAGCCTTCTCTGCCAAAGAGTGCTGATGCCTCACCAAACTAAAATTCCTAGGATTCCACAGCACTGAGCCATGATAGTTAAAGTAGTTTCAAACTGCATTAATTCTATAGTGCAACCTTAACCTCTGTTTTCGGGAAAGGATTTTGATGATGAAAATGTCTTTCTATATGAAATATGTCTGTTGTGGACATCACTGATGTGGGAACGCAATCAGAAAAGAGACTTCTCATGCATTTAATTATATTTAAATTACAAATGAAGGAAATGCCAAAAAATAGTATACATTAGTTGTAGAGACTGTACTAGAACCTATCTGGATTACATGCAGATAGAGATCCAAAGAAAAGGCATCAACATTAAAGTCACCCTCTGAATAGTTTGAATCTCTTATAGTCACAAATAACACCTAAAATTACTATAATTGAGAGAGATTAAAAGGGGGAAATGTGTCTCTACAGATCAAAGTGTTCAGCTATGCATTTAACAGCTTTATCCCAACAGACATGCTCACTGCTCTACAGACAGACAGTCAAATCTTCCTGGCTTTTTTCATGTGCGGCAAAACCACACAGGGGAGGAAAAGATTTTAAAATGAAGCACTTTTAGAAGCAAAAAAGTGATGACACTGACATGACTCATCTTTATATTTTCTTTTAAAATTATAGGTTGCACACAACAGTGGCTTGAGTGGAAGATACTAAAGTTAGCAAAGCTTCTCCCTTTCTTTGTCCTTTCTACAGCTACCTGTTCCCTTATAAACCTTTCTAGCAGACGCTGAGTTGTGCAGAACTGCAATTGCTAAAAGAAGAAATAATCCAAATATGGGTTGAGGGTCTTGTTGCCATGAAGTTCAAACTGAAGTATGATCCCTCCATCCAACCTCAAGTTTTTCCTTCTACACATTATTATAGCCCATTATGGATGCAACCTACACTCTTCAGGTGGTCCCTCAACCATCTGGAGTAAAGCTGTGAGTGAAGGATTTGGTAGGAATGGTGGCAGAAGTTACCACTACAAAAGCTGTCTCCTACTTATGGAACCAGTAGATACAATCCAGTGTGTTCCCACATGATTGGGTTTCTGATTATATTTGCAAAACATGACATCAATCATGAGAGAAATATGTTGAGATGACGAACAGACTACAGCCAATCCACAAGTTCCAAAAATCAAACTTAAAAATGACTCATAATTTTTTTTAAAAAAAATAGGGTGAAGCAACAGAAAGTGAGAGAAATCTACCCAACGGAAAGGAAATTCACTCTTGAAAGAGTTATCATGGGGGAAAGGAGTCTCAACTGAAGTTTTATCACCAATCCTTTTCCACAAGCCAAATTTTTCAAAATGTGTGCGTGGGGGGGGGGGGGTGGATTTACAATTAAAAATGTACCTGTCCCAACTTACACACAAATTTGATTTAAGAACAAACCTACAGAACCCATCTTGTTCATAACTTCTCAACCTCTGCTTTTTGATCCTACCTTTTACCTGACAGTGTTAAATGCCAGAATAAGTGATATATTAATATATATTTCTGCCATCACCCTACCACTATGGCCACATACTCAAGATGAGCTAATTTGGGAAAGACTTTTAGACTGAACTGAAATATATAATTTGGGATTACAATACTATGCCATATTAACATAAATCAGTTGCATTAACCGTCTGAAAATCATCTGAAAATTATGCATAAAGGCACCCCAAAAAAGCAATATTATTATTATTATTATTATTATTATTAATCTGCCCTGGGGGACACAGGATGGTTTCCAATAAAAGAGACAAATATTCAATGACAATAACACAATTTTAAACAAAAAGTTCTTAGCAATGTGATCACACAATACACTTTAAAGAAGCAATAGAAACAGAATCATGACACAAATAGACCCAGACTCAAATCCCATTAGGTTCTCCAAATTAGTCCTTGCTTGCTAGCAGTCAGTCCATATTAGAAAGGTTTTAGGCAACCTGAAACACTGAAATCTTGCTGTTGAGAAATGAGTCAAACAATTCATTTGACAACCAATTAGACAAATGACTCAGATAATTTTACAGCAGTGTGTTGGAGGTAGAAGGAGAAATATCTGGTCATGCTCAGACAAATATGTATATTGTCCCTACAAAATTTGAATTTTTATAATACTCAGTTTCCCAGTGGTTCTTACAATAATGTGGGTTTGTTCCACAGTTTTTTAACAATATGCTTTGTAAACAATATTAGAAAACACTTTTCTCAAGCTCCTATTAGTTTTACAAATATTTATGGATACCATTACATTAAGTGTGCACAGTGCTCCTTTTCTTTCTGCAGGACCATGAATAAGCGAACCATTTATAAACTAGACTGATTTACAGGTCTCTGGTTTAGGTGGTCATTCCACTGATTACACCTCAAGGAGGATAGAGTAAGAAAATAAGAACTGCCTTATTGGTCCACACTAAAGGTTCATACGTCAGCATTATCTTGCTAGTCATAACTAGTTGGATACAGGTGGAAAGTTCAAATGAGATACATTATAGCACTGGTCATTCTACTTCCTTTCATCATCACACCAGTCATCAATCAGCACCACCACGTGGAAATGGAGTTTATTGCTACCACCTCCATTGCATTTCATTGGTCCAAAGAATAGGCCCTGAATACCTAAGTTCCAGCACTTTAGCATGGCCCTCCGCTCTACAATCCTGACATTATAAAGCCCTAGGACATTACTCTCCCATCCCTGCCACTGAATTTTGCACTTTCCCTTAGCTCTATCTTTCCCTTAGCTCTATCTAGGAATTCCCACAGTTTACCGGGCTTATTTAGTCTGGTAAACTGTGGGAACGGTGTTTGGATTGCAGTTCAGACACTGGACATAGTGCATTTATTCCAAAGAGGCGCGGAATAAATCCAATATCAAATTCATTTGCTACAAACCAGGGCTGCCTTGGTGCACTTTTTAAAAGGATTCTAACTATATGTTGTTGAAGGTTTTCATGGCTGGAATCACTAGGTTGCTGTGAGCTTTCCAGGCTATATGACCATGTTTCAGAAGCATTCCCTCTTGACGTTTCACCCACATCTATGGCAGGCATCCTCAGAGGTTGTGAGGTCTGCTGGAAACTAGGCAAGTGAGTTTTATATATCTGTCAAATGTCCAAGGTGTGATAAAGAACTCTTGTCTGCCTGAGGCAAGGGTGAATATTGCAACTGGCCGACTTGATTAGCATTAAATGGCCTTGCAGCTTCAAAGCCTGGCTGCTTCCTGCCTGGGGGAATCCTTCGTTGGGAGGAGATAACTGACCCTGATTGTTCCTTGTCTGGAAAGCCTTCTGAGTGATGTTCTGTTGTTCTCAAGAACAACTCCCACTACCAGGATTCCCTAGCATTGAGCCAGGATAGTTAAAATGGTCTCAAATTGCATCAATTCTACAGTGTAGTAGGAGCAGCTTCTGTCACTCAAGGATTCACCAGTTTTTAAAGAGTGTATTTTTCCTGCCTGGGGGAATCCTTTGTTGAAAGGTGAATAAAGTAGTTTTTTATTTACTGTTATGATTTTAGAGTTCAACAGAAAGGAAGAAATCATGACAATGAACAAAATCTGGCTACCAAGTATTCCCGTACCTTGGGAAGTCTGATCTGGCTACGGTCGTCCACACTCTGGTCACATCCCGAATAGATTACTGCAACGCACTCTACGTGGGGCTGCCTTTGAAGACAGTTTGGAAATTGCAACTAGTCCAGCGGGCGGCAGCCAGATTACTAACGGGAGCTACATACAGGGAGCATACCACTCCCCTGTTGTGTCAGCTCCACTGGCTGCCTGTCCACTTCTGAGCTCAATTCAAAGTGCTGGTTTTGACCTTTAAAGCTCTATACGGTTCTGGCCCAGCTTACTTGTCCGAACACATCTGCCGCTACATCCCACCTCGTAATTTAAGATCATCTGGGGAGGCCCTGCTCTTGCTCCTGCCAACTTCTCAAACGCGGCTGGTGGGGATGAGAGAGAGGGTCTTCTCGGTGGTGGTTCCCCGCCTGTGGAATGCACTTCTAAGTGACATACAATCAACCCCATCCCTCCTGGCATTCAGGAAAAAAGTGAAATCTTGGCTGTGGGACCAGGCTTTTGTACATTTGCACAATCAGCACTTTGGATTGGAATTGTAATAGCAAGTTGCTGGATATGGCTCAATGCTCATGTTGTGGACGGAACACTGTTTTTAACTTAAGTGAATGTATATTATGTGTTAATGTTAACTGTATTTTAATGCTGAATGTTTAATGTTTATGGTTTTATACTGTATTTATATTGTGTATTAGCAAAGGCATATAGTGAATTCGGAAGGCTTCACAAAAGAGTCTGGAGCAACAAGCACCTGAGGCAAAGCACCAAAATCAGTGTGTACAGAGATATCATACTGTCTATTCTCCTCTATGGGTCTGAAACATGGGTCAACTATCGCCAACACCTACGGCTCCTCGAACACTTTCATCAGCGTTGTCTTTGCACAATCCTAAATATACACTGGACTGACTATGCGGCTAATGTTGCTGTCCTTGAGCAAGCAGGGATCACCAGCATTGAGGCCATGCTATTGAGAACACAGCTGCGCTGGGCAGGGCACATCTCTAGGATGGAGGACCACCGCCTCCCAAAGATAGTATTCTAAGGTGAACTTGCCACAGGTCAGCGCAAGAGTGGCGCCCCCAAAAAGAGATATAAGGACTCCCTGAAACAACATCTCATGCTCGGCCAGATTGATCACCAACAATGGTCCACCCTGGCCTCACATCGGGAGGCATGGAGACGCACTATCCACAATGCTTTCGAGAAGACATGCCGAATGGGTCTCGAAGAGAAACGACAACGCAGAAAGAACCGCAACTTGGAAAACAACATCACCCAGGGAGACTTTCTGCTGTGCTTTCTGCAACCGAACTTGCCTTTCTCAGATTGGCCTTTTTAGTCACCAACGCGCTTGTAAAAAGCGTGGGATGAGTCCTTCCTACGAATCTTCGTTCGCGAAGTAATGCCGAGAGATATTGTGCATTGGCATCGAACTGCTGCCGTTTTGTCAAGCCGCTCTGAGTGCCCCCTCGGGGGTTGAGAAGAGCGGGGTAGAAATGATGTAAAAAATAATAATAAAGAATAATAAAGAACTCTAAAATCATCATAACAGTAAATAAAGAGCAACTTTCAAAAACAGGGGAACTCCAGACAAGAAACAATCAGGGACTGCTAATCACCTCTCAACACAGGATCCCCCCAGGCAGTAAGAAACCACACCTTGAAAACTGCTAGGCCATTAAATGCTAATCAAGGTGGCTGAAACATTCACACCAACCTCCAAGAGGCAAGAGTTCTTTCTCCCACCCTGGACATTACTCCACAGGTATACATAACCCCATTTTCCTAGTTTCCAACAGACCTCTGAGGATGCCTGCCTTAGATGCAGGCGAAACGTCAGGAGAGAATGCTTCTGGGAACATGGCCATACAACCCAAAGAGCTTCACCTCTGACGGAACCTTTTCGGCAGCGGGTCGTGTTTCCAGCCGGACTCTCAAGGACAAGGTCCTACGCTTGTTTCTGCGTCCGTCCGTCCCTATGCCTGGCTTTTCTGATTTCCCGGGATGCTTTGCGAGCGCCGCTTCTCTTCCGGTTTGGCTCCCAAGCTGTCTTGGCGGCGGAGGTGAGTCTTCCCTCTTCGCATCCAGCGCCATCCTGCCCCGGGAAAGCCTGGGCGCGGCTGCCGTGGAGTGGGCCAGGCAGGCGAAGCTTCCCTACGGGGCCCTGGGCGCCCATTTGCCCCGGGGGAGAACAGGGAGGAGGAGGGGAGCGGGGACTCTGGGGTGCCCCCAGGAAGACAGGTGGCGGAGGGGGAGGGGGAAGGCTGGGGTTTGAGTCCTATATCAATACTTAGTGTGTGTGTGTGTGTGTATATATATATATACACACACTAAGTGTATGTATGTGTGTATATATGTGTGTGTATACGAAGTATTGATATAGATGTAACTATATCAATATATATATTAAAAGTATATATATATATATCCCAAATGGGAGTGTGTGTGTGTGTGTATATATATGTATACACTAAGTGTATGTGTATATGTGCATATATCCCAAATGGGAGTGTGTGTATACATACATACACACACATATACATACATATATACATATACATACATATATATATCCCAAATGGGAGTGTGTGTGTGTGTGTGTGTATACACTAAGTGTATGTGTATACGTGCATATATCCCAAATGGGAGTGTGTGTATACATACATACACACATATACATACATATATACATATACATATATATTTATATACACACACACACTAAGTGTGTGTGTGTGTGTGTATATATATCCCAAATGGGAGTGTGTGTATGTGTGTGTGTATATATACACACTAAGTGTGTGTGTGTGTATATATATATCCCAAATGGGAGTGTGTGTGTATATATATATATATGTATACACTAAGTGTATGTGTATATGTGTATATATCCCAAATGGGAGTGTGTGTATACATACATACACACACATATACATACATATATACATATATATATATATATACACACACACACACACACACATACTAAGTGTGTGTGTGTGTGTGTGTATCCCAAATGGGAGGGAGTGTGTGTGTGTATATATATACTCTAAGAGTGTGTGTGTGTGTATCCCAAATGGGAGTTGCTGTTTTATAATGGCTTGAGCATGCTCTGCCAAACAGTTTAGTGCCTCAACAAACTACAGCTCCCAGGATTCCATATCTGGCCGGTCTGAGTCCCTCTCCGGAGGTGAGAAGGCCAGGATATAAAAGTTTTAAATAAATAAATAAATAAATTGAGTCATGGCAGTTAAAGTGGTATCAAACTTCTGCTGTGTAAATGCAGCATACAACATATTTACCAAGTCTATATGATTTGTAAACGTAAAGGTTTCCCCTGACATTAAGTTAGTTGTTTCCGACTCTGGCTTGTGGTGCTCATCTCCCTATTTCTAAGCTGAAGAGCCGGCGTTGTCTATAGACATCTCCAAGGTCATTTGGCCAGCATGACTGCATGGAGTGCCGTTACCTTCCTGCAGAAGCAGTACCTCTTGATCTACTCACATTTGCATGTTTTTGAACTGCTAGGTTGGCAGAAGCTAGGCTAACAGCGGGAGGTCACCCCCGCTCCTCAGATTCAAACCGCCAACCTTTTGGTCAACGTGTTCAGCAGTTTAACCCGCTGCACCATCAGAGGGCCTACATATGATTTGTAGGGAAGTTTGTTAAAACAATCCAAGAGATTCATCTGTCAGCAGCTGCTAGCCATAGTAATCTAAACCAGGCCTGGGCAAATTTGGGCCTACCAGGTGTTTTGGACTCCAACTCCCAGCATTCCTAGCAGCCTCAGGCCCCTTCCTTTTCCCCCTCAGCTGCTTAAGCTGCTTAAGGGCCTGAGGCTGCTAGGAATGCTGGGAGTTGGAGTCCAAAACACCTGGTAGGCCCAACATTGCCCAGGCCTGATCTAAACTGTACAGAAGATACTGTCTTCAGAAGCTCCACACCACTGATTCCCAAATTCAACCACTTTGGTCAGTAGTCAGGTATTCTGGGAGCTGAAACCCAAAACACCTGGAGGACCATACTTTTGGTATCACTGCTCCAGACCCTAGGCAAGTAGTTCTCAACCTGTGGATCCCCAGATGTATTGGCCTTCAACTCCCAGAAATCCTTACAGCTGATAAACTGCCTGGGATTTCTGGGTGTTGTAGGCCAAAATACCTGGAGACCCATAAGTGGAGAACCACTGCCCTAGGCAGTGCCATACTGTGTGTTATTACTGGGGGGAGAGATCTATTGAGTTCATCAGAACTTACTGTACCTTTTACTTATAAGTTCTTCGAAGCATCTGATTCCCTGTATGCATAATGCTAAATGAGTTGGAGCTTTCATCCAATTTACAAAACAGTTCATAAATCCTTTTTAAAGATGCCAGGGAATGTGATATGGCAAAGAACGGGGGAGCACTGTAACAGAATCAAGGGGTTGTTGGTATGTATTGGCAATTAATGCTTCTGATCATTTCTTTCAACAGGTTTAAGCCATGGCCAAGTCCAAGAACCACACCACCCACAATCAGTGTAAGTTGTTCTGAGGATTGATTGATAAGTATTGGTCAGCATATATATATATATATATATATATATATATATATATATATATATATATATATATACACTAGCTGAACCCGGCACGCGTTGCTGTGCCCTATGTAGGTGATGCGAGAAAGTCTGGGTATGTAAGTTGTGGAAGTGATGTGAGCATGTGTGTTGTGTGTGTATAGATGTGTGTGTTTATAGTTGTATGTGTGTATGTGTGTGTTGATATTTGGGGGGTATGTGTGTATGTGTTTTGGTATGTGTGTGCATGTATTTGTGCCCTATTTAGGAGATGTGTGGAAGTGTGCGTATGTAAGGGTTGGAAATGATTTGTCAATGTGTTTTGTGTGTGTATATATATGTATGTGCGTTTGTATGTGTGTGTGTGTGTGTGTGTGTGTGTGTGTGTGTTTGGGTGTTTTTGTGTATGTATGTGTGTGGCTGTGTATATATATGTGTTTGGGTATGTATGTGTATGTGTGTGTATGTATATGGATGTGTGTGTGTGTAGGTATGTGTATGTATGTGTGTGAGTATGTATGTGTTTGTGTGTCTGTATGTATGTGTATGTATGTGTGTTTCTGTATGTGGGTATGTACCCTTCCCCCCCTCTAACTGGCTGTTTCCCCCTTTGTCTCTCTTCCCTCCCCCCCTCTCTCTGTTTTTCTTTCCCACCTCTCTCTCTCTCCCCCTCCTCTCTCTCGCTGCCTGATTCCCCCCTTCTCTTCCCCCCCTCTTTCTGTCTGTGTCACTCCCCCTCTCTCTCTCCCCTCCCCCGTCTCTCTCTGTGTCACTCCCCCCTCTCTCTCTTCCCCCCCTCTCTCAGGCCTCCCCTCTGTCTCTCTCATTACCTCCTGCCGTGTTCCCCGCGGTTGCGGCAGGCGCGCCTGAAGCAAGGTAAGCCCGGGAGTTTACCTTCTTTCAGGTGCGGCCACCGCAACCGTGGGGGACACGCCGGAGGGCGGAAGGGAGGGCTGGAGATAGCCGATCTGCCCTCCGCCGTGTCCCCGTGGTTGCGGCGGCCGGCGTGAAAGAAGGTAAGCTCGGGGAGCTTACCTTTTATCAGGCGTGTCCGCTGGAACAGCGGGGACACGGCGTGGAAGGCGACGCCGATCTCTGGGCCTGCCTCCCGCCCTGGCGCGCATGGGCAGCGTCGTACGCGGCCCGCCCCTTTTTGGTGTGTGCTGGGTGAAGTGCGGCGTTTTGGACTACACTTCCCAGAAACCCCGGCATGGCCACTTCAGGTTCTTGCGGAGGTTTCTGGGAAGTGTAGTTTTGCGGACTAGAGCTGCTCTGGGACCGGGGACGTGTGGTCAATCGCGAGGATGGCGAGGAGGTGGTTATTGGGTCGCCAGTGTGGCTGCGGAGGTCCCGGTGAGTGGGGAGAGTGGGTGACGGGATGGGTTGGTGGGTTGGGGTTTGCTGTGCGCCTGCGTGATTGTTCTCCCTCTCTCCAGCGCTCGCGGGCAGCGCAGAACGGGAGTCTATGGGCGGTTTTGGGGGGTTGCAAGTTAGGGAGGTGGGTTTTTTTGTGTTATGTCTGTACCTCATGGTCTGGGGGAATGTGTGTCGTGGGATTTGTGTTTGGGGGGGGTCTATTTTGGCCGTGCATATACGACATCCCATGACCACTCGGATTTTATATATATAGATATAATATGGAAGATGATGTTAAAAACATCTGAATCTCCACAACTTTATTTGAATACGAATTGTTTTTAATAATTATGATTGGTTATGGTGGTTGGGCTCTTCATCAACAGATGTGGGGTTTTAAATCTTGCTATGACATGTTATCCCTGTGTCCCTGGAAGTGTTTACTAAAACTTCAGGATGACTGAGCATCTCTATAGTTTTCACTTGATCTGCTTAGTGTGCAGATATTGTTGGTAGAACTTGTTTAATCAAAATAATGATGCTTGCATACAATTAAATCTAGATTAAGGGCCAATTCTACTACTTTATATTTGTTGCTAATATTTAGTTTTGCTTCTTACGGAAATTGAAAAGTTAACAGAACAAATCTTGTCACAAATACCCTTTTATAAATCCACTTAGGGTTGTCATAAGTTAGAATCGTGAAGGCACACAACAGTAACAACAGAAACCTTCTCTTTGGTAAAGTGGGATCGCTTTAACAGAAGCATGCCTTCCAAATATCTTTAAGCCAAATGACATGATATACATTTGAAATAATTTTGTTCAGATGGGAGCAATAGGCAATGGGAATTCAAATGTGCAGGAAAGGTCAAATTTGGTTTTGGGGCAGAAGAGTAATTGCTAGAACTCGCATGCCTTTGCATGTATAGGCACCTTGAATTCTGTGCCGGAAGAAAGGTGGCAATTATTCCTTGTAACATTTGCCAGGAATGATGGAAGAAGTTCACTTGTGACTGGAGAGAAGTTGTATTATAACCCTGAATGATAAAAAAAATCAAGCATATGTGTTTGAAAGATCTTATATTCTGTTGGTTACAGTATAGCTGCCAGCACATAATCCAAATAAACAGGGTTGTTTCAGTTTTAGTGTTTGAGTTTTGTTTGGTTTTTAATAGCATTTTACTAGCGATATACTCTTCAGGGTCCCCTGGTAGGATTTACAAGTAACAAATAAGAAGATGGTTGAAGAATTGTTGGCAATTTTCATATGTTATATTATTTATTATTATTATTATTTATTGCGATTTCTACGCCGCCGACTCCCAGGGGCTCGCGGCGGCTCACAAACCACTGGCTCCGTGCCAGGGGAACAGCATAAAAAACAAAGTACAAGTAATACAATTTAAAACAAACAATACAATTAAACAGTTAAAACAGATTAAAATGGCAGATTAAAACAGCAGCGGTGTAGGGGCCTACTCCCCAAAGGCCTGCCTAAACAGATGGGTTTTGCAGGCCCGTCTGAAGGGAGCAGGTCCTCAGGGCTCTGGCCTCAGCCGGGAGGCGTTCCATAGCGTAGGAGCTATCACTGAGAACGCCCCCGGCGAGTAGATGTTAGACGGGCTGTTTTGGCAGATGGGACTGCCAACAGGTTGGTCTCTTCAGACCGCAGTGATCTCGGTGGACAATATAGGGCAAGACGGTCCCTCAGATACGCTGGCCCCAGGCCGTGAATGGCCTTAAAGGTAAGAACCAGCACTTTGAAGGCGACCCGGTGCTCAATAGGCAGCCAGTGCAGATCCCGCAAGATTGGAGTTATTCGGCAACCTGCTGGGGCCCCAGACAGGAGCCGGGCGGCGGTGTTCTGCACCAGCTTGAGCTTCGGATCGGCGACATAGGCAGGCCAACGTAAAGCGTTACAGTAGTCCAGTCTCGAGATGACCGTGGCTTGGATCACCGTGGCCAGGTCATTCCGGGAGAGATAGGGGGCCAACCTCCTCGCCTGGCGGAGGTGAAAGAAGGCAGCCTTGCTGGCCATGGAGACCTGGGCCTCCATGGTCAGCTGGGCGTCCAGGTGGACGCCAAGGCTTTTCACTGACGGCGCTGGTTGTAGTGCCGCACCGTCCAGGGTCGGAAGCCGGGCACCCATCCCGCCCGGGTGGCCCAGCCACAAGATCTCCGTCTTCGCGGATTCACCCTCAACCTACTGGCTCGCAGCCATCCAGTTACGGCTTCAAGGCAGTGCTGGAAATTATCGGGACGGACTCCGGCCTGCCCCCATCCTCAGAATGAGCTGAGTGTCATCGGCATATTGATGACAGGTCAGCCCATAACTCCGCACCAGCTGTGCAAGCGGCTGCATGTAGATGTTAAATAACAGAGGGGAGAGGATGGCCCCCTGAGGAACCCCGCAAGTCAGTGGGGAGCCCTCGGAGACCACCCCACCCCTCCTCACACGCTGAGACCGCTGGCGGAGAAAGGAGGCCAGCCATTTAAGGGCTGTCCCCCTCACTCCGGCCATGGCCAGGCGGTGGATCAAAAGATTGTGGTCGACCGTGTCAAACGCTGCCGTGAGGTCCAATAACACGAGCAGCGCAGACCCGCCTTGGTCGAGCTGGCAGCGGAGTTGATCTGTGATGGAGACCAGGACCGTCTCCGTCCCATGCCCCGAACGGAAGCCGGACTGGAAGGGGTCAAGCCATGTTGCATCATCCAAGAAGGACTGCAACTGCTCCATTACTGCCCTCTCAACTACCTTGCCCAGGTACGGAAGATTCGACACTGGGCGGTAGTTGGAGGGAACCGCAGGGTCCAATGATGGTTTCTTCAGTAATGGAGCCACCACCGCCTCTTTCAAGCACTCTGGAAAAACCCCTTGCTCAAGGGAGCTATTAATGATCTTCAACAGAGGCCCACGTAGCCCCTTATAGAGTGTCTTAGGATGATATAAGGAGTAAAAACATACATTTTTCATAATTTATAACAAGAGCATTTTTGTCAATATTGATTTAAAGCACAGTGTGAAATGTTTGGTTCCACAAACCCAAGAGAACAGCAAGAACTAACCTGTGTCCTGCATTTGGAAAAAAATGTGTGAAACAAATTACCACCTTAAAGATTAAACATTTCACACTGTGCTTTAAATCAATATTGGCATAAATGCTATTGCTATAAATTATGAAAAATGTATGCTTTTACTCCATATTATATCATCCCAAGGCACTGTATAACATAAGAAAATTGCAAGCAATCCTTCAACCATCTTCTTTTTTGCTACTTATATTTGGAGGCAGTGGAGGATCAACATTGATTGATGCTGTATAGCAGGGGTGCTCATTAGGTAGATCGCGATCTACTGGTAGATCGCGTAGGGCATCCTGGTAGATCTCAGGCAGGGTGGGAGGAAGGCTCAGTCCCGCCCCGCAGGCTCCCGATGCCACCCAGGTGCAGAAGGAGGTTGGACTGGATGGCCCTTGGAGGTCTCCTATTCTAGGAACCCATTGTTGTTGTTATTATTATCAGAGGCTGAATGGCCATCTGTGAGAAATGCTTTGATTGTGTTTTCCCCTTATGGCAGAAGGAGGTTGGACTGGATGGCCCTTGGAGGTCTCCTTCGACTCTAGGAACCTGTTGTTGTTACTATTATTAGTAGTAGTAGCAGAGGCTGAATGAATATTATCATTATTATTATGAATAAATTCAGGGGCTTATACTTACATTTAGTTGAATTCCGTATTAAAATATATTATATGGCTCTCAGTGAAATAAATTTCCAAATATTTTGCTTTTATGGCTCTCTGAGTAGTGGGTAGGTAGATCATTTTGACTTAGTTGTTTTATAAGTAGCTCGCATGCTGAAAAAGTGAGCACCCCTGAAGCTCAAAGCACCAGGAACTGGAAGGTTAGGAGCCTGGCCTGCCACACTCACCAAAGCAAAAGTGAGAGTTGGGAGCAGAACTGCAGGTCGGGTCAGGTTCATGGTACCATTATAAGGGAAATGTAAGTGATTTGTCTCAGGCCATCTAGAATTTTTGTTTCAAATGCAGGGTTTTAACTGAAAACACTGTTTTAAAGGTCTGGAAGATTGTCACAAAAATAACAAGGTGCTTGTTTGTTTGTTAATAGATGTGAAAGTATCACTGTGTAGTTATCCAGTCTTTATTCTAAACCTATTCATGGTATTAATTCCAAACAGCTCGCAAGTGGCACAGAAATGGTATTAAGAAACCCAGGTCAAATAGATATGAATCTCTAAAAGGGGTGAGTATTATTTTTTGTTCACAATTTCCTTGATGGCTAATTTGGGGAGGGCTTATTTGCTAGCTTTATTTACATGACGGAATTTAAAATAAGGAAACAGCATCAGTCAATGAATGCAGGGTCACAGAGCCTAACATCAAGCACCACAGACATTCCAACTTCATATGTGGTTGCTCCAAAATGTAATACAGCTTGTTTGTGTTTCCACTTCATTGAATGGGCACTTATCTGACATGATGTTACCCTGCCTCCTTAACATACTTTTTTTGTTGAACCTCCTCCACTGTTTCCAAAACTGGTTTTAAATTCTTTATGTTCAAACTTACTGGGTTTAACTTGTTGATACAGTGGAAAAGCTCTCGAGGTGAAAAAAGTCCTTCTGTGAACTTTCATAGCTAATTCTGCTGTTTCAAAAACTTGAGCAACTAATTTCTACTGCTTTGAAGAAAGTTCATAGCAGTGCAGACCTCGAAAGTGCACCTTTATGCATTACATTTTGTTTCTCCTTTTGTGAATTGTCTTCATAAATAGAACCTTTCCTTGTTTTAGCATAGAAGTCTTTTCTGTACATATCAGTACAGTGTTCCCTCACTTATTGCTGGGGTTAGGTTCCAGGACCTCCCACAATAAGTGAAAAACCACGATGTAGGGATACTCTATTTATTTTAATATTTATACATTATTTTAGTAGTTATACACAATTTTAAGTCTTTATTTTAAACATAAAATTAAGTGAAGGAAAGGAAGGGAATGCCCTGGAGGGAGGGAGGACTGAGGAGGGAAAGTGCCTTGGAGAACAGCGGCAGCAAAACCCCACAAAACAGCAAAAATACCATGATATATATTTTACATTATTATTTTTTGAAATCCGCGAAACGGCGAGTCTGCAATAAGTGAACTGCGAAGTAGCCAGGGAACACACTAGTCCTAGAAAGTCTTGAGTGGACTGCTAACCTGCTGTCCTTACCTTGTGTACACTTAATTGCCAGTAGCCAGTATTATGTCATAATCATATTTTCCTAGCAATATTCACATAGATCTGGCAGAGTGAGGTGAGGAGAGTTGAAGGGCACAAGTGGAAAAAACAAGAGAATTGAAACAGGATTGATGTACCAGCCTGTGCAGGCTGCTTCACCTGTTGAGGCTCAAGGTTTCATCTTTTTCATTTAAAGAGCTCATCTGCTAATTTCTCGCTGTTATGAATAGTAATGGACCTGCAACCAATTTGATGAATCACCAAACAAATGATAATTCATTTTTTCCCTCTTTTAGGTTGATCCTAAGTTCTTGAGGAACATGCGCTTTGCAAAGAAACACAACAAAAAAGGGCTGAAAAAAATGCGAGCCAACAATGCTAAGAATGCCAAGTAACCAGCTCATATTTGAACACCAAAAGGGACTGAGTTGCTAGGAACTTGGATCAGCAGATTTTTCTCTTTTTCATTTTTATTCCGAGCATTTTGTTTAAATAAAACTGAAATGCACAGGTGTAAATGTCATGTTTTCTGTTTTGGTGCTAAAACAGGTAGGAATCGGATGGTGTTCCAGACGCAAGTCCATTGAGCCATAGCCTGTGAAGACAGCGTTGAGGAATGCTT
Organism: Anolis apletophallus; assembly: GCA_030556195.1. Taxonomy (NCBI): domain Eukaryota; kingdom Metazoa; phylum Chordata; class Lepidosauria; order Squamata; family Anolidae; genus Anolis; species Anolis apletophallus. The sequence continues at coordinate 53,106,604 of JARBWK010000001.1, forward strand.
AGAGCTGTTGTCTTGAAACATACAAAATCATCTTTATCAAACATTGATGTAGTGGCCCAATAGGCCCCGTTTCTTAGCCCACCCATCGTTTGTCAGGAACCAATAACATTTTGCCATTGGTTGTGACAGTTTAATTCCTCATAGACTGGCAGCCAAAGTCTGCCATACTTAACTTGATTTAAAGGGCCGCGTGATGCACACCTTTCTCTACAACAGCATTTTTGAAAATTGGTCTCTTGCGGCTGTACAGTTAGTCTTGCTAATTAATTACAGTGTCTCACTTCCTTCTCCCATATAGAAATTGATCAAGAATTCACACAAAGGACAAGTGTTGCTACTTATAGTAGGGCACACTAGATATAGGAACAATCAAGGTGATGCAGGGGAAGAAAACAAAAATGAGGAAGCCTCGGGGTTTAAAAGACTAGGGAAATACGTACGGTATGTTTGTGAGGGAGGAAAGATTGGAAGCCTCAGTCCTATAGAACCACTGGGAGACAAATGCCCACTGGAACAGGTGAGAGGTGTCTATAAGAATAAAATAACTAAAGCAAGTTATGGAAGCCACATAATTTTCGTAGGGCAAGGAAAATGCAAGTCAAATTTGTTGGCCTATTGGAAAAAAAACAAGCCTTGTAAATGCTAAAAGATTTTTTTATAGACTAGTTCACTAAGTCATGCTAGTTTCAGTTGACAAGTTGTGTGTCTTTATTTTAAAAAATGAACACGTTAGGACCAACAGCAATGACAGCAAGATTCATATCCTGATTATAACCAGATAGGTAAAGGTCCTCTAGTATCATTCATTAAGAAATTGCATTTTTAAGGCTATGTATGATCTTGTTGCACAATAATGGGATGCATTAAAATGTTATATCACAGGAGCACAACATGATCCAGCTTGCATCCTTGGTTGAAGAACTGTACAGGGGGTGTCACATGGCCTGTATAATGTCCACATTGAACACATGGTAACAATTTGTGTGTCTGATAACTTAATGAACTTTGCCATCAATATTTCTAAGAACAAAAGCCTTGCGTTTTGAATTTCACTTTCGCCAAAACATGGTTCATATTTAACATTTGTAATACTGATAGGGCCCCCTGGTGGTGCAGCGGGTTGAAGTGCTGAACTTGCTGACAAAGGTTGGTGGTTTGAATCTGGGGAGTAGGGTGAGCTCCTGTTAGGCCCAGCTTCTGCCAACCTAGCAGTTTGGAAACATGGAAATGTGAGTAGATCAATAGGTACTGCCTCTGTGTGAAGGTAACAGTGCTTCATGCAGTAATGCCGGCCACATGACCTTGGGGGGTGTCTACGGAGAACACCAGCTCTTTGACTTAGAAATGGAAGTGAATACCACCCTGCAGAGTTGGCATGACTTAATGTCTGGGAAACCTTTACCCTTACCTAATACCAATACTGAGGAGACTCATCTTCCAATATTTCTCCTGCCTTCTGGTTTCTTGATATCTTCCTAAACTGCAAAACAATAGTTGACAATAGTTTTGGTCTTTGATATCATGTTCCTTTGCTAATAGTAAGAACATGGCAGCAAAAAGTGTGCATTTCTCTTAAAGCAGTTTAATTTAAATTGGTCTGCTTGTGCATTGAAATATTTTCCTGTGTTTTGTAGGGCTATAATAATTTTATTTCTTACCCTCTCCCCATGGCTTGAAGCAGATCACAACACAGTCAATAACACACAAATACTGGTGGCAGGCTATAAATAAAGTTTATTATTACTATTGTAGTATAAAATTCTACAAGTACATTAAAATGCAGTTTCATAAAAGATACATATTAAAGGATTTACATAAAATACACAATCACACATGACAGACCAAATACAATTAAGTATTATTACACTTGCTATAATTTCATTTGTCCACAAGGTGGTGCCTTCAGAACATTAGCAGTACTGCAACTAAACATTTCTGATGGAAAAATTAGGGAACTTTGTGAATATTATAATCAAGATTTCTTTCACACAGTTATGCCTCCATACAACTATACCACTTTTTCTAATTGGCATAGTTGCATCCAATGGGATCCTGGGATTCATAGTTTCATGAAGGATATGAAGTCCTCTGCCAGGCAAGTTTTTGTGGCCCACCAAACTACATTTCAGAATTGTGTGGAAAGCAGTCAATGCTCTCAAGTGATATCAAGCTGTTGTAACTAATGGGAAAAAGATAGAAGTTCCTTACCCAAATAAGATCAGATCAAGGCTAATTTCCAGTTTATTTCCAGCATTTTTACCCCACTCTTCTCAACCCCCAAAGGGGGGGGGGGCAGCGGCTAAGCAACTTGCGATAACCCAGAAAGCAACCCGGAACTCACAGCAACCCAACTTGCGATATTTTGGATGTTACATTACAAGTCCAGTGTTACCATGAGTAAAGCTTACATGAGCAGCAGTCAAAAACCATTTAAAGTCATAGAATCATAGAGTTGGAAGAGACCACATAGTCCAACCTTCTGCCATGCAGGAAAAGCACAAAGTATCCCTGACAGATGGCCATCCAGCCTTTGTTTAAAAGCTTCCAAAGAAGGAGCCTCCACCACACTGAGGTAGTGATTTCCACTGCTGAAAAGCTCTTACAGTCAGGAAGTTCTTCCTAATGTTAAAGTATAATCTCCTTTCCTGTAATTTGAACCCATTGCTCGGAGTCCTAATCTCCAGGGCAGAGAAAAGAAGCCTGTTCTCTTCCTTATGAATCCTTTCACATATTTATACATGGTTATCATGACTCCTGTCAACTTTCTCTTCTGCAGGCTAAACATACCCAGCTCTTTAAGACACTCCTCATAGGGCATGGTCTCCAGACCTTTAATAATTTTAGTTGCCCTCCTCTGGGCACCTTCCAGCTTGTCAATGTCCTTGAATTGTGGTGCCCAGAATTGGACAAAGTGTTCCAGCTGAGGAATACTGTGGAACAACCAAATATCCAAGAACCCTTTTGCAACAAACCAGTAATGCATTGTTTTTCCAAGAAGGGAAGTTCATAGGCAAGCTGAAATGTTTTTCTATTGGTTGCAAGCACTGTGGTTTGGAAAGAATATTGCTCCTGAATATGCTGATACCATGTAGCTCTCTAGTTGATCAGTTATTGGAATAGAGTCTGGTAAGCCCCTTTCATACTGTGCAAGTAACCTGTGTGCCTCCAAGTTGTTTCTGACTTATGTCAAGCCAAACATGAATCTATGACAAGGTTATCTTAGGCCCTTTCCACACCGTTGTACAAAATCCACATTAAACTGGCTTATATGGCAGGGTGGACTCAGATAATCCAGTTCAAAGCAGATATTGTGGGTTATCTGTCTTGATATTCTATGGCTGTGCAGAAGGGCCCTTGGTATAATTTGTTCAGAGGACTTTGCCTTACTCTGAGGCTGAGAGATTGTGACTTCCACAAGGTCCCCTAGTGGGTTTTAATGGTGGAGAGATTTGAACTCTGATCTCCAGAATCCTAGTTCACTATTCTAATTATCGCACCACATTGACTCCTGATGACAGTATTTCAATCACCATAGTTGTATCCCATGGATTCCTGAAATTTGTAGTTCTTGGGGGGTTCCTTAGAATTGCCTGCCACAGACCTCTAGTTCCCCAGAAGATTGCAAACTCGAGTATTCCATAGGATCCAGCCATGGCAGTTAAAGATGAGTTGTATACTATAAACGGGGCTTAGTAACTCTTGCTAATATGTGCAGTAGTTATTTACGTGCGTGCAGAAAAACGTGCCTCAAATGTACTTTAAACATGTATTAGCCAACCCTCATTTAAAATAAACTTGTCGGCAGTGTTCAATCACTTTGTCAACTTAGGCTATCCTAATTTTGAACAATTAGGACATCCTTTCAAGTCCACACAAAAGAGCCACCCATGGTTTCAAGGACCAAAGGCCATGCAAAACAATACAACATTGGACTTTTGCCAGAAATCCTAAAAGGGTGGAACTAACCTGATTTTCCATTTGGAGGGAGCTGAGGGGTCACTACAGAAAAAGCTCTGTAGTATGCACTGTACTTTCCAGCTTAGTTTATTACAAGTGGTGAGATGCAAAACTGGGTCTTTGTTGAGAATCTCTATTTCCAAGTAGCATCGCATGTTGACTTTTGTATGCAATTTCATTTTTTTAAGGCTAACTCTATTCATTGATGAATACCAGTGTTTTGTGCCTTACAGTCCTTCCCAATACAGCTATTACTCTTGTGCAACCTTCCATTGGTAGTACATTTGAAAGCCCTCATTCTAAAATGAAGTGCCTGCTTTCCACTTTGTTCCTTCTCGTATTCATTGAGATATATCCTGGGCAACATAAAGCCTGTGATAAAAATATACTGCTGGAGTAAAAAGATAAGGATAAGGTTTGCTCGGATTCCATTCAAGCTAGAGATGGACAACCTTGCTACCTAATGTGAGCTAAAAAAACACACGAAGATTCGGTCCTTCTTTTTTCTTCTACTTGAATGTATTTGACAGGATTTTCAATTAAACCAGAGCGGGCTCTTAGTCTGAGGAGAAAAGTGCCTCAAAAGTGTGCAGTGAAATAGAATAGCTTTTATGCCCCCACTTTCCCTGGGCAATTGAGAAATTCAGCCTTTGTTGGAAGCCTTTTGTCATTGTTGACCTTCAGCACTATCCGCCCAGGCATGAGTTTCCCAAATATGGCCCTGGGAGCTCCCAGCTCAAAATAACCCCAAGTGACACAATGCAAGATGGAATAATGTACTGTAAAGCCAGTGCTTCATTGTGTGAGGAGAGGTGGGGGATGGCTAGCTAGCTTGGGCTATGCAAAGGTATCAGGTTTGCTTCTACCTCATAGAAATAACCTTGGCATGATGACAACATTTCAATTTTCTTCTAATTAAGGGCCCCGTGCTAGTTACTCTGGAAGATACGTGTCACATGCAGGCACACAACCCAATTTAGTACTGCTCCAGGACTGAATGGCAATCTATTTCTCCCCATTGTTGCATTCCAAACATCCAGGCAAGCATAACAAAATTAAAACTTTAATTGCTAATGCTGTCTCAAATTAATAGATATGGAGTCTATATGTACGACTTATGCCTATGTCATGATATGCATGAATAATAATATGAATAATATTCTATGCTATATTAGATTTATGAAATACAGGTTGAGCATCCCTTATCTGAAATACCTCAAAATCCAAAATACTACAGAATCTGAAATTGTCCACATGGGTGGCTGAAATAATAAGTTCTGCACCAACCTGGGTGGCTGAAATAATGGCATCTTTGCTTTCTGATGATTCACTGTACACAAACTTTGTTCCATGCACACAATGATTAAGAATATACTTTCAGGCTATGTGTATAAGGAGTATATGAAACAAAAATGAATTTCATGTTTAGACTTAGGTCCCACTGACATGATGTCTTGTCATGTATATACTAGGCTTGTTTGATCAAAAAAAATTGGTTCAAAACTCATTTCAGATGTAGGTGGCGCTGGAGGTTCGGATCTAAAGTCAATTCCGATTTTCACAGAAAAAAATGTTCAAAACTTTTCAAAACTTCTGAGACTTTCCGAATTCTTTGGTAATGGTTTCAAAGTGTTATTTCCTGTTTCATTGGGTGGTCTTTACTTTGAAAATAGTTGTTTTATTCCAGAAAGGGAGAGAAGCATAGGGAAGAAATCCATCCACACTGGGTTAAACTGCTTCTCTCGCCCAGGACTGGTGCGGGAGAGAAAGGGAACCGAAGGAAAGCCATCCAAACTGGGTTAAACAATCGCTCTTGCCTAGGACTGACGTGGGAGAGAAAGGGAACTGAAGGCAAGCCAGCCACACAGGTTTGTAATTCCTGACTCACTCACTGATTCGTAAGAAAAATGGCAGAAAATGCTTCGAAATGGCAAGGATACATCCAGGTTCCCAAATCACTTCGAAAGGGAATTTGATCCAAATTTATTCTGAATTACGAAGATTTTGATCGAATCTAACCATGTCTCGTATATACCCTAAAATCCAAAATCAATCCAAAATCCAAAACACATCTGGAACCAACATTTTGGATAAAGGATACTCAACAAATAATATGCATATAATGCTCATAATTGTAATTGAATTTATTGCCACATCCATATCAGTCTGGATCAGTATGCAAAGCAATATTGTTGCATCTTTGAAACTACCTGAGAGATAGAAGGTTGAAGTGTTTACTTTGTAGACTGGACCTACTTCAACACAATTGGTCACCTTTCATCTTGGTTGTAATTCACCAGCTGCACCCTCAATTGAAGGGTGATTATATTCTACATATGCTACCCAGTTTGATTTTTAAAAAAATGTCAGGAGCACCTTGAGAAACTGCGAGTTGCTTCTAGTGTGAGAAAATTGGCCGTCTGCAGGGAGGTTGCCCAGGGGGCGCCTGTATTTTTTTTATGTTTCACCATCTTTGTGGGTGGCTTCTCTTGTGTCCCTGCATGGGGAGCTGGAGCTGATAGAGGGAGCTCATCCACACTCTCCCCAGATTCGAATCTCTGACCTGTTGGTCTTCAGTCCTGTCGGCACAAGGGTTTAACCCATTGCGCCACTGGAGGTTCCTACCCATTTTGATATGGGTAAATGAAGAGAGGCAGTCAAGTTGACTGAAAAGTTAAGAACTGTGACATTTATTGAGAGGAGGATTCATCATCGGAATAGCTCATGTTTGGCAAGAGGAGATTCCTGCTGACGTTCAACTCATTCTGAGGAGCTATCCTGTTGGTATTGCAGCTGAACTGCTTCCCTTGCACTCTCTTCAGAGCAGGAGGCAAAGCATTCAGCACCCGGTGCTTACTGGGTATGACCCTGCATTTCTGTAGGCATCGTAAGGAGGCTGCAACTTGTTCTCGATACTGAAAGATAGGGAAAGAAACAAGGTCAGCCTTAAATAGTGATGCTACAGCTCAAAGGGCAACACCGAGACATATTGATTGTTCAAAGTTTTCAGTATACCCGGTCTTGACTGGGAATCTCTGGCCCTCCAGACGTTTTGGAATTCAATACTTGCAACCTCTTCCTGGCTGGGGTTTTTGCAAGAGTTAGCATTTCCACATTCTGCCCTACCTGGAGATTATGAATTCCTAAAGTTAGGGGGGGGAAACTCCAAGGGACATCCAGTCCAACCATCATGCAGGAATAAAAATCAAAGTACTCCTGACAAATGGCCATCCAGTCTGTGTTTAAAAACTTACAGAGCAGAGGACTCTACCAGATTCCTATGAAGCATATTCCCTTATCAAATAGCGCTTACAGCGAGAAAACTTTTCGGGAATCTCTTTTCTTGTACTTTGCTTCATGTTTTGTGACACTCCCCGATTACTGTGGACTACCATCTTTTCTAGCGGCCTCGGTGCTGCACCAGGTCAAACCACTAAGTTGCTGAACCTGCCGACCAGAAGGTCAGTGGTTCAAATCCATGGGATGGGGGGAAGCTCCCATTGTTATCCCCAGATTCTGCCAACCTAGCAGTTCAAAAATATGCAAATATGAGTAGATCAATAGGTGAAGGTAATGGTGCTCCATGCAGTCATGCTGGCCACATGACCTTGGAGGCCTCTACAGACAACGCCGGCTCTTCAACATAGAAATGGAGATGAGCACCATCCTTCAGAGTCGGACACGACTACACTTAATGTCAGGGGAAACCTTTACCTTTACCATCTTTTCTAGTGGTAGAGGACATATACGAGTAATGTTCCTTTATATATGCTGATCTTTTTAATTATTTACCAACAAAAAAAACATAGTGTTCATGCCCATTTTGTTTTAAAAAAAATAGGCAACCTTATGAACAGATTCTATCATTGGATAGAATTTTGTCCTTCCGCATTTTTCCTTAGTGTTCCTCAAGGACAAACACACCTTGCCTCAACAGCTGACCTACATAAGGCCCCCAAAGTCTCCATAAACTTTGATTATATTTGAGATCTCCTTTTAGAAGATAAAGAATGAGACAGAATAAAAACTATTGAAATAATTGAATTCTTGTAACAAGGCTGCCACCTGTTTAATTTAGAACAGTAATAACTCAGAAAGTCAGGCACAAACTAGAAAAAACCCTTATTATCAATTATTCTATTTTCAGAAACCTCTTAGGAAGACAGTACAACTGGTGTATCTGTGGGGAATATCTGAGCCTGTAGCTAATAGTGAACCCTATTGAAATAATGGAGTTCTAGACCTAGAATACCATAGAGTCAATTCCCACAGAGGACATGTGTGAGAGGTTGTACTGTATGTACTTTCTGAATCAAGCCATTTCAATCTCCCAAAGTTATGCAATACAATAATGTCTCTGGTCTACTACATGGCTGGAAGAATAGCAATCTATCAATCTAGCAATGAGATCAATCTCTGAGTAAGAAAACTGGAACATACTACCATTCCTTTCATCCAACCACAAGATATAATGGCTTATTTATGGTAAATAAAAAATGGCAAAACCCGCATGCTGAAAGTGAAGAGGAATTCAACATTTCAGGACAGCCAGGAGGAGATTTACCTGCTTGTTCAGACAGACATAAACCACTGGGTTGTATATGGTTCCTGTTTTAGCCATGAACAGAGGAATACTCTGAATATTGGGATCCATGGTCACATCTGGTTTCACTACTTTGGTCAGAGCAAAGGCTGCATAAGGCATCCAGCTAAGAAGAAAGGCTAGGATCATAATGGCAGCTGTCTTGGTCACCTGGGACTCAGCCCGCTGAGTTGAATTACTTTGGACCAAACCAGTTTTGGCTACCTAAAAAGAGACAACAGAGTAAGACATAAAGGAATGTGAAGCATTTCCCCTGGTTTCTCTTCTTACTTTAAGGGCAGTAACTTTGACCTTAACCCACAATTGGAAACTTCCATGCTGATTACCGTATGTGTGTATGTTCAAGCTCGTGTACAGCTCAGTTAGCAGAAAGCAGGCTTTGGAGGCTGACAGCTCCAGAGTCATTCCCTGGCATCTCTATATAAAAAAGATCTCAGGCAACTGGAGAACAGGGGGGAAATTCTGCACATGATCTCGCAGAACCGCTAGACCCCAGTAGAGTGCAATGGATTGACCCATTATAACCCCTCTGGCATTGAAATATTATATATGATTGTGTATAAATTGATCTCATGCATAATTCAAAGGCAGGTTTGGGGGCCAAAACTATGGATTTTGATATGAACCATGGGTAATTAACAGGTCATTCCACACACAGAGAAAAACACCAGGGATGTACAGTACTTACACTGACATGTGTATAAGTTGACCCAAGTTTTTGGGTTGATTTTTTTAAATTAAAGATTCTAGATTTAAACATGAGAATATACAGTAACGTTTTGCCACTCATTTCAGCTCTCAAAACCACCTGCCTTACTACTTAGACTGTGTGTCTGTAGATGGGGGAAGTAAAATGCTTAGGGGTTGTTGTGAGGGAAAGGTGGGAGACACCTTTTAATGCTGCTCTGCTGTGCATACTGGGCCAACTAAATACTTTTTTTCCTGCTGCAGGGAGATGAGCAAATGGCATCTCCCTGAAGTACCAAAGCCAGCTAACATTATTTTGTATCAAAGCCAGCTAACATTATTTTGGCATGCAAGGTAGAAAATGCTGCAAGCACTTCTCCCTCTTCAAAACAACAATAATAGCAAAACAACAATAATAACACATTTTAAAAACTAACTGATTGGTTGCCCGCTCATGATATTGAATATCAGCAGCCTGAGGCAGCTATCTCACCTCACCAAGGTGGCTCCACGATCTGAAAATGGAAAATCAAGATTTCTTTTTTTTTGTGCTAGTGTTCTGTTTGGAGAGATGACAATGATGGCGGTTTTGTTAGATAATCTATTTTCTCCAAGACTTAAGGAGATTTACAAGATATTGAAATTATACCAGTCTTGACTATAATAGAAAATATAGTCTTTTGAGCTGACCTGTATTTTGATTGTTTTTGGTGAAAGTTGCCCTTCATATTTTTCTCCTGAATTTAAACTTTCAGATGTAACAAGAAAAAATGTTCTTGACTTAGGCCCAAATTAGAATAATTCAAATGGCCCATGATAGAGACACCTCATGACTCCAAAAATAAAACAGCCTTGATGTTATCCGGTAAAGGTATGTCATTTAAACAGTATGAGATAGTTCACTGGTATGCATTTGCCTTCAAGTCACTTCTTGGCTTATGATTACCTTATGAATGTCACACTGCTTTCTTAGACAAGGAATAATCATCTCGTATTACCATGCATGTGTTGTATCCTGTTGTCAGTCAGTAGTGAATGCTTGTTCAAATGTATTGCTCATATCTCAATATTGTGAATGTTCAAAAAGCCTTGAAAGCTGATCTGTTCTTTCTTGCCTTTTGTGACAGTTCTAACAGCATGACTGTCCTTCACCCCCTCATTCAAGGGCTTCAACTAAAACAATGACAGAGAGCTTTGGATGCAAATGAGTCAAAGAGGAGGAACTCAGAGGGCAACAATAAAGGATGGATGCTTATGACAGCTGTTAGTACAATGGCAGCTGCACCTAAGCATTCCCAGTATCCCCCGCAATAATGTGCCTAAAAATAACTGCAAGTCGCAGTAGTGTGGATGACACATCTCTCTCAAATGTTTTAATTATATTCAGACAGTTGTCACTTAACTCCTACGAACGTCAACAGTCCAAGGCTGCATAGTTGGTTATTCGTCTTTTGCGAAGTATTCTCTTTTTAAAAAAATAAATGTCAGCCAGAAAAATCATAAAATGTGGTCTAGATCTGAGTATTTGAACTAGAGCCTTGATAGAAAGGAAGTTCTAGACCAGTTGGTATATTAACCATTCATTTCAGTGGAAGATACAGCCCAAGCCATCCACTGAAATATAGGCAGAATCTACACAGGCAAAATAATGCATCTTTACTTCAATTTCAGTCCTGTTGGAGATCAAGGATGCGAATGAGGGGCCCACTGGGTGCTGTTGATTCATATCTCTGCCTGCTACATTGATTATACTGTCCAAGGCTGGATCACAAATCCCACCAGGCTCAATCACTATACTCATTGAGAACATAGGCTTTGCACTTCAAGAACATCTTGGAGGATTACACAATGTGCTTAAGATAATTAGGACCGGGAATGTGGTGCAGCTGGCTGGGAGTCAGCTGCATAAGTTCTCTAATGACCAGAAGGTAATGAGTTTGAGGCCTGCCCGGGTCGGGGTGAGCTCTTGACCAATTGTGTAGCTCGTTGTCTGTTTATATATGTTGTATAAATAGGTGAAGAGTTGTCTGCTATGAAAAGTAGAATGGCTGAACTTACCTTCCTGAGGGTGAAGACGAGCATGCCATAAGACAATGACATAAGGATAAAGGGAACCAAGAAACAGACAAAAAAGAGAGACAAATGGTAACTGCGGCTCTTCCAGTCTTTCCTGTGCCATGCCAGGGCACAGTTTGAGGCAATGCCTTCCATCTCGTAGCTACTCCAGCCAAAAAGTGGTGGGAGAGTCCAGATCAGAGACCACAGCCAGATAAATAAGAGGGCCAGCACAGCATGTCTCTTTCCAAAGTGGAGAGCTTTGAATGGCCTGCAAACCAGCAGGTACCTCTCCACAGCACACAGCACAACTGACCAAAGAGCCACCAGCCCTGCAGCAGGAAGAGGAAGCAGTAATGAATGAGGTTCTTATGGTAAAGCTCAACTTGAAGCCCAGTAATGATGTCCCCATGAGGTGACAAAAGAAGATGAGATTCATTAACAAAAGCATGGATGCAGGGTTTTACATTGCTCCTCCTTTCTTGCTCATGTCAGAGCACTGGAAATTACTTTTAAGGAAAATGGCTATATTGACACCATATTCAAATGAGAACAGTGCTAGGAGCATACACAAGATGTGAGATCTAAATGTTCATCCAGCCATGGCTTAGTTACAAATGTCTTCGGCATCTTATGGCTGAGCATCCCTTATCCAAAGTTCCAGAACACTCCCAAATCTGACACTGTACATATGGCTGACTAAGATAGTGACATCTTTGCTTTCTAATGTTTCCATGCACACAAACTTTGTTTCATGCACAAAATTATTTAAAATGTTGCAATAAATTTAATCAGGCTATATGTATAAGGTGTATATGAAAGATAAATTAATGCCGTGTTTAGAATTGAACCCCATCTATAAAATATCTCATTATGGACATATATGCAAATATGGATATTTCAAAATTTTAAAAATTGGAAATCGGAAATACTTCTGATCCCAAGCATTTCAAATAAAGGATACTCAATATGCATTAGATATCTTAGTTAAAATTAATAAATGTTTGAGATTTTGTTTTATCAATAGTTGCGTGATCCCCATCCCAGACTAAAATAACCTTTAAAAGGCTGGTGGAAGAGATGAAGCTGTGATAGAGGTCTTTATTCTAGCTCATTCTCTTAGCAGCTATATTATTCTAGGTGGAGTGCAAGTAAGTTAACTCCTTTCAGTGCCATAGATGAATGAGGCTTGATGCTGAACTTCACTTAGAGCTCAGAGGAAGATATTAATTTCTAGACCTCTAGCTCAGAGGAAGATATTAATTTCTAGACCTCTCAGCCTGACTTTGCAGATTGGACTTTGAAGACGTCCTTATCCTTACTGCGCATACAGACAGCTCTAAGCAACACAGACACAAAAAATATAGATCAAGATGGATGAACACTTACCAAACAGAGTAATGCAGAATCCCTGAAAGGTGCAGAATGTCTTGCTTTGGAAGGAATATCCTTTCAGATTAGCATCCATGGTGGGACCAAGTCCAAAGACTATGCTGAACATGTCTGCAACTGACAGGTTCACCATAGCATAATTAATAGGATTCCTGAGAAATTTATGTCTAATTGTTAGTATAACGATGATGCCATTGAACCAAAAACCTAAGAACAAACCAAGAATCATTAACACCCCAAGACCAAACTTGTATTTCTTCTCCATGGCCTGATCCAAGCAGGTAGTGGAGTTACATGTTGCATTGGATCCAAGGAATGTTAAAGCATTGGAAGGAAACAGAGAATGATTCATCATTCCATTTTGTTGGCATGAAATGACATCTGTTGAAAGGATAATAATCTCTCATAATTCTCCTATTATGCCTCTTACAAAAGACACTGTCTAATTGATACTATAACATTATCCCTTTCATTTGAATCCAGTTTTATGTATGGAAGAAGAAGAGTAATAAATTTAAAAGCCCTAATGCCAAAGTGATGAAAAGACACATTTGCGATGGGGGTGTTTTTTTTTTACCAAACCTTTTCGACAATATAGAATAAATGGGAATCTAATCTTCAGTGTTCTGTGTCATTTAGAACCTAAACTTGTATGACCGATGAATAAATGGGAGTTCATTTGAAATCAATGAGAGTTTTATTGCTTGGATAATTATGTTATGTAGACCTCTCTGCAGCTTGGAAACAGACGGTTCACAGCAATCTTTTAGCCGCTCATCTTTATCCTTCAGACTGCCTGCACTTGTTTCAAAAGAAGATACAATTCCAATCAAAATGATATTGAGTGGTTGGGAGAGAGGTTGATGGATAGTAACCCTCAAGTATACATGAATCACATATAAAAAGCAAAAACAATGTGGTGATCAGAGATCATAATATTGGACTAAAATTGTATGTTTTGCTAACCATTAATAAAATAGGTCAACCATCTAGAGAAGGAAACAAACCAAACCTACGACCTGAGGACCTCACTGCCACTGCCCCAGCTTGCTAGGCCCTGGCAGACGAACCTTTGGTTTAAAGGGTGAGGCCAATTCTGTGCACACTGCACTCCACCAGAAAAAAAATCCATTGCACAGGCTCGAAGGACACATCTAACCTCCGAATCATCAACGTGTTTATAGAAAGCATGGGATGAGTCCTTCCTGAATCTTCGTTCGCAAATAAAAGCCAAGAAGAATAAAATAGAAAACCTGTTTTGATGACATTTATGTTACAAGGAGGAAATATTCAACTCTCATGTTCATGCTAAATTATTGTTTAATCTGCACTAGAGCCTTATCACGAGGCTGAAAAATTCAATCTACACTTTTATTCTCCTCCTACCCCATTATCATGCCTTTGTCGCTCCTTCAGACTTGTCTATACTGGGAAAATAATCCAGCTGCAATTCAGAATGTTCTGCCCCAGTATTCCCCTTTAGCAGAACACCTGTTCACAATGCACTGCATTGACATTGTCTTGATGGCACACATGCCCTCTGTTCAAACTCAGATCAGGGACACATTTTTCTTCCTTTTCGTGGACACTGACACATACTCCCAGCCAAACCCAGCCATGAATAAGATCACTAGTGAAAGGATATGTCAGGACTCTCACTACCTAGCAGACTTTATGCTCTAGAGTCTAGAACTACATCCTTGAAAGAAGAGCCAGATATACATCATGCCGAATCAAGAAGAATTGGGTTCTGAAATGGGGAAGATTGATAGATAAAGTCGAAGGAAAAGCAAATTATAAAGAACTGAACCATTCTCTTTCTATGATTGTTTAATTAAAATAATAGTTGAATGAAGACAAATACTGTTCCCAGAGGGTGGTGGGAGGGGTGTAAAATCAATAGACACAAGGTGGAATAGCCAAAGATAAGAATACTAAGAAAATAATATTTGATACGTATTCTGAACTAGTGATCAATTGTGATATTCTACCTGTGTCTGCAATTAAAAAAAAGGTATTTCTCACTTGGGCCATGGAAGCATAACCACTGCCTTCCTTTCAAGCTCCTCTCCACCAGAGCCCCTCTTGCAAACTCACTTGCTCTGAAGTGGGAATGAGGGCCTAGCAATGAGATCAATCATGAGGGGACAACACAGTCAACCTCACAAGAGGGGCTCTTCTAGGGAGGCACTTTGCAGAGAAGGCGGTGGCATTGCTTATGATGCCCCATAGAGAAAGACGCAGTCAACAGCAAGGGATCCATCAACACTTTTTTTTGTGATGCTTGCCACCCACCAATCCATCCTGCCCACTCCCCATGCCACTCTGATACAAATGGGCACACTATAAAACAATAAATTTTCTTGAAAATTGCAGAGCAAGAAAATCAGTGAAGAATCTATTAAAACCTTTTGAATTATATGTATGTATTCTAGAAGTGACTATGGTAAGGGGCAAGCACTGGGAAGGTTGAGTGGGATTGAGGGGGGATATGAGTTTTAAAGGCAATTTTAATGTATTTACTGTATTTTAATTCTGTTTTTATCATGCTGATACAGAAGCAGAGTTCCACCTCTTCCCAATTGCCCTTAATACTTTTTTTTGTTTAAAATTTTATCCTTGGAATAAACTAAACTAATATCATGAATCATGAACAAAAATAAACCAAGTTTCCTAAATGTTATTTGTATTCATTAAAGAACCAGCTGGGAAATGGGAATTTAATTAAATAACTTAATTGATATTTTAATTCTTGAATTCCATTAATGCTGAAATTTTAAATTAAGTCAACCAATTAAATCAAAAGCTAAATGTAGTTAAGTTGCCCTCTTTGTTAGAAAATGTCAAATTTAATTGATAAACGTAATTTAATTATGTTCCTATCACTGATTGTTATGCACAGGAAAATAGTGCTGCATGGTATGGACCAAGTTACTCTGCACTACTGTTGGGCCATGTTTTATTTGTGCCACATGAATCCATTCAATAGTGTTTGCTTTGTTTTGCATTGAAAAACCTGCTCTTATTGGTGTCATTTAACTATGTATTTTCAAATGAGTTTTATTACTTTTGTTTAAAATAATTTCATAGTAGGCTGAGAAATAGGGCATCCTGAAAATCTCAGCTAATTCTGTCTGGCTGCTTCCACTACTTCTGTTAGCTGTACTTCTAATGGAAATGTCACAAAACACCCTCCGAATTGCAGTTCTGAACATCATAAAACTATAATGAGAAGGCTTTAGTATATGCCAGTGGTTATCAACCTGTGGGTCCCCAAATGCTTTGACCTTCAACTCCCAGAAATCCTAACAGCTGGTAAACTGGCTGGGATTTCTGGGAGTTATAGGCCAAAACACATGGGGACCCACAAGTTGAGAACCACTGGTATATATCTATTTTAATTACTTCATTTTTATATATGTGACTGATAGCTATTGGAAGTTGACATGTACAAAATCCATGAAAAGCACTATGGGTTTTGAAATAATTTTATTAGCATCTCAAAAACAAGTATTTTTCATTGGTTTTACAAATCATTGACACTGGCTGGGAATGAAATATATGAAAGCATTGCCATACTTCACATACCAGATTTCTGAGTGAATTCTTAAATGGCTCACACAGTCATCATTATGATACATTAAGTAACACATTCTTTTACATTAAGTAACACTTTATGATCAATGGCACTCATGTCAATAAACGAATTACAAGAACTCATCTCAATAAATAGCTATAAGATGACCAGCCGAGGCATTTAAGAGATGACTCAGGTTTTCCTGATGTTCACCACGTTCAGTACAAGACTTCATATACAGTAAGCGAAACGGAACTCATGAAAATGGTGCAAGGAAAAACAGGAGATGTTCAATCTTGAGACTGCTCTTCTAGAAATTTCAGGTTTATTCAACGCCTTTCATAAACTCCAAGAATTCTGCCAAAGAAAGAAAATATTATAGAATGTTATAGAATGAAATAACATTGAAAGACAAGGTGATAATCCAGTCCCTTCCCCATCTTCCCTGTCTTTGCCGCTCATACACCGCTCTTTCATTTCCCTACAGGGCTCCTCCCTCCCAAAGTGAAATGTGCATATATATATAACATCATGCATATCTATATATAGATTATGGATTATAATTTATACCCAAGTGTTAGTACCAAGTAGTGGAGTTCAATTGTATGAGTAGGATTTACAGAGTGGACTAACGAGACCAACCCTTTTTAATGAATCTATTATTTATTATTTATTTATTTACTGCATTTGTATACTGCCCTTCTCAGCCCTCAGGCAACTACTTTAGTTGGGACTAATACCAGTTTCAACCAACTGTCTTTTTTCCCATTTCTGGAAAAACCATCAGATTGTAATTGAATATATGGAAAATTGTACCAATAGATGAAATGTAAACCATTTGAAATTGACACAGAAGTGGAGTAGCCATGCACACAGAATGAGCATCTTATTTCATTGAGAACACTGTTGTACACACAGTCACACACCTCAGTATGGTATTCCACTTAGTTCAGTAGAAGGAGTGTTTTATGACCTTCAAGATGTAGCTTTTGAAGTTTTGTAATTTACAGCAATTTTAAATACATACCCTGCTTCTTTTTAGAATATTTACAGTATCCAATTACCACCATTTTTCTTGCTATTTAAGTAGAAGAACACATACAGCACAGCCATTTACCATCATAGTCAATTTTGCCATCATTATTTTTGTCTCCATCCTTCATTAGTTCTTCAATGTCATCTTCCGTTATGGTTTCTCCTGTAGCTTTTAGCATGAGTTTTAATTCATCCAAGTCAATGTATCCATCTGCATTCCTGTGGAAGGATGAGAGAGCTCAAAAAAGGAAAAATCTATTTGCAGGAATTGCTTTGTTTAACATGGAAAAGTCTAAATATTTTTGAGAATGAAGAAAATAAATCTCTGATAACTGGGCCTTCTGGTACTTGAATCCAAATGTCCAGAGGGATACATGTATTTAAGTACATTTTCCATCTTTTTCTGTGAAATATCATAATATTCACCAAGAGACATTACTTCTCAATATTCTTCTTATTGCTGGAGGCATGGTCATGGGAGATTTGTGTGAGTCTTTAGAGAAGAGTGGCAAGCAATAGGATTCTAATATAATGGAGATGCTAAGAACACATACCGTACAATTCATAGCCATAAAAATATTTTAGATGATACTCTCCACTTTTATCCCAAATAGGTTTTCCAGACTGTGTACATTCATACCAGAAACTCATTAGAATAAAATTACATGAAATTCAAATGTAAAACAGGAAAACCTAGAAACATAAATCAATTTCAACCAATTTAATCCAAATTGCTGCCAATGGGAATAAATATATTCCCTATTTCTTGGCACACTGGGGAGGGGTTTGCTGGTGCCTTGTATCATATAACTTGGGAAACACTGAACATTTCAGCAGGTGGTGCTTGTTAGGTAGTTGCATGATAGGAAACATTCGATGAAACTTTTGCTACACAGCCTTTAAGGGTATAGCAATTTAGTAACACTACTTCATAACCTTGAGGCTCTCAAAAACAAGTCTTCGGCAATTATGGAAAGATTTCATCCCATGCACAATAATGCACAAAAAGAAAAAAAAACATACACAGCCTTATACTGGTTCTTTTTAATCATGCCGTTCTATCCTGGTTATGCAAATATTAGATCACATTTCCATTGCTGTGTGCCTTGAACTTATTTCCAATTTACGGCAACTCTACAAAAAACCTAACATGGGGTTTTCTTTGCAGGGTTTGTTGGCTTTGCCTCCTGCTGAGGCTGAGAGAGTATTATTTGTGTAAAGAAAGACTCTGGGTTTGCATGGCCAAATGAGACTTTAAACCTGGTCTGCAGAACTGTAATCCAGCACTGAAACCATTATACCATACTGGCACTCATTGCTTTTCCACCCGGGTGTAATTATATGCCATATGGTCACACTTATCATAGTGAAGAAAAAGTGTCAATGTTACTACCTTTTTCTTGTGTGTATATATGCACAAATACATACTTTGCCAGTCATCCCAAAACAACAGATGGGTATGGCATGTTTGCGGAATATGATAACACTAGAGCAGGCATGGGCAAACTTCAGCCTTCCAGGTGTTTTGGGCTTCAACTCCCAGATATCACAGCCAGTTTACCAGCTGGAGGGCCAAAATTTGTGCTCTAGGCATTAGAGGTGGAGAACATGTGGCTTCCCATTGCAGCTTTCATCATTTATAACCTGTGTAGCTAATGGAGAGGGATCATGGGATTTACAGTTAACCTCTGGAAGACTGCAGTCCTATTATACACATATGAGAAATGCAAGCTACTTACTTGTCAAACATTCTGAAGAGATCTGAAAGCTCCTCTTCTGATTTTCCTTTGCTGTCATCTTTCATACACCGGACCATCATAACTAAGAACTCATCAAAATCTACAGTGCCACTGCCTATCAGTGAAGGGAACAATGGAAAATAACCAAGGTGACTTATCTGTCAGCTTGAACAACTTCCCATCACCATTGCTTTTAGATTTTTAAATGAAACTATTTACAATATTGCAAGATGCTGAGGGAAATGGTAAGGGGTTATAGAATCCTAAAGTTGGAAGAGACCTCATAGGCCATCCAGTCCAACCCCCTGCCAAGAAGCAGGAAAGTCACATTCAACGCAATTCAAACCAACAGATGGCCATTCAGCCTCTTTTTAAAGCCTCCAAAGAAGAAGCCTCCACCACACTAGATAGACATTGCTTCATAATTTATTTCATTTAAATCATTTCTCCCCTGCCCTATATCTGTGAACAATTAAATAAATTGTTGGCATCATTATGGCCTGAGGCAAAGCATCAAATGGGACCTTTCAAACAGGCAGGTGGATAGTAGAGTTGGAAGAGACAATGGAGGGCATCAAGCTTAATTATTTGCAATCAAATAACAGTCTACTGTACTTCATGATGCACCACATCAGGTTTAAGCTTGAGCCAACCACCTCAAAGCTTCATTCTACATCATGGTAGGGTCTGTCCTATATCTGTATTGAGAAGCTCATACAAAGGGTGGATAACAAGTTCCCAACCAATGCCATTTTGTTCAGCTAGATAGTGTTTTGCCCACTTCAAGGAGCTAGGAAAAGGGTATATAAAGTTCAGGTCTGTTCAGGTTTCCAATCGATGCCTCCCTGTCCAGGGAGACTGAGTTTTGCCCACTACTTGAATGTACACATTTAAGGAAGCAAGAAGCAGAAAGTTCTGTAAGGAGATCTAGCTCCCCCTTTCTCCTATTTCTCCTCCACACTCCTCTTTTCACACACAAAATGTATAATTATATTATAACCACTCTTCCCAAAGAAAAATCTCACCATCTTCATCTACTTCATCAATCATTTCTTGTAGCTCCTCAGGAGTAGGATTCTGCCCTAGCATCCTCATCACCTTCCCCAGCTCTTTTGTACTGATACAGCCGTCCTCTGCACCCAGGACAAAGATATCAAAAGCAGCCTTGAACTCTGAAGAAGGGAACACAGTGATTTATGGTGTTAAACAGAACAATGAAAAAGCTCAAAAGTTCATCTATAAGTAGACTATAGATTCCAAGCTCAATGGACCAAAAGGACACGGCAGCTTTCCGTTTCTTCTTTGGCTGACATCAAACCAATGGTCGGTCTGCTAGAATTGGGACCAGCCAAGCACAAGGGCTAAATGAATGTTTCTCAGCAGGATTTTAAACAAAAAATGGCTTCTAGCATTGTATGGATGGTTGGGAA
This sequence comes from Anolis apletophallus, assembly GCA_030556195.1. Classification (NCBI taxonomy): domain Eukaryota; kingdom Metazoa; phylum Chordata; class Lepidosauria; order Squamata; family Anolidae; genus Anolis; species Anolis apletophallus. Next base: position 53,127,079 of record JARBWK010000001.1, read on the forward strand.
AAATAGGCAGCAGAAACTAATAGATTTTCTAGATCTGTTTGGACTATCATTCCCATAATCCCACAGCCAGTTTGCTCTGAAGGCCTGGGATTTGTCCAAAGTGCCGAGATTTCCCAAGCTTTAGGATTTCTGTGCTTTTATAATGTCTCAGAATTGCAACCTGGAATGGGGATTGATTATACAGGGCCTGCTTTATATCTGAATCAAGGCATTGGGCTCTAATCTAAACCCCTACCTGTTCAACCCATAGCTAAACCTCCTTGAGAAATGGCTATCTAACTTCTGTTTTAAAACTTCAAGCAAAGGAGAGCTTCCAAAATTATTTATTCAAACAACTCTTCCATTCTAGTGTTCTTACCAGTGCTTCTACCTGTAACAATATTAGTTTTATTTGGTACTTTCATGAACTGGTGAGAAGTTGAAAAAAATTCTCAATCTTTGAATAGAAGATTGGAGCCCCCCGGTGGCACAGTGGGTTAAACCGCTGAGCTGCTGAACTTGCTGACCGAAAGGCCACCTGTTTGAATCCAGGGTGTGGGTTGAGCTCCCGCTGTTAGCCCCAGCTTCTGCCAACCTAGCAATTCGAAAACTTTCAATAGGTACCACTCTGGCAGGAATGTAATGGCACTCCATGCAGTCATGCCATCCACCTGACCTTGGCTTAGAAATGGAGGTGAGCACTAACCCCCAGAGTCAGACACAATGTCAAGGGAAACCCTTTACCTTTTACCTTGAATAGAATCCATGCTCTACTGACAGCAACAGTTGCACCACATTGGTTCTAGAGCAGTGGTTCTCAACCTGTGGGTCCCAGAGGTTTTGGCCTTCTACTCTCAGAAATCCTAACAGCTAGTGAACTGGCTGGGATTTCTGAGAACTGTAGACCAAAACACCTGAGGACCCACAGGTTGAGAACTACTGTTCTAGATCATATTCAGATTGTTGGATTTATAAAAAAAAATAACATAATAAATATAGCAAAGTGGGTTTTCCCTTAAAGCACTAATAGATCATTAGCTGTCCCTTTTCCCTGCCTAGAATGCTATATAAACTGAGGACTGAAAATTCAAAATTATCTATTAAAAACAACAAAAATGTTTTGTCAACCTTCAGCAGAAATCATGATAATCAAACATCCCAACAAAGATTGTCATACAATTCTAACCTTAAATCATTTTCTAAATAACACTGACAACGCAGTGTTAATTGAAGATCCCGATATGAATTCCAACACAACGAGAAACACAGTTAGTTTCAAAACAAAACCCCACTTTTCTTTTGTGGCACTCAAATTGCAGAACTGGTTCCATAGAAGATCCGTTTGATTTTCTCTAATAGGAATAGCTCTGCCCTCTTTATCCAGCAGCATTTTAAACATAGAATAAAAGTTTAGATCCTTGTTTTTATGCTGAATTGCAGAGTATGAAATTGATTTTAGCATTTTCAACAGTATAACTATTTTGCCTTTTCTTCACGAACAAAGATTCAGGAAGGACTCATCCCACGCTTTCTACAAGCGCGTTGATGATTCGGAGGTTGGATGTGTCCTTTGATCCTGTGCAATGGACCTTTCTGGTGGAGCACAGCATGCACAGAACTGGCCTCACCCTTTAAACCAAAGGTTCGTCTGCCGGGGCCTAGCAAGCTTAGGACGGTGGTAGTGAAGTCCGCAGGTCGTAGGTTTGGTTCAAATTTCCTTCTCTAGATGGTTGACCTTACAGGGTTAAACGAGCACCATCTGCCTGGGTTTGAAATCAGAGTTTTCCTTCTCCTAGGATGGTTGCCAAAAGGCTTGAGAGCCCATCCTGCCCTTTGATGCTCTTTGTCAAACTCTTCGGTTGTGACCTGTCTGGCATGGGAGGCCCTACCGGTGGCTATTACGCCACCGCCAGCATAGCTCACAACTTCATTAGGGTACGCAAGCCTCTCCCCCACAACAAGGGGCCACCAGTTTAACTATATTTAAAGTACATTTATAAAGAATAGCAAGTCTGACATGTTCACCAAAATAAAACTTATTCTATTTCACATATTGACTCAGAATTTTCCAATAGCTCGCATTTAATTTAAACTGTTTATTTCAAGTACAAAATGACAGTATGTTAAACTGTTTTTTAAAAATTCATGTCAGGAGTGACTTGAGAAATTGCTTCTGGTGTGAGAGAATTGGCTGTCTGCAAGGATGTTGCCCAGCGGATGCCTGGATATTTTACCATCCTGTGGGAGGCTTCTGTCATGTCCCCGCATGAGAAGCTGGGGGTGACAGATGGGAGTTCACCCCTCTCCCTGAATTCAAACCACAATCCTTTAATTCAGCATTCCTGCCAGCACAAGGGCCAAGTCATTGCGCCACCGGGAGCTTCTTGCCCATGACGTAGTTGGACTGGTATGACATTTACTCACCATTTTTCTGTTCTTCTGTCAACTGTTCAACCTGTTTTTAAGATGAAAACCCAATTAGTATTGACTGATCAGACAGTATATATCTGTAGATATTCTTGCATTCTTGCATTTGGCCCCTTGGTGATATTTTGTCACCATCCCTTACAAACATACCGAATACTGCTTCATACGATTTATTCGTTAAACTTGCATACTTTTTTTGGGTAAAAGTTGCAATTTCCAAGAGTGGTCAAACCAAGCCAATTCAAAATTAATCACACCCATCTTTTTGTACGAATTGCAAATTCGTACAAAACATCTTTATCAATAATAATAAAGATCTTTATCAATAATAATAATAATAATATATCTATTCTTGTATCCCACCACCATCTCCCCGAAGGGATTCGGGGCAGCTTATACATGGCACAAAGTATCAGAAACAGAACATAAAATAAAACACAATTTAAAATACAGTTGAAACAGTGCTCATCAACCTAGTCCAGGCCTGGAACACCTCGTTAGCTAGAGCTCTCGACGAGATTGCCCCTAGGCATCCTCTCCGATCCCGCAATCATCGGTCCCCCTGGTATACAGGGGATCTGAGGGCCATGAAGCGGGAGAGGAGATGGCTAGAGCGCGAGTGGAGGAAACTCCGTGACGGAGCCTCAGTATCAGCTTATAAGCTAATTAAAGAGTCTTATGAGCATGCTGTCAAGGCGGCCAAAAATGTGTACTTTTCCGCCCTGATAGCATCTGCTAACTCACGCCCGGCCCAATTGTTTAAGGTAATTCGGTCTTTGACGACGGTCCCTACCGTCCCAAAAAATAGTGATCAGGCCCTCACTGCCGGTGCTTTTCACAGACAAGATACTGAGCCTCCGCCGGGACCTTCCGGCCACAGTTGATACAGTAAGAGAGCTCGAGATTCCGTGGCCCTCCGCCGGCCCACCCTCGACCGGTTTTCGGCCACTGGGCGCAGACGCTGTTGATAAGATAGTGGCTGCAGCCCGTCCCACCACCTGCTCCCCTTGACCCGTGCCCCCTCCTGGCTTGTTAGATCTTGCCTGGAGGGGTTACGTGGGCCTCTGTTGAATATCATAAACAGCTCCCTTGAGCAAGGAGTCTTTCCAGAGTGCTTAAAAGAGGCGGTGGTTGCTCCATTACTGAAGAAACCGTCATTGGACCCTGCGGTTCCCTCCAACTACCGCCCAGTGTCAAATCTTTCGTACCTGGGCAAGGTAGTTGAGAGGGCAGTAATGGAGCAATTGCAGTCCTTCTTAGATGATGCAACGTGGCTAGACCCCTTCCAGTCCGGCTTCCGTTCGGGGCACGGGACGGAGACGGTCCTGGTCTCCATCACAGACCAACTCTGCTGCCAGCTCGACCAAGGCAGGTCTGCGCTGCTCATGTTATTGGACCTCACGGCAGCGTTTGACACGGTCGACCACAATCTATTGATCCACCGCCTGGCCATGGCTGGAGTGAGGGGGACTGTCCTTAAATGGCTGACCTCCTTCCTCCGCCAGCGGTCTCAGCGTGTGAGGAGGGGCGAGGTGGTCTCCGAGGGCTCCCCATTAGTTTGCGGAGTTCCTCAGGGGGCCATCCTCTCCCCTCTGTTATTTAACATCTACATGCAGCCGCTTGCACAGCTGGTGCGGAGTTATGGGCTGGTTTGTCACCAGTACGCTGACGACACCCAGCTCATTCTGAGGATGGAGGGCAGGCCGGAGCCCGTCCCCGATAATTTCCAGCACTGCCTCGAAGCCGTTACTGGATGGCTGCGAGCCAGTAGGTTGAGGGTGAATCCGGTGAAGACGGAGATCTTGTGGCTGGGTTGCCCGGGCGGGTTGGGTGCCCGGCTTCCGACCCTGGACGGTGCGGCGCTGTCCCCAGCGCCGTCTGTGAAGAGCCTGGGGTCCACCTGACTCCCAGCTGACCATGGAGGCCCAGGTCTCTGCGGTCAGCAAGGCTGCTTTTTCCACCTCCGCCAGGCAAGGAGGCTGGCCCCCTACCTCTCCCGGAACAACCTGGCCACGGTGATCCAAGCCACGGTCATCTCAAGGCTAGATTACTGTAACGCGCTCTACGTTGGCCTTCCTCTGTCGTCGATCCGGAAGCTCAAGCTGGTGCAGAACACTGCCGCCCGGCTCCTGTCTGGCACGCCAGCAGGTTGCCGTATAACACCCATCTTGCAGGATCTGCACTGGCTGCCTATTGAGCACTCCTTGCTCTATGGGTTTAAGGCTGCAAATGGTTGAAATGAAAAAGTCCACTTGTAAATCTCGCTACTACAATTATGGAGAATTCAAGATAGAAGCATGGTAGGGAACAGTTAGTCTTTCTTATATTGAGATCCTATGTGATCAAGTCCCAAGTTTCCAATCCTTTGAAATCTCTCCACCTTTCTTCTCTGACTACTTCTTCACCTTCATCTTTTGCAATCATTTTTATTATTTCTTTTTTCCATAATTCAAAACTGGTTATCCAATTAAATTCATTAGCCATAAAATGAAGAGAAATAAACTACAGTACTCCTTGTGACAACACAGTTATTGGTGGAATTTGATACCTCAAGAAGTCAATTGGTCACTAATGAAGTTGATTTAAAAAGAGGATAAGACAAATGTAGAGGAAATATAAATCTGTCAGCAGCTTTTGCTGCCTAAGGCAAATGATGGTATTTCTTTCCATCCATATTCTATAAATGGAAAACTTGGGCCAGGCCAGAGGATGAATCAATCTTCAATGAGAGAACAGGCAGGAACAAAAAATACAGAGCAGACCAGTAGCACACTCATCTCTGTGCCCTAACGGAGGGCAACACTTGTGTAGCTACTAGCTAAGGCAGAAATGGGCATGGCCGACTTACCGGCCAACCCCTTTTGCAGGGTAGGGCTGTCCTCGCCGCCATCTTGGGGAGGTCAGGGGTCTTCTCCTTCCCAGAGACCCCTGGGGCGGCACCCAGTTTCCCGCCGCCAGGGCCAGCTAGCCAATGAGGGGGGCCGGCCACGCCTCTCCCCTCCACATGGCTAGCTGGCCCTTCTCTCCGCCCAGGCAGGATATAAAAGGCTGCCTGGGACTGCCCCCAGCACTTGCAGGGGCCAACTCGGTTTTTGCAGCAGCGCCAGCAGCAGATCCAGGAGCAGCAACAGCAGGATCCTGCTGCCGGTCGGTATTGGGGTCCCTGCTGCTCCTGGGGCCTGCGGCTCGCGCCTGCTGCGGGCCTAGTTTTTCCCCTGGGTCACGGGGGGTTGGGGTGCGGGCCCCGGGGGGGTCCCCCGGGGCGCTGTCCTCCCGTCGCGGCCCCTCCCTGCCCCCGCCCGCTGCGGCCCGTGCAGGCGCACCCGCGGCGGCAGGAGGGGCCCGCCCCACGTTGCTCCCTCCTTCGCCGGGCGCCGTGGGGAGGGGGATGCACCGCTGCGCGGCCGTGTGCGCGTGCGCGGTGCCCCCGCCCCCTGGCCGGTTGGCAGCGCGTGCGCGTGCACGCGCGCCCCGCCCGGTGCTCCTCCGTCCCCATGGCCGGCCGTCTCTCCCCCGGCGGAGGGGCGGGGCCTCCAGCGCCTCCCGCCCGCGGCCTTGCCGCGTGCAGGGGGCCCGGGGCTGCGGCGCGTCCGCGCGCCCGCGCCCCCCCTCCGGCTCCCTGCCGGCGCCCCCACCGGTTTCCAGGCAGGCCGCCTCCTCCCGGCGGCGGGGGCGGGCCTGCCTGCGCTCCCCCGGGACCTGCCGTGCGTTGGGGGGGTGGGGCTGCGCGCGCACGCTGCGCCCGGCGCCCCGCCAGCTCCCTGCCGGCGCCCCCACCGGTTCCAGGCAGGCCGCCTCCTCCGGCGGCGGGGGCGGGCCTGCCTGCGCTCCCTGGCACCGCTGTGTGGGGGGCGGGGCTGCGGCGCATGCGCGCCAAGACGCTGCGCCCGGCGCCCCCCTCCGGCCCTGCCGGCCCCCGGCGGCGGGGGGGCCCGCCGCGTGGGGGTGGCGCAGCGGCGCGTCCGAGCGCACACTGCGCCCCCCGGCTCCCGGGCAGGCCGCCTCCGGCGGGGGCGCGCCTGCCCGCGCAGCCTCCACTGGGCCTTGCCGCGCCACGGGGCGGAGCTACGGGCGGCGCGCGCATGCGGCGCCTACCCCGCGCCCCCGGCTCCCTGGCCGCCCGCTTCCTTTGGTGGGGTGTGTGGCGCCGCCGCGCCCCCGCCCGGGCCCCGTTGGGCGAGGGGAGTCCAGCCGATGCACGTGCGCTCCCCCTTCCCGGGACACCCCATGGCGCGCCCCGCTCCCTGCCCGGGCTCCTCCAGGTGGGGTGGTGGGGGAGCCGCGGCTCGCGTGCGCGCCCGCAGCAGCCGCCTCCCTCGCCTCCTCCCTAGCATGCGGCTCCCCCAGCGGGGGGGGGGTTGAGCGGGGGCCTGCCCCGGGCTGCTTCCTTGCCCCCGCCTGGGGCCCCTTCCCGCATGTGCCTGCCCTGCCCCCCCCCCGCTCCAGTCAGGGTCCCCGCCTTCGCAGGGAGCCCCAGGCCTCTGGGGGGGAGGGGGGGGGACATGGCTACCACGTCCCTCCCAGCCTCCCCTCTTTCAGACAAAACATGCCCAGCTCTTCAAGCCGCTCCTCATTGGGCTTGAACCAGACCCTGGACCATCTGAGTCAAACCTCGCTGGACACATTCCAGCTAATTGCTAGCTATACCAGGACAGGTGGCTGTGGGGAACACACTCCCATTGGGACATTGCATTCAGCGGGCGTCGTAGGCAGCCACATGGGGTGGATCTTCACCCTCTGCTCGCTTCCCTGGTGGCATCACGGGCTTCCCAGGCTGCCTTTCTTCCATGTTGGGACGTGGGCAGGCTCCAGCCTCCTTCACCTCCCACACAGCTGCAACCCCCAGGGCTCCTCTGCCCTTGCTTTCACCAGTTGTGGGCCCCGGTGGTGCAGTGGAAAACAGAACTGAGCCGCTGAACTTGCTGATCCCGAGGTCGCAGGTTCATTTCTGGGGAGCTAGGCGACCTCTCACGGTTAGCTCCAGTTTCTGCTGACCTAGCAGTCAGGAATCCGCACACGCGGGCAGACCAACAGGTACCGATCCAGTGGGTTGGTTATGGCGCGCCAGGCAGTCATGCCAGCCACGTACAGGGAGGTGTCTAGGGACAACGCTGTCTCTTTCCTTGTTCATGCCACCCCCTTAAGGTGGGGCACCCCTTGCGGGTGCAGGCTTCCGTTGCGGCCAGTTCACAGCCCCTAAGAGGCTGTATATCCATGTTGTTTGTACGTGGCATTGTGTGTTGCTACTGTTTTTGCCACCCCCCTTGGTGTGGGCACCCCCTGCTGGCGCAGGCTGCCATTGCGGCTAGTACATAGCCTCCGAGTGTCAGTTTCACAGGTTTTGTGTACATGGCATTGAGTTTCTTCCCAGTGGGGGCCAACCCTGCTGGTGCAGGCCGCCATGGCTGCTATCAATTAACCCCTGTGTGTCCACACATACACGCTGGGTGTCCATGGCATGGAATGTCTCCCCTGTGCAGCCCCCCCCTCTCAGGGCGGAACCCCCACCCCTCCCCACTGGTGCAGGCTGCTTTTGCCTCCAGTGGCACCTCCGATGTGTGAGACCTGGCCATCCCTTCGTCAGGCTGTTCATCCCATGTCCTGCTGGTGGGTTTTCCTCCAGGGCGCCCTCTTCGCTCGTGCGGTGGTGCTAACTGTTATGGTCCAGTTGCAGTTCTGTGTTACAGGTTTCTTCGGGCTCGGCTCACGCGAACGCGCAACCAGAGGTCGGCCAGACAGGAAGCCAAGGAAACAACTACTGCCCACAGGAGGGAGCTCCCATGACACCCCAAGGCAGTGAGTGTCACTGCAATACGGTAGTTACGGTCAGGCAGCTCTCCCAATATGGTTTCACCGGGATTGCGGCGCAGCTGGCTGGGTGTCAGCTGCATCAGATCTCCACTGGCCAGGCCATGAGTTCGAGGCCTCTCCGTGTCGAGGTGGGCTCTCGACCGATTGTGTAGCCTGTTGTCGACCTTCATTTACCATTTACTTTCCTCTCAGGAGGCAGTCGCCATTGAGCAGTGCCAGCCCCCATGGCGGATTACAGGGTCCTTTCCTGTTAGGTGTCCTGAGGACCTGGTTTCATGTCCCGAGGATTGTCATCACTGACTTTGCAGCACTGAATCGGGCAGCTCTAACATGGCCCCGATACAGTCCCCCTGCATCCAACTAGGACTGTTTCCAAGGTAGTCATCAGGAGAGCCAGCCAGAGAGCGAGTCTGCCTCACGGCCAGCACTGGCCATTTCCATATATGAGGTATTACGTTTCCTACAGAGATCTCGTTCCTGGGTCAAAGACATAGGGAAGAGACTGCGGCATGCATAGATGCGTAGGAACACCACCACCTTTGTGGGGGGGGGGGGGCATGGATCCCTCCGTCTGGGCCAGCAAATCATTGTAATGGGAGGCTTGGGCAGTCAACATGAGCTCGTTGGTTCACGGCTTTGTCAGGATATCTTCAACCATACCTCCTGATTTCCTATTTCCCAGCCCAGAAATCCGTCTACATAAGCATTCGCCACAATGACAATCGGCATGTGCTAGTAGCGGGCCGAATCTCTCTGGTACATTTCAGACACCTGTGTCTTCTAGACTCCTATAGGTCGTTTCCCGTATGCAAACAGCAAGCAGAACCATGTGAAGCCATTGCTGTGGTTTGCTTCAACATTAACGGATTTTTCCAGCTAGGGGGCAGGCAGGGCAGCGTTGGGTGCACACAGATGCTTAATACGCCAGGCCATGGCCGGTATTTTGTCGTCCATCCAGTGCAGGAGAAGACTTGGAACCCCCACTTCCATTGTCGTTGGGAACTCATTGGGTTCATCTACGGTGAGTGCCCCGGTGCCGGCAGCCAGGTCAGCTGACCTATGGGCACACCTTGGGCCGTCTGCGGCCAGGAGGTAGGTCACCTTCAGGGAACTCACAGTACTCCCACCCAAGTTTGCCTGCTTAGTTTTGCTGCAGAGCAAAAAGGCAAGCATCCAAGTTCGCCAGGGCCTCGGGGTTCACCAGGCGACTTGCCTTGGTATTGTGTGCAGACTAACATTTCCTTCTCAGGGCATGACGTTCCAGGTGTAAACAATGAAATGGTAGATGCATTGCCCTGCTTACAAGGAAGGCTGGTTTTCGGTTCCTAGCTCCTGATGCAGACATCCTGCCCGCAAAGTACCAGCCGGAACTTGGACCACTGGGAACGGAGGCCTGGTTAGAACGGATGCAATCCATCGCGTCAGCTGCCTTCAAAGCCTACTGGACAGCAAGGCGGCAGCCCGCGAGGAGCCTTACAAGTTGCATAGGAGCACATAGTTTGTGAAGAGCAGAAGAAACAGTCTCCCAGGCAGCAGGATTGCACCGCCCCCGTCCAGCAGCTTAAGGCAACTCTCCAAGAGGACACGCATATCCCATTACAAGGTAGAGTTTTCTCTCCGGCCTTCTCTAATATGTCATTGGGGCCCATACGTCCAGGGGAGGTTGTGGCCAACTCCAGACGGATTCCCCTGGTAGAGCTTGGCAACTCAACCATGCGAGCAGCTATGGGAACTCTAGATCGTACGGGCTCCATAGTCCAAGGCGGCATATGGGGGGTAGGCTGCCTCCCTGCCCATCCTGGGCCTTGAGCAAGCTCAACTGCTCATTTGATACCGGCCATTTGATACTGGCCGGGTTCCCAGCCCCAGGGACACCTCCCCAAGCTGCTTATTTGGTGCATCTTGATTGAACCTCCCCCCCTCACCAGGCCAGTTAATGGCAGTTCTACAGAGCACTCATTCATGTGCTGGGCCTGCTGCATAATCTTATGGAGGGCTCGCCTTCAAGATCGGGGCAGCGGCTTTGGCTGCTGCTGCTGGTGTCTCCGTGGCGTATTCTAGCCTCGGGCCATTTGAATCATCAGTGTTACCTGTAAATCAGACCGGCCTCCTCATCGAGGTGTACAGGCTGCCGTTGGTTCTTTTCTTTCTCGCAGGGCCATGGGCAGGACGTAAAGTGGTACCGGGACCCACGTGCTTGGAGTGGGCGTGGCTCAGCTGCAAGGAGGAGACAGGCTGCCAGGACCTGAGTGGAAGGCAGGACAAGAAGTCCGTGGCACCAGGAGGTAGGAACCTCATGGGCGAGGTTCGGCCTGGCTTCATGCAGCAGTGGCTCACGGGAGGGAGCATCCAAGGCTGTTGCCATTGCCCCTGTGGACGGGGACCAGTGGCTGCTTGTCACACTGGCCTGGCTTCATGCAGCAGCGGCTCACTGGAGGGAGCATCCAGGCTGTTGCTGTTGCCCCTGTGGACGGGGACCAGTGGCTGCTTGTCACTTTGGCCCGGCTTCATGCAGCAGTGGCTCACTGGAGGGAGCATCCAGGCTGTTGCCGTTGCCCCCGTGGACGGGGATCAGTGGCTGCTTGTCACTTTGGCCCAGCTTCATGCAGCAGCGGCTCACCGGAGGGAGCATCCAGGCTGTTGCCGTTGCCCCTGTGGACGGGGACCAGGGGCTGCTTGTCACTTTGGCCCAACTTCATGCAGCAGTGGCTCACCGGAGGGAGCATCCAGGCGGTTGCCGTTGCCCCTGTGGACGGAGGCCAGTGGCTGCTTGTCACTCTGGCCTGGCTTCATGCAACAATGGCTTACTGGAGGGAGCATCCAGGCTGTTGCCGTGGCCCCGGCGGGCCAGAATGGGTGGCTGCCTATCACCAGCGCAAGCTGCTACCGTGGCCCCTGTGGACGGGGCGAAGTTTTCGGGTGTCACGCAACTGCAATTTGAGCTGTGGACTTGGCTACGCCTCCCACGGGGATGGCCGGCACGCATTGCAAGCACCCGGGATGGAGACTGGTCGGGGCCATGGAGCAGCGGCTCAGTAGCGATGGATATCTCACAGAGATCTGCATGTGGCACCGGGGCGGCTACCAAGCAACAGTTCTGGTTTTGGAGGATAGGAGTTTGGGTTGGCGGAAAAGGGGGGTGTAAGGTGCCTCCTTACTTCCCCCCCCTTTTGTGGCAGGTGGCAGGGCCCTGGATCAGGATGGCTTATCGCCCCTTGGTTGGTAGGGGGATAACGCCCTGGCCCCCCTGGGGTGCCGAGTTCCGTGGAGAGGCATTGGGCCGCTCGCACCCAGGCTTGCAAGTGCCTTTGGACATTCGCGGGGCCTGTACTACCCTGATCCTGGACCCCTTGCGCGGCCGCCAACCCTTTGTTCTGTTTAATAAACGAGTTGTGGCCATTTTCATCCAACCTTTGTGTCAGTGTTATCATTGGGCGCGAGGTGTATCACCCTTGCACACGCAATGGGCATGGCCGACTTACCGGCCAACCCCTTTTGCGGGGTAGGGCTGTCCTCGCCGCCATCTTGGGGAGGTCAGGGGTCTTCTCCTTCCCAGAGACCCCTGGGGCGGCACCCAGTTTCCCGCCGCCAGGGCCAGCTAGCCAATGAGGGGGGCCGGCCACGCCTCTCCCCCACATGGCTAGCTGGCCCTTCTCTCCGCCCAGGCAGGATATAAAAGGCTGCCTGGGACTGCCCCCAGCACTTGCTGGGGCCAACTCGGTTTTTCCTCCCTCCCTCCCTCCCTACATGGTACAAGGCTTATTCATGTTCATATCGTGCATTTACTCAGTTGTTTGTTACCTGGTTGATGTATGTGTTACCATATTCCTTGTCGCAACTCCGTGTTGGCAGGTGGCAGGGCCCTGGATCAGGATGGCTTATCGCCCCTTGGTTGGTAGGGGGATAACGCCCTGGCCCCCCTGGGGTGCCGAGTTCCGTGGAGAGGCATTGGGCCGCTCGCACCCAGGCTTGCAAGTGCCTTTGGACATTCGCGGGGCCTGTACTACCCTGATCCTGGACCCTTGCGCGGCCGCCAACCCTTTGTTATGTTTAATAAACGAGTTGTGGCCATTTTCTTCCAACCTTTGTGTCAGTGTTATCATTGGGCGCGAGGTGTATCACCCTTGCACACGCAAAAACGGTTCTGATTTTGTAGTCTCCTACCGGAAGTTGTTCCTTTCAATGGGGCATGCTATAATCCGCAATGTAGCATTTCCGTGCAAGGCCAGGAACATATGCTATATGTATATGTGGGGTTCATACTTTACCTATTTCTAATAGAAACTCAACTACAGCTTCTACATTGAACCAGTACTACTTGATTCTTCCATGCCCTCCAATATTTCACAGATGAAATGCGGGAACAGATGGCTAAGCCACATCAGAGTGTGGTTACAATGGTGTGAATATGCAAGAAAGAAACAAATGCTAAAGAGGAACAACGATTTTAAAGCAGAGAAAACCCTCAATTTAAGTAAGGAGATCCAGAGATTTATTCCCCTCCTTTCACCCCTCTCTCCTAATGAGTTTGTAAGTACTTTTTATTTCAAATTCAATTTGCAACATTGAAGTAAGCTAAAAACAAAAGTGGAAGGTGGGAGGACATAAGATTTACTAGGACATTTTTAAAACATCTGGGAAAGCAGGACTTTCTCAAGGGCCATGCCTGCTAAATCAGGGCAGTTGAAAGGTATAATATTAATACTGAATTCCATTCTGAATTGTCCCATGTCTGGAAAATAACCATATTCCTTTGTGTTCTACACAAACCTTTGCATGCAGCTGACTTAAAATCCTAGAAAAAACATCTCTAGAATTTATGTTTTCCTATTTGGGAATGGAAGGCATTTTGTGATCCTGTTGTTCCTTATGTCTGATCAGTAGAGACACTGGTGAGTGCTCTGTTCTAATCATCTCTTCAGGATAAGCTGCACTCACAGATAACTCTAGTGTAATCTTTTGTCCCCATCAAGTTGTTTGTGGAGTCAGTACAGCCTTATGGAAGTCATCAGTCTTTCAAGCTAGCATGCTATCAATCCATTTCAAAAGATCTGGGAGCCTTCAGAGGATAATGACAGAACAAGAGGAAGAGCCTGTCTGTATTGGAAACAGATAACAATAGCAGCTAAACCGCCACTCAAAATTTTGTAGTGAAATCTGAATCCGTTTATCTAAGCCTCTGTGATGGAAGTGGAGCAGCTGTGAGATGCTCTTTCATTGTAATAGCAGAAAACAAAACAAAAAAACAAGCCTTTGGCAATTCAGGATAGCTGGAAACTCTGAAGGCAGTGAACAAATGCTTCTTGTCACTTCTGTGTGTGTCGCACATAACTTGACTATTTTGGCATGCTGGCTATTTTTATGCACTAGTGAGTGGCTGGGGTGCGGGTAAGGGTAAGAAAGATAACATGCCCAATTGTTCCCCAAACATAATTGACATGGGTATTCTCCCTGGAGACTTTTATCTAGACACACATCCCTGGCAATGTTCTTTGTACTAGCATCTGGACACTGTTCTAAACTTAGCTCTGTGTATAAGATGTCAGTGGGCAAGGTGAGAAATCAACTGGATTCTTCTGGCCCAAATGAATGGTTGTATTTAGAAATGATTGGATATATTATTCATTATGCATTAAAATGTGGAATCAATTCTGCAATAAAAGTCATGCATAACATGTTATTTATTTTATGGATAAGGTGTCAGAGGCATTGATAAATCTGGGATCTAGCGTGGTATAATGACACTGGAGACCATTTGGGCAAGTCATACCCTCTCAGCCTTAAAGGAAAGCAAGGCCAAACCTCCTCTGAATATAAATTCTGCCATGAAAACTCTATGATAGGATCAACATAAGTCAGAAATGATGTGAAAACACTAAGAACATTGTGTTGTCGAAGGCTTTCATGGCTGGAATCGCTGGATTGCTGTGAGTTTTCCAGGCTATGTCGTCATGTTCCAGAAGCATTCCCTTTTGATATTTTGCCCACATCTATGGCAGGCATTCTCAGAAGTCATGAGCTCTGTTGGAAACTAGGACAAGTGAGGTTTATATATCTGTGGAATGTCCAGGGTGGGAGAAAGAACTCTTTGTCTGTTTGAAGCAGGTGTGGATGCTGTAGTTGTCACCTTGATTAGCATTGAATGGCCTTGCAGCTTCAAATTCTGGCTGCTTTCTGCCTGGGGGAATCCATTCTTGGGCGGTGTCAGATGGCCCTGATTGTTTCTTGCCTAGTTTCCAACAGACCTCACAACCTCTGAGGATACCTGCCATAGATGTGGGCAAAATGCCAGGAGAGAATCCTTCTGGAACGTGGCCATACAGCCCGTAAAACTCACATTAACCCAACAAACAACACTGACTTGGAAAGGAGAAATCTGATTTGAAATCATCCTAGTCATTAATCTCTTTTTTAGGTGAACTTTGCCGTGCCAAGCCAGTCAGTTTTGGACACTTCCACACAGTCATATAAACCAGAATATCAAGGCAGATAATCGAGTTCAATATGGATTTTATACAGCTGTGTGAAAGGGGACTACACCTAAGTGACAAAGAACTTTGAGGGTCAAATGAACCGTCAACTCCTTAGGGAAAACATGGAATACAGTGTTCCCTCGCTACTTTGTGGTTCGCTTTTAGCAGACTCACTGTTTCATGGGTTTTTGAAAATATTATTTCATGGATTTTCACTTATGGTGGTGGTCCTGGAACGGAACCCCCATGATATGTGAGGGAACACTGTAAACACACTGTAAAATAGTTTGCACAGTATAATGATTCACTCTAGAACAGTGATTCCTCAAGTGGGTGATTTTTCCCCATAAAAGGGGAGGGAGAGCAGGGCTGGAATGATCCAGGGGGGTGGTAGTAACCTGAGATGCAATTTGGGGGCAGTGAATAAAAATAAAAAGTAGTGAAGACATAAAAGAAAGAAGAGAAGAAGCTTTCGAAAAACATTTTGTACATGTAAACACAATTAAACAGATTGTAGTCAAACACAATTGCATGTTAAGTTTTTTTTAAAAAACAAAATCTATAAAAATATGGGGAAAACTGCATTATATGAGTCCACACTGATTATATAATACAGTTTCAAACTGCATTATAGGGTAGTGTAGATGAGTCCCCAACATGATTTTTCAGACAGCCAAAACCATCATATTTCTATTTGCAAGTCAGAAACTAATAGCCTATTATGGATTGGGCTGCTGCAGTGAGGAGATACGGATTCTAACCTCACTCCACTATCTACCCCCTAACCCACCCGCACACCGATTGTAGAATCTCAATGTATGTAAATGCATATCAGGCAATTCGTGAGTTTGAAGGTGTTATATCAGATATTCCTTAAAAAGTAATCTTCCATTATTTAAACTACTGTGTGTCCATAGCCCAAATACATCTTTGCTTTGGCGG
Source organism: Anolis apletophallus (assembly GCA_030556195.1). NCBI lineage: Eukaryota > Metazoa > Chordata > Lepidosauria > Squamata > Anolidae > Anolis > Anolis apletophallus. The sequence goes on from JARBWK010000001.1 coordinate 53,142,711, forward strand.
ATTATTTACAAGCTATACCAGATGTTTAAATCTACTCTGTGTGAGCTTATCCCTCACTCTGATATGCAGGAATCATTCTTCTTCAATCTGTTTTACTAAGGTTTCTCAATAACAGGATTAACCACCAAAGAACCCAAACTCGATTAGTCTCTAAAAATAGCTTGGATTGTTCTTCCATTCACAATGAAATGAGGGTTTTTAAAATTACTTCCATACAGTTCTCCAGCGACTCCTTACCTACTTTTAAAACTAGACTCAGTTTGGTTTATATTTCAACTTCTAGCAATTGGGATTTAAAGTCCTTTCCCTGTCAGTATACATATACTTAAAATGTGACTTTATCACATATAAAATTATAATTGGCTTTTCCAAATTTTTGTGTGTGTCAGGAGCGATTTGAGAAACTGCAAGTCGCTTCTGGTGTGAGAGAATTGGCCGTCTGCAAGGATGTTGCCCAGGGGATGCCTGGATGTGTTACCATCCTGTGGGAGGCTTCTCTCATTTTCCCACATGAGAAGCTGGAGCTGATAGATGGGAACTCACCCAGATCCTCGATGCACTGTCAAATATTTAATGAATTAATAGCTGTAATGGCTGCTACAATGCACATGCAATATAGTATATTTAAAGGCTAAATCCTATGCAGAACTAAAGCAGGCTTAAGCCCTTCAAAACAATAAGCTTCAGCACGTTTGTCCCTGTATGGGATTGGTCTATAGAACAAACCTGAACTTTAAAAAACTCAAGTCAATACATTTCATTAAAGTAATCATGCAACCCATTTATCTGCTGTGCTGTATAAGAAACCTCTGCACCAAATAAAACACTTGTCAAAAGTTCTGTTACTACATTTAACCACATAATACATAATCATCACTACATAATATTTCCGACATCAGATTGAACATTAACACCCAGTTCTCTTGTCAGGAGGGAAAGCACAGTCCTAAGCATGCTTAGTTAGATATAAGTCCCAACCTATTATTATGTATGAAAATCTTACTTACAGCTGCTTTATAAATATCATCCATAATTAATTATTGTTGGTCAGGAAGACTCAGGAGCTGGGCTTAGATGGAAAACTGTACAGAGACAAATTCCCAGTCTCTGCCAGCTTTCTCTCCTTGGAAGCTCTGCTTATATAGCAGGCTGTCAGCCCTAAATGTGTCCATCAAGAACGGCTGATCAGTGCTCTGCACAGCTTACAGACACCCACAAAAGGCCATGCTATCCATTCCAGGCATGGCTTTTCACCCTGTCTTCAGGAGAGGTATGTGAAGTTTGTTACAGCTGACATTTCTAAAGCCAGTTCCCAATTCCACTGATAGCTTTGTTTTCACTTCAGTAGACAGGGAACTGAAGGAAAACCTGACCCTTTCTTCGTTGATGCTTATTTCAGGATTCAGATGACACATGATCTCGTGGTCCACCTCTGCTGCTTGAGTTCTGTTGTTCCCATCATCCATCCACATGACCAAGTCATAGCAAAATCAGTGCAGATGGTGAAGAATGCACAGCTAATTTTCAATCACCAGGAATATCAAAAGGTCCTACTGAAAGAACTGTATTTTTTAAGAAACGCTTTCCAAGATTCTGCATGAGAACCACAGACCCAAGAGCAGGAACATGGGCCTATGCTTCAAACCATGAAGCAGCCAAGGACCCTTCCACACAGCTGAATAAAATCCCAGATTATCTGCTTTGAACTGGAATACATGGCAGTGTGGACTCAGATAACCCAGTTCAAAGCAGATATTGTGGGATTTTCCGCCTTGATATTCTGGGTTAATATATCTGTGTGAAAGGGCCCTGAGAGGCAGATTAGCGGCAGAATCCTCCATGCAATAGATATTCCTCAGGCTGCTTTTAGCAGTTTGCTTGTTGTACTCAGCAACTCATTGTAACAGCTAATTCTTCAGGGAGAGAAGCAGGAGCCTAGAAACGTTTCCAAAAATAAATTTTGAAATGATGTCTTCACATGAAGGGCTCTAACATTGGATTATATAAATGTCTGAACTTCTTGTCTTTTTTTCTACAAGCATCATTGTGATGTGGTTGAAGTTCTAACCTTGCCAAAACAACTGCACTGACATATACTTTTGCATCATTCAGACAGAGGCATTCCTACTGAAAGTAAGTTTCATATCACAAAACAGAATTTATCTCTCTCCACTGATTCAGAGCTCCCTCCTCTGTCCAACTGAGTTGCACACAACTTAGGAAAGCTGGCCAAATTATAATGAACCCAGGTATTTTTGTTTCCAATATGTATGTGTATTTAAAATTAGCATTGTACATGTCAGATATTGAGGAAATTACTCCTTATATTTCTTAGAACTGCAAGAATTTTCTAGCCAGCATTCATCATGAATGTGTTTTTCCTTATTTATTTATATTGACCAATTCTACTTTATTCCTCAAACTTAAGATCAATAATTAATTGTTTTAGAAATGTTAACTCGCTTTCTACTTCAAATATTTTTGCCTCTCCTTGCACTTTCAATGTGATATACAGCACTCATTTTATACATTCTGCACTTAAAATAAAAGAAATATCCCTTCAAAGGCTACATTGTGGGTTTTCTTACTTTTTGGGTAAGATAATCCATTTTAATGTGTTCTGATATTCATATTTTAACAAAAAAAGGATCACAGAATGATCTGGATAGTGGTAGTAGAATGGTGCTAGAGATTGTTGCAGCATAAGTTACTGTGCTGTACAATAATCTATATATCTTAAATATCATACCAAAAATGAATAGAAGAGTTGAAATACTGGAGGAGATATATTAGCCCTGTTTTATCCTGGATAATGGAGCCCCCGATGGCACAATAAGTTTGATTCTTGTGTCGGCAGGACTAAGAACTGAAAGGTCAGAGGTTCGAATCTGGGCAGTTGGGAGAGCTCCTGTCTGTCAGCTCCAGCTCGTCATGTGGGGATATGGGAAAAGCCTCCCACAGAATGGTAAAACATCTGGGCATCCCCTGGGCAATGTCCTTGCAGATGGTCAATTCTCTCACACCAGATAACAACAGCAGGAGCTTCTTCCCCGTGAAAACAAAACATTATATGCAAGAATCAAGAGTTAATGTTCTAGCAGAACTGCAGAATTGTGTCCTCTTGCGCAGCTGATGAGGACAGGAAGTAAGGCAACATTATGATACACTTTGTGATGGAGCAGTGACAACCAATGGCTTTTATGCTGGTGGGGATATCTAGGTTAGGTTTGGTGGTAGAGTTCCACACGTTTGATAGCTCCTTTCAGATTCAGTATAAAATCCAGAGCGAATTAGTCATGCTATGAACTTTAAGCCCTTGAACCATCCCATTGAACAGCCAGTCTTTGTGGTACTCCTACCGTAGATATACTGTTACTAATGACATCAGTTGTCATGATGATAGGACATGAGTTACTGTTTGTTTTTTTAAATCCTATAATATCTGATAAAGGAGAGATGTTTTGCGTGGGCAGATTATTAAGGGAGCTCTAGATCCCACAATGTCATGGGTATGACTCAGACCCACTCAACCCATGAAAATAATTAAACCACATCTTATGAATAAAAACTTCCTTGAAGAATCTGCAGGAGAAGCACTCAACCTAAGTGCTGCCAAAGAATAATAAACATCATGTGTCACTCACTGCCGGGAAACCACAGCATCAGGTGCATGAATGGCAAAAAAAGAGGCTTGCAGTAGCAGAAAGGGACAAGTAAATGCTTCAGCCAGAATTTCACTGGGCTTCATGGCAATGGTGGAATAGTGGGGACAGAACAGGGGACAAAAGGAAAGACATCAGTTACCGATTGACTGCCAATGTTCAGCTGGGCTGTTTTTTAGTAGCTGCTGCTGATCTCAGCCTTTTCCCTAAGATACGAGGTGGTTAATATTAAAATAATGACTGTGTGTGTGTGTGTGTGTGTGTGTGTGTGTGTGTGAGAGAGAGAGAGAGAGAGAGAGAGAGAGAGAGAGAGAGAGAGAGAGAATGCTCTGTTTGTTTTGAGTGACATCATAACTCAAAAACCACTGGACTAATTGCCACCAAATTTGGCCACAATATACCTACTAACCAAAGGAGTGGCCATCACTCAAAAATTGATTTTAATCAATTGGGAGTTGTAGTTGCTGTGATGTAGACTTCACCTACAATCAAAGAGCATTCTGAACTCTACCAATGATGGAATTGAACCGAACTTGACACACAGGATTGCCAAGACCAACCGAAAACACTAGAAGGATTTGGTAGGCATTGACCTTAAGTTTTGGAGTTGTAGTTCACCTAAAGGACAATTATATGTTGCATGCTCCAGAGTAGGCAAACCAGACAAACTCTACATCAACACTGACAAAGAAACAACAGAAAGCATAAAGAAATTACATATATTAGAAATCAACACTTTCTCGTTATTTCATTTTCCAGATCATCAGACTGGGCCACAGCAACGTGTGGCAGGGGATAGCTAGTACAGTATATGGATGTTATAATAATGTACCATTGGAAAATAGACTATGTATTTGTTGACAATGTTAGGAGGAAGACGCTGTGCATTGCATGCTAAACTGTCCCTTGTACTAAGAACAAGAGAGTAAAATGGAGCTACCTCATCCTAAAACGACAGCCACGACCAGGGCCGTAGTCAGGATTTTGATTCGGGGAGGGCTGAGTTTGATTCGGGAGGGGATGAGTCTGAGTAAGAGAGGGACTACCCTACCAAACCTTTTGTATTGTTATCCCAATAACCCCATGAATGTGGGATATGAGCTTGGTGATCAGATAATGATATGAATAAACATAACAGTTTAAATAATGTACCAGTAAGGCCTTCTCGCGGACCACCCTGAGAATTTCGGGGGGGGGGGGACGGGGACTGAAGTTCCCTAAGGCCCCCCCCCCCCCCCGGGGCTACATGCTGTTGCAATATTACCACATTTACTCAAATCTAATACGCACCTCAATTTTCAAAACCCTGAAACCAAAAAAAAGTATTTGCTGACAAATGACATTTTCAGCAGCAAAAAGTGCACTCTTTGTAATTTAGCCAAAAAAGGTGCCCATTACGGTTGCTGCCTGCTTAGAATTCCTTAATTAAATCTAATGCTCACCCTAATGTTGGCAAGATAATTAGCTAAAAAAGGTGAACATTGGATTTGAGTAAATATAGTAGGGTAACTTCACTGTTGATTGGATACATGCAAGGGGCTTGTGGCTATTCGCCAGGCTGGTGGTTAGCAATTGCACCACCGCTGAGCTGCTGAACTTACTGACCGAAAGGTTGGCAGTTCAAATCCAGGGAGCATGGTAAGCTCCCACTGTTAGCTCCTGCTTCTGCCAACCTAGCAGTTCGGAAACATGCAAATGTGAGTAGATCAATAGGTACCACTCCGGCAGGAAGGTAATGGCATTCCATGCAGTCATGCTGGCCACGTGACCTTGGAGGTGCCTATGCACAACGCCAGCTCTTCAGCTTAGAAATGGAGATGACCATCAACCCCCAGAGTCGGACATGACAGAGGAAAACCTTTACCTTTACTTAGAAGGATGGGAAGGAAGAAGCCATTCTAGCTTTCCTGTGGCACATCTACACTGACCACTTACGTCTGTTTTGAACCAGAATAGAAGAAAGTGGATTCTGTGTTTGGCTGATGAGACTGATAATCCTGAAATCAGTTCAAGGCCTGGATGGTGATTACACAAACCAGAGAGATTTGTGCAATCACAATCCTCTGTGGTTTGTGATTACATAACTCTAACCCCCGGAAATGTACATGTGTACATCTCCATTTCTAAGCTGAAGAGCTGGCGTTGTGCATAGACACCTCCAAGGTCATGTGGCCAGCATGACTGCATGGAATGCCATTACCTTCCTGCCGGAGTGGTACCTGTTGATCTACTCACATTTGCATGTTTTCGAACTGCTAATACTAATGATATTGTATGAATATGGTATAATATATTGTATATACGTTGATACAATATAATACTAATGATATTGTGATATTATAACTGTCTATTTGTTTTACATGCAATATTGGTAATGATATTGTGATATAACATAGTATATGAGTATGGTATAATATATTGTATATACATTGATACAATATAATACTAATGGTATTGTGGTATTATAACTGTATTTGTTTTACATGCAATATTACTAATGATATTGTGATATAATATAGTACGAGTTTGGTATAATATATTGTATATACATTGATACAAGCTGTCAAGGCTGCGAAAAATTCATACTATGCAGCCTTGATAGCGTCCGCCAGCTCACGCCCGGCTCAATTGTTTAAAGTGATTAGGTCTTTGACGATGGTTCCTACCATCCCAAAAAATGATGATCAGGCCCTAACTGCCGAGGTTTTTCAGAGCTACTTTGCGGACAAGATTTCGGCCCTCCGCCGGGACCTTCCTCCTACTCTTGATACAGTTAGCGAACCTGAGACTCCGTGGCCTCTTGCCGGGCCCACCTTCGACCGGTTTCGACCACTGGACGCAGAAAGCTGTTGATAGGATAGTCACTGCAACTAGACCGACCACTTGCTCCCTCGATCCGTGCCCCTCCTGGCTGGTGAAAGCTTGCCTGAAGGGGTTACGTGACCCCCTGTTGAAATTAGTTAACAGCTCCCTTGAGCAAGGAGTTTTTCCAGGGGGATTGAAAGAGGCAGTGGTCACTCCATTGCTGAAGAAGCCGAACTTAGATCCATCGGTCCCTTCCAACTACCGCCCAGTATCGAATTTGCCGTTCCTGGGCAAGGTGGTTGAAAGGGCAGCAATGGAGCAGTTGCAGTCCTACCTAGATGATGCAACTTGGTTCGACCCCTTCCAGTCCGGCTTCCGTTCGGGGCATGGGACGGAGACTGTGCTGGTCGCTATCACAGACAAGCAGCGCCGCCAACTAGATCAAGGTGGATCGGCGCTGCTCGTGTTATTGGACCTCACGGCAGCGTTCGATACTGTCGATTATGATCTTTTGACCCACCGACTGGCCGGGGCCGGGGTGAGGGGTCAGCCCTTAGTTGGCTGTCCTCCTTCCTCCGGAACCGGTCCCAGCGAGTGAGAAGGGGTGAGGTTGTCTCCGGGGGCACCCCACTTCATTGTGGGGTGCCTCAGGGGGCAATTCTCTCCCCTTTATTATTTAACATCTATGTCCGACCACTTGCCCGGTTGGCATGCAGCTTCGGGCTGGAGTGTCACCAGTATGCGGATGACACCCAGCTCATTCTGGGGATGGAGGGCCAGCCGGACTCCGTACCCGATAATTTCCATCGTTGCCTCGAGGCCGTCACTGGATGGCTGCGAGCCAGTAGGTTGAAGGTGAATCCGGACAAGACGGAGATCCTGTGGCTGGGTCGTCCGGGTATGGGGGGGATCCGCCTTCCGACCCTGGACGGGGCGACACTTCGCCCGTCTTCATCGGTAAAGAGCCTGGGAGTCACGCTTGACTCCGAGCTGTCGATGGAGAAGCACATCTCTATCGTCAGCGGAGTGGCTTTTCACCATCTCCGACAGGCGAGGAGACTGGCTCCCTACCTGTCCCGTCACGACCTAGCCACAGTGGTCCAAGCCACGGTCATCTCAAGGCTAGACTACTGTAATGCCCTCTACATTGGCCTTCCTTTGGCAGTGATCCGGAAGCTCAAGCTGGTGCAGAACGCGGCAGCACGGCTGGTGGCAGGTTCTCCATCACGCTGCCACATCACGCCTGTGCTGCGTGAACTGCACTGGCTTCCGATAGAGCACCGGATCACCTTCAAGGTGTTGGTCTTGACCTTTAAGGCCTTGAATGGTCTGGGGCCAGTGTATCTAAGGGACCGCCTCTCCCATTACAGTCCACCACGACCACTGTGATCCGAGTCCCAAAACCTCCTGGTGGTGCCTAGTCAACGATCCATCCACCTAGGATCAACGCGGAGGAGGGCATTCAGCGCTGCGGCGCCGGTACTGTGGAATGCTCTTCCCCCCACAGTCCGAGCGCAGACCGATCTGCTAACATTCCGCAGGGCCTGCAAAACCTTCCTCTTTGCCCAAGCGTTCGGTGTTTAGAGATATATGTGTGTTAGGCTGTGCCTAAACCATGCTGCGCACTGGTAGTGGCAATTTTAACCATGTTCTGTTTTGTTCTGTTTTTATGACTTATATATGTAAGTCGCCCTGAGCCTGTGGGATAGGGCGACTAATAAGAAAGTAATAAATAAATAAATAAAATATAATACTACTGATATTGCGATATTATAACTGTATTTGTTTTACATGCAATATTGCTAATGATATTGCGATCTAATATAGTATAATATGAATATGGTATAATATATTGTATATACATTGATATACTACTACTGATATTGCGATATTATAACTGTATATTTGTTTTACATGCAATATTGCTAATGATATTGCGATCTAATATAGTATAATATGAATATGGTATAATATATTGTATATACATAAATATAAATCAATCAATACACTCTCAGGATTCCCTAGCATTGAGCCATGGCAGTTAAAGTGGCCTCAAACTGCGTCAACTGTTCAGTATAGCAGGAGCAGCCTCTGCCACTCAAGGACTTGCTGCCACTGTAACCTTCCAAAAGCTCCCTCTCCACATTGTTTATTTTCCTGGTGCCGCTTCCATCTGTCGAGAGGGGGGGGGATTCGCCGTAGCCCTGCATAAGAATGAGTGGTCACGGCCCATCCGAATAATACAAAAACACCCCTTCTTAATTCCGATGGTATGGCCCATTTTTTCCTTTGTTTAGCCCCGCCTCCAAAGCTCAGCCCCGCCCCCTCGGGGGAGGCCGAGGTTTGTTTGTTTTTTCCTTCCTTACTTCTGCGCAGGCGCATAAAAGGAACGTTTGCAACCGAGGGCGGGGCTTGGCGTGAGAAGGAGGGGGAGAAATCAAAGATGGCGGCGGTGACAGCCCTGGCTGAGCTGGCAGAGGCCAGTGCTGAGGGAGGCGGCGCGAGGACAACAACAACAAGCAGAGCGGCCGAGTGAGCGCCTCACACCACTCCCCCTTCCAAGCGGCCCTGCCTCCTGCCTCCTCCAGGCTGTGGTGGCCGCCATGGAGGCGATAGGGGCCGGGGAGGAAGGCGAGGAGCCCTCCAAAGTTGCCCGCGTCCTCGGCTCCGAGCTGGTGGAGAACTACACGGTGAGCAGGAGGAGGAGGAGGCCGCAGAGGGCCTTCCCTGAGGGAAGGAGGGAAGGCACTTTCAGTGCTTCTTCTGTGAGGTGCTCCATCCCCAAGGAAGTCCAGGGAGTGCCACTCCTTTCTGCTTTGGCCAGACCTCACCTGGGATCAGGCTGTGTCCAGTTCTGGGCACCACAAGCCAAGGAAGGTATTGACAGGTCAACTGTTTGGAAGCCAAGCCCTGCCAGGAAGGGCTGAGGGAGCAGCCTGTGTTTACCTTTTGGAGAAGATTGGGCTTAAGATTGGGCTGCTTGGAGAAATTATGCAATGACACAAGAGCATCAGGCATGGCCAAACTTGGGCCTTCCAGGTGTTTGGGACTCCAACTCCCACCATTTCAACAGCCTCAGGCCCCTTCCTTTCCCCCCTCAGCCGCTTAAGCGGCTTAAGCGGCTGAGGGGGAAAAGGAAAGGGCCTGAGGCTGTTAGGAATGGTGGGAGTTGGAGTCCCAAACACCTGGAAGGCCCAAGTTTGGCCATGCCTGATGCTCCTGTGTTAAGCGGCTGAGGGGGAAAAGGAAAGGGCCTGAGGCTGACTGACTGACTGACTTTATTATTTACATTTGAGATTTGAGAAGTGCAGCAGGATGTAGAGTGGGTCATGGGGGCTCTGTGTGGCAAGTTTGGTCTTGATCCATCATTATTGGGAGTTGCAGTGGTATCATGAAATTACTGAAGGTAGTGGAAGTCCCATCATCTCTGGTCCACCCTCCCCAAAGTGTAGTAGGATGTAGATTGGGTCATGGGGGCTCTGTGTGCTAAGTTTGGTCTGTATTGGTGAATGGATGATGGTTGCATTGTTTTTAGGAAGTGAGTGAAGGTACTTCAAGTCCCATCATCCATGGTCCGTCTCACACAAAACAGCACCAGGATGTAGAGTGGGTCATGAGGGCTCTGTGTGCCAGGTTTGGTGTTGATCAGTCATAGGATTAGGTTTGTAGCAACCCCCGAACCGCACCAGGACGTAAAGGGGGTTAGGGGGGTTATGTGTACCAAGTTTGGTGCAGGTCCATCACCCGCGCTGGTCGCTGTGGCCTGTGAAAGTGGCTGCCACATATCCGCCCTTCCGCCCTCCGCACACATACATACAAACATTCCGCTTTATAAAGGTATACAGATGAGTCGCCCTCCACGAGTGTGCTCCGGGGGACTTACACAGCTAGCAATAACAATACCAGAATATCAAAATATTAAAATGGCTAAAATATCGGGTCCGGGTCACTGGTTGTCGTATTATGCATAGGCTTTCCTAAATAGCCATGTCTTAAGTGCCGCCAAGAATTGGGGCAGGTCGGGACTGGCTCTTTGGTCTGGCGGTAGAGAGTTCCACAGGACGGGGGCCGCAACAGAGAAAGATCTCTGTCTCGTGGACTCCAGATGAGCCTCTCTCAGACCCGGGACACAGAGGAGGTTCTCGTTTGCTGGCCGTGGTGCTCTTAGATGGATGGGAAGGGTCAAGCGGTCTTTTAAGTATGTAGGACCCTGGCCCTGCAGGGCCTTGAATGTCAGGGTCAGGGTCTTATAAAGGACTCTGTGCTCGACCGGCAGCCAGTGCAAACGCTGCAAGGATGGCGTGATGTGACATCTCTTTGGTGTTTTTGTGAGGAGCCTGGTGGCAACATTCTACACAATCTGCATCTTACGGGTTAGTGACCGAGGTAGACCCACATATAAGGCATTGCAGTAATCCAGCCTTGATGTAACCGTGGCGTGGATTACTGTAGCTAACGCCTCCGTTGGTAGGTAGGCTGTTAGGAATGGTGGGAGTTGGAGTCCCAAACACCTGGAAGGCCCAAGTTTGCCTGTTCTTTTTCTCTCTCCCCCAACCTCCTTACCTTCCGTTTCCTTCTATTCCTCTTCTTTTTTAAATATATATATATATATATTTATTGGTTTTTCAAAAAAAAAAAAGATAGAAAAGAAAGTATTGCATAATCACATAGAAAATTGAAATAGAAATTACAAACTTTCAATTAATATACTGGGTGTTGGGTTAAGGCAAAGGGGTGAGGAAAGGGGGGTGGGTGGATAAAATAGAGTAATTATAATAGATCAGGCAGAAAAAGAAAGAAAAGTGATTAAAAGGGAAGTGGGGGAGGGGAAAGGGGGATTTGGCTTTCCGTGGGAAAAATTATTTACAATTTGACTTCCATTTCTTCTTCTTGGTAAGGTATTTGTCAAAACCTCCTGGTTTATAAGTCTTTTATACTATTATGTTTTCCCCCCTTCATTTATAGTTTATTTTAAGGTATTCCATCTATTTTAGTCCATTTTGTCTGTTGTCTTGGGTTTGGGGTGTTTCTCCTTAGGTAAAATGTCAGTTTGTCCATATTTTTTATTTCGTCTATCTTTTCCATCCACTCTGTTTCTAGGGTTGTATCAGTTTTCCATGCAATGGACTTAAAAGAGAATTGGATGAAGGTATTTCATCGTTGGTATATCACCCCCCAAATTAAAATAATGTATAAGAATAGCAATTCCAAATGCTGGAAATGCCATGACCATCCAGGTAGCTATTTCCATATGTGGTGGACTTGCCCAGAAAAAAGAATTTTTGGAGACAAATCCATAATGACATACAAGACATCCTAAAAATACAATTCCCGCTAAAACTGGAATATTTCCTATTGGGAATACTGGACAAAGACTTAAGATTAGGAAAAAATGAAGATAAGCTATTTTTTATATGTCCACAGCCGCAAGAATCATCCTGGCCAGAACCTTCTATTCCTCTTCTCTTGCGTTTCATCATCATTGCCGTCATCACTATGACACTTTTGTCCTATTTCCCCCCCACAAAAGAATAGAGTTTGAACAGGCACCACAATACAAGAAGGACATTGGCAAGCTGGAATCTGACCAGAGGAGGATGACCAACAGTCTGGAAACCGTTCCCTATGAGCAGGGCCGTAGCCAGGATTTTGATTCGGGAGGGCCTGAGTTTGATTCCGGGGGGGAGGGGGCTGAGTCTGAGCGAGGTAGGGTCTACCCTAGCAAACCTTTCATATTGTTATCCCAATACCCCCATGCATATGGGATATATTGAGCATGGTGATCAGATCATGATATGAGTACACATAACAGTTTAAATAATGTACCAGTAAGGCATTCTTGCAGACCACCCTGAGAATTTCGGGAGGGGCTGAAGCCCCTCAAGCTCCCCCCCCCCCGGCTACATGCCTGCCTATGAGAAATGGCTTAGGAAGCTGGGTATAGCTCTAACCTGGAGAAAGAAGACTGAGAGGAGACATGATCACCATGTTTAAATATTTAAAAGGGTGGGCAAGCTTGTTTTCTGCTGGTACAGAGACTAATATCCTTCCACACAAAGGATGTCATTTTAAAGAGTGGGCAAGCTTGTTTTCTGCTGGTCCAGAGACTAAGACCTTTCCACACAGACATATATCTCGGGGCCCTTCCACATAGCCCTATATCCCAGAATATCAAGGCAGAATATCACCTAATATCTGCTTTGAACTAGGTTATCTGAGTCCACTCTCAGATAATGTAGGATTTTCTGCCTTGATATTCTGGGATAGAGGGCCGTGTGGAAGGGCCCTTTGAATATCAAGGCAGAAAATTCCACAATATCTGCTTCAAACTCTGCTTTGAACTAGGTTATCTGAGTCCACACTCAGATAATGTAGGATTTTCTGCCTTGATATTCTGGGATATAGGGCCGTCTTTGTATGGCGTCCTTCTAATGTGTGTGTATTGACACTGTGAATATTACATTGCTATTTTTGCTAATTTGTGTATTCGCTTCCCTTGTGTGTTTAGTTGTATATTCCTACTGATGCATTGTGTGTTTAAGGCAGAAAGTCCCCCAGTATCTGCTTTGAAGTAGGTTATCTGTGTCCATTTCCATATATATTCCAGTTCAAAGCAGAAAATGCTGGATTTTAATCAGCTGTGTGGAAAGGACCTGGGTTATCTCGAGTCCATATTGCCATATATTCCAGTTCAAAGCAGATCATTTGGAATTTTATTCAGCTGTGTAGAAGGTACCTTGGGCATGGAGCGATGGATTCAAACTGCAGGAACAAAGATTCCACCCAAGCATTAGGAAGACCTTTCTGATAAGAACTCTTCAAGGAATGTTATGAAGTCCCTCTTTCTGGAGGTTTTTGAGCAGGGGGTGGATGGCCATCTGTCAGGGGTGCTTTGGTTACGTGTTCCTGCATGGCAGAATGGTGTTGGACTTGATGACCCTTGGGGTCTCTTCCAATTCTATGATTCCTTGAGGTTCTAGTGGTGCAGAAGCAGGGAATAGCCCACCCACAAAATGTCACACACTTGGGGGTGATGAGGGGAAGTGGTTTGGTGGGGTGTTGCTTTCAAAAGGCAAAGTCATCCCGTGGGTTCCTTGAGATCCACTAAACACGTCCACCAATAATGGGAGAATTTCCTTCCTCTGTACATTTACTGGTTCAGAGGTCAGTGTTTTGGGCTCTGTGTTTCCTAGGGTGTATCTGCACTGTTGAATTAATGCAGTGTGACACCCCTTTAACTGCCATGACTCAATGCTATGGGATCATGGGAGCTGGAGTTTTGCAAGGTCTTTAGCCTTCTCTGCCAAATCATGCTGGTGCCTCACCAAACTACAGCTCCCAATTCCATAACATTGAGCCATAGCAGTTAAAGGGGTATTAAATAGCATTCGTTCTTAAGTGTCGACGTATCCACATTTTCTTAGGTTGGAGATTTTCATCCAGACAGGAGGAGACCAGGAATTCCCAGAGAGAGAATTTAAATTTCCAAGATCTCAATCCATTTTGGGCTGATATTTGGATTGTTTGTCCCTAATGTGAAATGTAAGCATTTTAGATCTCCAAAAGACCCAAATTTTGATGCTGACTTGCTGAAAACATCCTCATTGGGTCCCACCCTTTTCATTCCATAGGGAACAGTTATGCCTTTGGAACTGGATTGAAAACATAACAAACATGTGATATCTTTAAGTATGTGATAAAATTGGGAAAAAGATATGTCCCTGGGCTAGATCAGATGTAGCGTATGAGCAATTTACACAACTGTTGATGTATCCTTATGACATCTATAATCATTTTGAATGGAGATGCAAAATGCTTTGATTTACGTAACAGTAGTTGTAGTAATAGTTTTGTCATGACTACTGTCATTCTATACAGAGTTATCTATATATAATAATACATCCCATTTTGGGAGATAGCATACTCATACACTTGAAATCTGAACAGTCATCTGAGACAACTGTTACATAACTGAAAATGGATGTGCTCTGTTTTTCAGTTACCTAAGCCATTTGCTACAATGCTACGACGCATCCATGCCTGCTATGATTTTGGTTATTTTACAGTATAAAGGACTGTCATACACCCAATAAAAGTGCTACTTACATTACAGATCTGATTTTGCCTTGAAGTAGGTTTTACTGATTTCACTGAGATTTAAAATGTTTGGAATCAGAGTGCCTAGAAAATGCTTTACAGAATGCTGAGCATTAATTGTGAGACATTCAGAGAAGACAGAAATGGAGTGTGGTGATTTTGGAAATTTGCCCTGCTTTGAATATTTAGTATAGGTGGTATAAAAGAGAAGAAAAGCAAACAATTGAAATACATTACTTTCCGTTTTTAGATTTTGATCTATATACAAGTACATAGTGATATTATAATGCTGGACTCAATCAAAATTGGAAGAAAGTCTCATGGATTAGGCAAAGGGAAGCAGTAGCTGTGTTGGAGGATTGCTAAATCATCTGCCTTAGACTCCATTCTACTTATCAATCCAGTTGCTTCTTGTCCATGATGATAAGTTATTGAGTAACTGTGGTTATAAAATAACATAGTTACAAAGTCCCACGTCTGCAAACTTTTCTTATCCACTCCATCCTAGAGAAAACCTATTGATATTTTAATTACATTTTCTCCTCTCACCCCTTCTTTTCCTTCCTAGCTTTATCAAGCATTGTGTCTGATGAAAAGATTTGCATGCACATAATTTTCTGAGGTTTTTTGGTTGAAGGTATTAGCACAAAATGGTTAGTGTATTACTGTTCCCTGCCATCTTAAAATGAACACATTGAAATACAAGTACTACCGAGTCCTTACTGATATATGGAATTTTATAGTGAGAGGTATAGCCTAAGAATAGCAAGACTCCATCTTTGTAAAAAAAATGTACTCATGGCATTCCAGAATTTATATGCATCATTGGCTTACTGTTCATGATCTGCATGCTGTTGCCTGTGACCCATTTATTCTTGCTTGGCTCTTTCAACAGCTGGGAATGGCTCAACTGAAAGCCCCCAACTGTAAGCTTAGTGGGTTAGATTAATTGGGAACAATGCGTAGGCAACTCTACAACAAACCAGGGTTAGTAATACTGTTGTTTGCAATTCCGATTGCAAAGACTGCTTGGGTGTCCTCCTAGACTCGTCGCTAACGTTTGAAGCTCAGGCGTCAGCGGTAGCTGGGAGGGCCTTTGCACAATTAAAACTCGTGCACCGTACCTCGTGAAGTCAGATTTGGTCATGGTGGTCCACGCCTTAGTCACCTCCAGATTGGATTACTGTAATGTACTCTACGTGGGGCTGCCCTTGAAGACGGCCCGGAAGTTTCAATTGGTCCAACAGGTGGCAGCCAGATTGCTAACTAGAGCGACCTACAGGGAGCGGTCAACCCCCCTGTTTAAGGAGCTTCATTGACTGCCGTTCATCTTCTGATCCCAATTCAAGGTGCAGGTTCTTACCTACAAAGCCTTGAACGGTTTGGGACCCGCCTACATGCGTGACCACATTTCTGTCTATGAACCCAGTCGATCTCTTCGATCATTTGGAGAGGCCCTACTCTTGCTCTTGCCACCTTCGCAGGCACGTTTGGTGAGAACGAGAAAGAGGGCCTTCTCTGTGGTGTCCCGTCCCCCCCGACTCTGGAACTCGCTCCCTAAGGATATTAGACAAGCCCCCACATTGGAAGTTTTTAGGAGGAGCCTGAAAACGTGGCTGTTCCAATGTGCCTTCCCTGAATAAAGTAAATAATGCCCTGCTGTGATCAATTTCTTGCAAATGTCCTCATAAGCACTTTAATTACCTGTTGGGTCATCTGCCCCACATTATCCTTTAAAACCTTCCTGTTACATACATTCTACCTCGGTTTGCATCCAGTGTTATTTATTTTAAAATTCTAGTATTTCACATTTGGCCCGCCCAGAATGGTTTTAAACTGTCTGTTATTGCTTGTGTGTAAGTATATTGATTGTATTTTTATTATTTGCTGTTATGTTGTTATGATGTGTCATTGGGCTTGGCCTCATATAAGCCACCCCGAGTCCCCTAGGGGAGATGGTTGGGGTATAAATAAAGTTAATAAAATTAATAAAATAAAAAATAGGAGCACTGCTTCATTCTATATGATAAACATTCAATTCCTTGCTTGAATCCTTACTGTTTTGAGGATTTCCTTTCATCTGTGCCTCTGATGAAGTTTGCATGATCAAAATGCATTGCTTGGCGATTTGGGTTGTAAACATGATTTGGGTTATAAACGTGATGATTCCTAGGTGTTACCATTATAATGAAGTTATGCAAAACACTATCAGATTTCAGTTAAAAACAAATTTATTTACAGTGTTACCTCGCTACTTCGTGGTTTGCTTATTGCGGACTCGTTGTTTTGTGGATTTAAAATCTATATCATTGTATTTTCGCTGTTTTGTGGGGTTTTGTCGCCACCGCTCTCCAAGGCGCTTTCCCTCCTCAGTCCTCCCTCCCTCCAGCCTTCCCCTTCCCTTTATTTTAAGTTTATAAAGACTTAAAATAGTGTATAACTACTAAAATAATGTATAAATATTAAAATAAATAGAGCATCCCTACATTTTTTTCCACTTATTGCGGGTGGTCCTGGAACCTAACCCCAGCAATAAGTGAGGGAACACTGTAATGTGAAATGGTTAAAAAGTCTCAGCCGTATGTGTTTCAATAGGAAATACATAACAAGAGATTATAGAATCACATTCAAGGAAAGGAGTGAATGCAGGGAAAAATTGGATGTGTAACCTGAGCTTTCTTTGGAGCCATTGTTTTAGCATCTCCTTTTCCCACTGCTCAATTTGCAAAGCAGCTTGCTTCTTCAACAGCAGTTGAAGCTGCCCAGTGAAAACTTCACAGGAGCCTCCAGCTGTGTACATGGTCCTTCCCTAAGCTCATACCCAACCTCTGTAGACTGCAGCTGTTATCTATACCTGTGCTGCTAGTACCTTTTAATCAGTATGATTCTTTAGAAATAAAGCATAGAATGGAATGGACTTCTGATAGAAACAAACATGTAACCTAGCCATGCTTTTCTGTTCTTTATATAATGGTGGCTGAGTAAATTGAAATTGTTACAGTGAAATCTTTAGTGTAATACTCAGTCATATATGAATAGAACTGCTATCTTTCTAAGTGCATGCAAAAACAACTGTTATCCATTTTCAAGGGTGGGAGGGGATATGCCTGCGAATTACTCCCAAGTACGGTAATATGTGAAAGGCAGCCAATTGGGTATAATGGTTTGAGCATTGGACTAGGAGACTAGGGTTCAAATTCCCACTTAGCCATGGAAATCCACTGGGTAACTTTGGACAAGTCACACTCAGTTTCACAGAAAGGCAAAAACAACCCATCTCTTGTAAAAAAAATATATAATTAGATCACGTTGCCTCAAGGTCTCCTCAAATCAAAAAAATGACTTGAAGGCAACAACAACATGTGAAACTGTAAAGGTAACTAACAGCTTAATGCCCAGGCTTCACAACCTTTATATGCAGTTAAGTGCCATTAGTAATGTCTTTTGCTAATGAAATATGTGCATGCATTGGTAAGATGAAGGCCTAGATATTATAAAGCAACAGGGGCCTATCTGATATTTGAAGCTAGGCAGTGTAATCTCTAATCAGTACTTTGTTTGGAGACTGCTAATGAATACCAATGTCTGTAGACTATGTTTCAAAGAAATAAATCATTAAAATCACTTCAGACTATTCCTTGCCTTAGAAAACTTTAGTCAGCTAGCTTCGTTTCAGATAAAAACAGGCTTGATTTTTCAAACACTTTTTTGTATTTTTAATGGAGAAGTAAATTTTACAAGGGTTCAGTTGCCATTCTGGTGTGGCCTGATCTGGGAATTTTTCTTCTATTCCTTCTGATTATGTGGTTGTGACTTTCTCTGCCAGCTCTGTGAAACAATAATTTTAGATACAGGCAGTCCCCGAGTTACAAACATCAACTTACAAACAACTCATAATTACGAATGGACCTCTCCTCTCCCTGCCATGAAATCTTCGTGGTAAGCCAAAGTGTGTCTATATCTCTCCACCCTGCTTTTCTTTTTCTTCCTATCAATCTCTCCAAACCCCTTTCCTTGTTTTTCCTGTCAATATCTTTCCAAACCACTCCTTCCTATCAAACTCTCCAACCCCCTTTTCTTCCTATTGATCTCTTCAAACCTCTTTTCCACTTTCTTCCTATCTCTCAAGACCACTTTCCCCTGTTCTTTCTGTCAGTCTCTACAAACCCCTTTTCCTCTTTCTTCCTATTGACCTGCAAACTTCTTTCCTTCCTATTGAGCTCCAAGCCCCTTTCTTCCTATCTTATCTCTCTAAACCTCTTTCTCCTTTTCTTCCATGATCTCTCTACTCCCTTTTCTACTTTTTCCTATCAATATCTCCTTTGTCCTCCCTGTATGTCTCCTCCTTTCCTTCATGTCTGACACCGCTTTTAATTGCTCTGGCTCAATGCTGGGATTTGTAGTTTGGTGCAGCATTATTTGGCAGAGAAGGCTAGAGACCTTATAAAACTACAGCTCTCAGGATCCTATGGCAATTAACCAGGGTGAAAGTGATGTTCAGCTGCAATCATTCCACATCATAGGTACAACTTAAGGAAGCTGGGGCAGGATAGGCTCCTTGAGGGAAGGGTTATCTATATCTATGGTTTTCCTTTCCATTGTTTGAAAGCTTTGGTGTTTTTAAAAAATATTTTTTTTATTTATTTGTGGTATTTATAGCTCGCCTTTCTCAGCCATACGGCAACTCAAGGCAGGTTACAGATTGTCACAATTCGGTGCCAGACATTCATAAAAGTGCAATTAAAAACAGTCAACATGACAGTATAAAATACATTATTTATTATTTCGATTTGTATACCGTCCCTTCCACGTTGGCTCAGAACGGTTTACAACATATTGAACTAAACATGAAGCATAAAAACATATAGCAGTAAAATTACAGACTGTATAACAACATTCTGCTATGACCAGAAGGGTTAAAGGTTGAATGCTTGCCGGAATAACGCCGTTTTACAAGCTTTCCGGAAAG
This sequence comes from Anolis apletophallus, assembly GCA_030556195.1. Lineage (NCBI taxonomy): Eukaryota > Metazoa > Chordata > Lepidosauria > Squamata > Anolidae > Anolis > Anolis apletophallus. The sequence goes on from JARBWK010000001.1 coordinate 53,162,244, forward strand.
CCAGTAGTTCGTTAACTGCTCGTACTTCAGGTGGTAAATTGTTCCACAGGTATGGGGCAGCCACGGAAAAGGCTCTCGGTGTCATCTTGTTAAAAATGTTTTCCAGTAACATCGTCTGGCCATTCCATGTAATCTATTCCGCTACATTCTCAAAAGCTTGCTCAAAAAGCCAAGTTTTTACCTTTACACAGAAACTTTAATGTGCACCCTTTTCTGGCCAAATTACAAGAAGTGCACTTTTTTGATGGATCTGTTTCAATTTACAAATTCAACTTAAGAATGAACCTACAGAACCTATCTTGTTTGTAACTTGGGGTCATTCTTGTAGAGGAAGCAATGAGAGTGTACGGAGATTCCTGCTCCATTTATACCTTCGGCCCCATTCTTTCAAGTTACCTCTCCAAAGGTTTTAGGAGAGAAGGCTTAGGATATTGATGTGATAAATTGAAGTGAAAGTGAAGAATTGATTAAGATCAAGCATCTTCCTTGAATTCAATGGTTAACTAGTTTTTTCATCAGTGAGTTAAACTGCGAGGATATGTTTATCTCAAAACACGCACTACCTGTTATTCAGATTTAAATACATACAAATAAACTTAATCTTTAGAAAAAAGGAAACAAACATGTATGATAAATCATGCATGATACTGGAAAATGTGGGAACCTTAACATAGTCAGCCTGCAGTGCCTTTTTCTGCTACACTTTCAATGTTTTGAACACTGCAGTGAAGAAATGTGAAACATTACTCTGCCATTTAAGAATTAGCAATTCACAGTCTGCTTCCTTAGGTTTTAAAACAAGGTGTAATGCGTGAATATATTAGCATACTGTAACTGAAATCCATGCATAGGAAATATGATTATTTTAAACATACATTTGTTTTTGTAATTCAATAATCATATATCATGTCTTGTTAACATGAAGGTTATTGCTTGTGTGAAATATCTTCCATATCTTAAATTGAAGTATTGCAATTTAAGGGTCTGCCAAATGAAAATCTATCAGTAACTCCTTCTCATTTTTTCTTTATTCATTAGGAAATAATGTTTAGAATTTACGAAAGCATGCCGTCATTGTCTCTAAGCTGCAGCATTTTGCTAATGAAAGGCAATGCAAATCACTGATGCCAACTAGACTCAGCCCTGTCAGTGCAAGCCCATTATCACCACTTTCCACACACCCATTCCTAATTTCAGAGGGATTTGAATATGATTTTTCCTAATAAAAACTTTGCTTCACTTTCCTATTCATTCCTGTTCTGTAGAATTTATATATTTTGCATATCTAATGATAAATGAAACACAGAATTAATGCTGACTTAGACCAATGAGACTTCAGATGGAAATGCCATAACATTTCAGTGTTAGTCACATGTCAAATTCCTTTTTGCGGTTTCCTCCATGTCAGATGTTTTGATTACTTTTCAAGAAGCTGTTTTGCCTCATAAAAAAATTGCAAAATGGACATACTCGTCTTGGTTCTCAAAATTTAACTTGGGGAACTGCTTTAAAGCCAATGAAAGCCAACTTTAATTGTTCATAATAGCTTTTAAAAATGAGTAATAAAAAACAAGTGTGGGATGCATTGAGGCAGAGTAGGTGTTGCCATCTTAAGATACCTAGGGAGAAGGTGGTACTGCCCTGAACATCAGGTGTGTTCCCCATCTCTCTGATCTTCTCGAGACATTATGATTCTTCTATCGGTCATTATTTTTGACCTACTATGGTATGTAAGCCAACTTACCTCAGGTTGCACTAAATGCAAAAGGGACTGTATTAGCATTGTAGCTTGGCAAGATCTTTTCTGAAATACAGGTTTTTTTCTGACAAAATGGATTAGAGTCAACTTTCTGTGCTCCAGTAACATTAGTCTCTGAGTAGAATTTTGCTCAGGATATTTTGGAAAGACAATTTATGGGTGGCCTTAAGGACTGTGAGGATTGGGCAGTTAGCAAAAAGCAGATAGAAGAAAGTGCTTTTGTGGGCATGAGATGTTGAGATTAGCACAATCATATGAATTTCCACATGTCCAGCCAAATCCTGTGTTAGTGTTGTATTGTCTCAAATTGTCAGTATGCTGAAGTTAATCAGTGATCCACAGTAAACTCTTAGTACAACTGTTGTAATATACTCATGTTGTAAGGATGACAATAGGCAGATAAATGGTGCATTGAACTGTTCAGAGGAAATATATGAGGGGAAATATAACAAGAACTTACTGGTATGTTGCAAGCTATTGGCTTTATTGTACAGTTTCTTGCTAGAAGATATAAATTTGTTGTTCTACTCTCACCTCCCCCTTTTTTTTACATCAGTACAATTCTAGATTCTTCAGAGGTTGTTACATCTTATAGTTGCTTTTGCAGCTAATTGATACTGGTATGTTAGCTAGAGACTGGTTTATTGCTTGTTCTTGTCATTTTGTCATCCTGTACTTGTGAATTTAGATATGCTGTACATGAATAGTAAGACAGCATTTCCAGTAGTAGCCTTTGTAGTTTTCATTTAATTTTTGCAATATTTTGATTATTATTATTATACCACTTTTATTTTCTCTAAATCAGTCAATGAAGTGACCTTGTAAGTATGGACACAATGGCCACCTTGGGTTTCTTGATTTGTTAAAGGTTTGTGTTTTCATTTAGGTGTATATAATCCAGGTGAGCGTTGGGAGCCATCATTGGATAGTCAAACATCGATATAGTGACTTCCATGACCTGCATGAAAAGGTAAATATCCTAAAATTAGCATCTGAAAACATTGGCTGAATGTTACCCATTTGGCTGTTTCTTTTGTAGAAAACGTTCCTTTTTTGGCCCAAAATAATGCCTTGCTTCATGTACTGTAATTTTAAAATAATTTCATTAATTTTCTCTAGCCTGTTTTTGTACATATGGCTTTATTCAAAGAATCCAATTATTGTCAGAAAGCAAGACCTGCTAGTTAGATTGTACAGAGACATTATTCAGATGTCACAGGAGAGCAACTGCCAGCAATTGGGTTTAATACTTTTGAAGGAACTAGAAAAGACAGGAGTTCATATTCTTTTCTTTAGCAACTGTTATCCATTTTCCCTTCTCTAACAGAATTTTTTTCTTTTCTGCTATACAAATCAGACTTGTTTGCCCTTCTTTGTCAAATTTAAGACTAAATGTTAAGTGGGAAAATAGATTTTAAATACTTATGGAGGGAAGAGACAAAAATGTGGAAATAAAGAAAAACCAGCCGAGGTAAAAAATAAAGTTGAAACACTTCCTTGATGGTGGAGCTGCTGATCAGAGGCCATTGTAAAATAAAGAAAAATACCACTCAGATGGCCACCAGCCCATATGTCTCTTAGAATGAAGGAAAAGGCATTTAAGCAGAATATTCCTATCATCTAGCAAAAAGCAAGGTGGGTGATTTTAAAACATAAACTTGTATTACCGTGTTTCCCCGAAAGTATGACACCCCCGATTGTAAGACGTATCGGGGGTGTCAGAGGGGTCGGCTTATATAAGCCGTCACCAAAGTAACGACCTCGGGCGCCGGGCGTGCCTTCCGCCCGGGCGCTTTCTTCCCTCTTGCCGGCGGCGGCTCCGCCCCTCCTCCCTTCACTGAAGAGAGGGGGGCAGAACCGGCGAGAGGGAGAAGGCGCCGCTGGGAGGAAGAGGAGGAAGAGGAAGAGGATGGAAGGCGCCGCTGGGAGGAAGAGGAGGAAGAGGAGGAGGATTCCGGGCCCCTTTCGAGCCCCTCTGGGAGCCTCTCGTCGCACAGCCACGGCCACGCCATGCCGCCCGCGGTAAGTCTTACTTTTCCCCGTCTTACTTTCTGGAAGGTACCAAGCAGAGCCCAATATAAGACGTACTCCTCCTCCATCCAGTAAGCCGTAGTGGGGATTTTGGGGGTCAAAAGAAAGTAAGACGCTGTCTTACTTTCGGGGAAACACGGTACATCTGGAGTGGAGAGAAAGAAAAAACAGACCTCTAAAGTAAAAAAAAAAACCAACCACAATAACTTAAGTCATCAAGAAAGTGAAAAAGAAAAAAAGGGGACACAAAGATGAAAGGATGTCCCACAGTGAACTTTCTCACTTTAGGGTGTTATTTCGAAAAGCATGATTTAAAGGGAATATAAGGGGCCCCTTGGTAGCAGAACCCCTCCAAACCAAGAATGATCAGTGTCTCCAAGACTTATGTTGATAGGTGCATACTGCAGAGATATGTTAAAGGCACAGAAAACTTAGGGAATACATACATAGTAAGACAATGATGCTTTAATTTATGCAGTTCTTAAAACAATGTTTTAAGATGTGGCAATGCCAGTGAGTAGATTAGCAAAAGCAGATACCAGGTACAGAGCAATGTATTCAAGTGCCATGTAGCAACCTAAGGGAGCACATCAGAGTGACAGAATTAATTTCAAACCAGACATTTCCAATATGAATTTGAAACATTTAAATGAGCTATCTGATTAGCATTCATTAATTAAAGAGGATGTGGTAAATGAAATACAATCTTTATTCATATTCTAAAGGAAAGTTCCAGAAAATGAATTGGGAAATTTTAATGCAATTATTTTTAATCCTTTGGAATGCCAATCAAATTATAAAACAATTATGATAAAATAAATCTGATTTGAAATTTTGAATTTTATGAGAGAAGAGAGGGGTGGTTATGCTATGAGAAGGAGATGCTATGATAAAAGAGATACTGTAGATCAGGGGTCCCCAAATGAAGGTCCACAGGCTGGATGCAGCCATTCAAGGTAATCTACCTGGTCCCCGCCTTAAACTTTAGACTTAGGATTGCCCAAAGTCTGAAACTACTTGAAGGCACACAACAACAACAATCCAGGGGAGCATTTGCACAGTCAAAGCTTGTGCGCCAGCTGCACCCATGTCTTGGGAAGTCTGACTTGGCTGCGGTAGCCCACGCTCTGGTTACATCCCGTATAGACTACTTCAAGGCGCTCTATGTGGGGTTGTCTTTGAAGACTGTTTGGAAGCTTCAAATGGTCCAGTGGGCGGCAGCCAGGTTACTAATGGGAGCAGCGTTCAGGGAGCATACAATTCCTCTGTCGCACCAACTCCACGGGCTGCCAGTTTGCTACCGGGCACAATTCAAAGTGCTGGCTTTAGCCTATAAAACCCTGAACGGTTCCGGCCCAGTCTGAATGTATCTCTCTTTATGAACCATCTAGGAACTTAAGATCATCTGGGAGGCCCTGCTCTCGATCCTGCCTTCCTCACAGGTGCATCTGGCGGGGATGAGAGACAGGGCCTTCTCAGTGGAGACCCCACGGCTGTGGAACTCCCTCCCTAGGGATATTAGATTGCCCCCCTCCCTCCTGACTTTCCAGGGGGGGGGGACTTGGTTCGTCGAGCAAACTTTTGGAAGTGCAGCATAACAGATAAATATCAAACTATGAAGAATGAACATAGAATGGCTAGATTATGCTACTGGAAAACGAGTTTAACAGGATGACACTAGTGTTTAGGTGCTTTTAATGGTTTTATATGGTTTTTATATTGTTATGCTGAATGTTTTTAATTGTATTTTTATGAATATGTGGCATCAAATTATTGCCAATCTGCAACCCGCCTTGAGTCGCCTTAAGGCTGAGAAAGGTGGGCTAGAAATACCATAAATAAATAAATCCTTATTTACTTGACTATCTCATCAGCCAAAAGCAGACCCACACTTCCCTTTGAAATACCGTTAAGTTTGTGTTTGCTCTCTTCATTTTGTATATCTCAGTATTCGTGTTTGTTTGCACTACCAATAAGATATATGCGTTGGAATACATTCATTTTTTTCCTCAAACTATAGCCCGGGCCTCCAACAGTCTGAGGGACCATGAACTGGCCCTATGTTTAAAAAGTTTGAGGACCCCTGTCATAAATGAAAGAAGAGGAGTCCTCTGTGAGGAAGGCATATGAAGTTTCAGTGTTACTCATATGAGCTAATCCTTCTTATATTACATCAGAAAGGATCTGGGGGGAAAGACCATTTTACAGTTACTTTGCTGATGAAATTGAAGTAGTCGAAGGACTCGTCTTGTGCATCAGAATATCATTTCAGATTAAGGACTATGTAAAACTAATGACACATGTGAGCCTTTCTATGTGGGAACTCACTGTGTATACAAGGCAGATAATAATAATAACACTTTATTTATATTACGCCCTTATCACCCCGAAGGGGACTCAGGGTGGATCACAAGTACACATACACGGCAAACATTCAATGCCATTTGTATAGACGTACACAGTACACAGAAAGAACAGGAGGTTTTTGTGTCGTGCCACGAGGTGCTGTCACTTCATCCTCTATGAAAAAGAGCTGTCAGGACTTCCTCATTCCAGCATATTCTGATCTTCTTTTTCTTTATGGCATTGAGTGACAGACAGAAAATACAGTGTTCGTTACCTAAAATTTAAGGCAGCAAGACTGGTACTATTTATATTTTTCATTATAAATTCAAGGATGCCACGTATGACAATATGACAGTCAGGGCTTATGTTTCAAATCAATTAAGTCTATATTCAGAACATTTATAAAGGACTTAAATGAGTAATTTCGATGGGCAGAAAGACACTTGTGGTCAACTACACTAGGGTATTTGAGACAAAAATGAAACATACAGGTAGATTATCCAGGGAAATATAGACTGACTTTTGACGTTTCCAGCTATACACAGGAGATTTGGTCTATTTCAAATACTGATTCTCCTTGACCAAGAACACCAGGCTAAGGAAATGCTTTTCAATAAATGGTAGCAGACTAGTTATTATGATTTAAAACATTTTATTTGCCGCAACAAAATATTTTGTCACAGATTGTTTATTTTACTTAGCATGAGCATCTGGTATTCTGTTTTTTAGTGCTCACATTTATTCATTAACTCAGCTGTTTTACCTTTTACAGCTTGTTTCTGAGAAGAAGATCGATAAAAATCTATTGCCTCCTAAGAAGATTATCGGCAAAAATTCCAAAAGCTTGGTGGAAAAAAGACAAAAGGAATTGGAAATATATCTACAGACTCTTCTTGTCACATTTCCCTTAGCTGCACCCAAAGTGTTGTCTCAGTTCTTACATTTTCACTTATATGTAAGTATATTCTACATTGGCCATGATGCTAAGAAGAACTCCAGAACCCATCCATCTAGTGGCAGAAACCAAACCCATAAATCCCCAGCCATAACTCTGTAAAAGATTACTTGCAGGGAAGAGGTTTCTGAGTAAAAGGCAAGAAAGTACAAAAGAGAGGGAAATAAATGCTTAGTAACGCTTGAGGAGGTGCCATAAAGCCCCAATTGTCCCTTCTCTGGGCCACTGGATTTCTATGCTTGAACGTGTTGGAAGTAGTGTTGCCTACTAGGCTTGTGCATGGATTCAGAGTGGTCAGTTCCCTTCGGCCAATCCGGCTTGGCTGGATGTCTGTAACTGTAAGGGACCAGCCATCACGTTATTTTCATCTGTTATTGGACCATGTGGCAGCCAATCAAGGCTCCTCCTCGCCTATTCGGCATCATGCGCTGAGCAAAGAGGCTGTCTGCTGCGTGCTGCTCGCACAGGGTTTCCCTGTGAGCCCTGCCTGTTAGACCAATCTGAATGGTGTATTTAGGTGTATTTAGCAATACCTGGGAAGAACACCTACAACATCTAGACCAGGTGCTGTTTCGACTGAAAGAAGCAGGGTTAACAGTAAAAGCACCCAAGTGTCGTTTAGGGAATCGAATGTCCAAGTACCTAGGACACATGGTGGGAAGTGGTATGATTGGTCCAGAACCTACTAAGGTGGAGGCGATACACAAGTGGCCGATACCCAAAACCAAAAAACAGGTTCGGTCCTTTTTGGGATTAGCCAGTTATTATCGAAGGTTTATCCCAAATTTTAGCGAATTGGCGACTCCATTGACAGGCTTAACCAAGAAGGCATGTCCAAATGTTGTAGTGTGGACACCACAATGTCAGGAGTCAATGGACAAGTTAAAACAGACCATAACATTACAGTCAGTGTTGAAAGCTCCAGATTTTGATCGTCCATTTATATTAACGTGCGACGCATCAGAAACAGGTTTGGGAGCGGTTTTAAGTCAAGCTGACGAGGATGGGGAAAAGCATCCTGTAATGTTTTTAAGTAAAAGCTATTGCCGAGAGAAAGTAGTCTTTCTACCATCGAGAAAGAATGTCTCGCCATAGTGTGGTCGATTCAAAAACTGAGACCATATCTGTGGGGCAGGAAGTTTGTTTTGCAGACGGATCATGCGCCATTAAAATGGCTGAGTAATGTTAAGGGTACTAACAACAAACTCTTAAGATGGAGTTTACTCTTGCAAGACTACGATTTTAAGGTAGTGCATGTGAAAGGCAAATCGAATGTAGTAGCTGACTCTTTATCGAGAGTTACTTAAATTCAGATTACAGAATGGATATGGTTTGTATATAGTTGTGTAAGTATAAATGTATATGTGAAATGTATAAGATTATATAATGTCTTGCTAACGGCATTATTTTTAATTCACTCTGGACAGAGAGAATTAAAAATAATTTCGGGAGGAAGGAAGGTAATGTAATGATGTTGATTATTTGTGTGTAAATGTTGTGTGACATGTGTTAAAATGTATGTTGTTTTGAATGTTCTATGGTTTGTTTCTGTGGGTGAAACAGAAGGAGGCATGGCAGAAGCTTAGAAGAGCTGTAGCCATGGCAACCAGGCTAGAGGCTAGTAGAATGTTCAGGTTTGAATTCTACAGTTGGAAAAGAGCGGAAGCCAACTGCCAAATGAGAGGGGGAGTAGTTATGTTCTAGTAGAGAGTGTCCTAAGGACTGAAAGAGAACGGTCCAGTGTTAGTGTGTGTCTTAAGGTCTGCTAGTGAGTAGTCCAGTTAAAGGGTATAGAGACCCTAGTTAAAGTTGCAGGGGTTTATAGAGGTTTAGTGGAAACCCTATAATAGGTCCCCATTGTGTTATGTAACAGAAAAAGTTGTGCCTCTAAGGAAGTTTGAAACCAACCAAGATTGTACCCATTTGTGTCAAAATAAATTGTTTGCATCTTAACAGGAAAACACCTCTCCTGATTCTTTTATTGGTGGTGGCCCTCAAAGTCAGTGGTCAGCCGGATAAATGGTGGCAGCGTGGTCAAGTGGTCACTGAGAAGTTTTAAAACTCCAGTCAGTTAAATGGTGAAGGGGTGAGACAGTACCCTGCCAATAAACGTGAAGTTGCTGAGGTAACTTCGAGGTTTCCTTGGATTGGAGGTCAGCAGTGTGGACATAGAAAGATTGTCCAGTCTGAGGCCGGTCAAGAAGTGGAGTGGTCACATATTGGCGGCAGCGGTGGGATCTTTAAGAGAGGGTCCACCCTGTCCAGCCGGTTGATTTGAACGTAGCTTCACCGCAACTCCCTTGAAGGCAAGAAAGGAATGGGTCCCAGGAAGAGTGCTTCTTTAACCCCATTGCTCAAATCCAGACTTCCTTGAAAGGAAGAAAGAAAGCGGTCCTAGAAAGGATGCTTCTTTAACACTGTTGCTCAGCCCCAAACTACCTTGAAAGGAAAGGATCCCAAGAACAGAAAAGGGAGCCTTGTAAGTTGCCCATTGCCGCCAATTGGCCAGATCTTCCCGAATGTTTCGGCTGCCTAGCCAAAAACAGATATTTCCATTAGTCGATTTTTGGGAGGCTCCCAAAAAAACAGATCTGGGTGCCCAATGAAATTTGAATGCCAAAACCAGATCACCTTCCAGCCGAATTGCACAAGTCTACAGCCTACTGCAGATCAGTCGTAGAGGTCAATAAGGCTAGCAAAATGGGGACAGTTCCTTACTTCATCAGCCTAGTGTACTTCTGTACAGACCATAGAATACCGAAGATGATTTGGCTGCTACTGCTTGCACAAAAGTTGTGTAAGTTATTAAAGCACAGCTTTTTCTCTCTCACCTTCACCAGGTCCTCCTTATGTGCCATGCATTCACCTTTGTAGAATTCCTGGTTGCCTCTAGTGCATAGATGAGTGGTTAAATGTAGTGGGAAGATCTTTTTCGGGGCTGGCACAGCTACTTATAGAGGGATAAAGTTAGAATTGAAAAAAAAATCATTTCATAAGGGCTTATCAAGGTGTGGGATAAATATAAAGAGAGGATATGCAACAAAACTCCCTTATGGTTCTCCCCTAACGAGGCGGACCACAAGAGGGAAATCCCAAAAGAAAGGTGGCTAACATACAAGAGCATCCTACAGATAAAAGGACAAAAAACTGAATTAAAGAGGCTGGAAGAGATTCAAAAGTTGGAACCTAGTGTTACATGGCTCCACTATTGGCAGATAAAAGAGAGCTACAAACAAGACCAAACAAAGGGATTTGAGCTAACAGAATCTACATGGTCCAGAATTGTAAAATCAGAAAAAAAAGACAATACAGAAGACCTATCAGATGTTACTAACCTGGGACACGGAGGACAATTTGGTAAAGGAAGTAATGGTAAAATGGGCCAGGCTGGTAGGTCACACAATAAACTTAAACAAATGGGAAGAGGTGTGGTGCAAAAAATTAAAATATGCCTATGCTTCCGAGAGTAGGGAAAATTGGATTAAGGTCTTCTACATGTGGTACGTAACACCGGAAAAGCTATCCAAATACAGTAAAGGAAAATTGAAGGGGAAATGTGGAAGGAATATGGGGACATATATACATGTATGGTGGGAGTGTAAGGTGGTCAAGAAATACTGGTGGGAAATATATAGGAGGTTAAGAGACATTTTGCAAAGAAAGTTTGACTTCAAACCAGAATATTTTTTTTACTGGGGATTTTTGACTTTGAGTTGGACAATAACGATGACAATTTTTTTTTATTTGGCAACAGCAGCTAGGATAAGCCTGGCGAGATTTTGGAAACAAAAGGAGGTTCCAACCGCAGAGGACTGGTTAAAAAAGGCATATGACATTATGAATATGGATCTGCTGACGCAAAAAGTTGCACAAAATAGAGCATATGAAAATAGAACTAACTGGAGCAAGTACTTAGACTACCTTAAAAGGATTAAGTATAAATTAATATGAGTTTTTATAAGTTTTGATCGAAACAAAGTAAGAAAACAAGGACCAACTAACTCACGAAGTGCGGGAAGGGGAAGCTACTGCAGAGCACCCCCTCTCGGGATTGAGTATGACATATTTTCTGAGCAACTGACAACCGGACAGGAAGACAGCAGGGGAAACTTGTGTGTGGGGAAGGGGGGTGTGTGGTGATGGTGAGGGGAGGGAGGATGGGTTATGGGCGGAGGGGGATTTTAGGGTAGGTAAAAGTGAGGATGGGTTGGAATGCATTGTGAGGATTATGGGTATGGAAGTTATTGTATTGTATTGTACTGTCAATATGTTGGTTATGTTGTGTGATGTTGTGACATTGTCTGAATAAAAATCATTATTAAAAAAATAAAAATAAATGTAGTGCTAACTAAATACTTCTCCAGTTCTGTGCATGAATAGAATTTGCACCCTGCAACTCTCCCCTATTGCAAGAATTGTTTGCATAGTCTATGGCTTTGCTGACTAAATTATAGAGCTCTCCTGAAAAGTAAGGTTTTTTGGAAAAATAATACATGAAAGTAAAAAGTTGGAAAAATCTCTTCCATCAGTATGATCTTCAGTATTTTACATCTAATTATTGAAATAAGCACATAGACATGTAATGTGTCTAATCTTGATTTTACGTGTATTATGTGCTTTACAGCCTTACGCTTTCTAGATGTTATAATTTCCTCATATGGCTTTCTGTTGGTGTTGTTTTCCATCCCCATTATTGTACATGATTCAAATTCATGCAAGTCACAACCTGTCCAGAGGTCCCTGAAATTGATTCTGAGTAGGCCAGTTGAACAAATCACCCCTGGAACTGGGGGAAATACCTACATTCAGACAAAATTCAACAGTAAAAGGGGGCGCAAACAGGACATCAATGTCAATAGCTATCCTCCCCACACACACACAACACCGTACTTTCTGTATTTTGGATCCTTTTAATGTGTCATATGCTGTGATTAATGTCTTATATTTTTGAAAAGAAGTAGGATAAATCTTTTGTCTCTATGACTTGTGTGCAGGAAATCATTGGAATCACAGCTGCACTGGCTGAAGAACTCTTTCATAAAGGTACTGAAATGCATTGAAACATTACATATTTAATGTTTATTTAAAATGTATCTACTCTGCTGTTCAACTGAAAAGATTCCTAGGGTGGCAACAACGTAGGTTACAAGTCAGTGGCCAAAAAGGTAAAATGCAGAAATGGTCCCAAAAGTTTCTACTGCCACCCCATGAGCCCCCCTTTTTTATAAGAAGTAGAAGCTTGGTTATGGTCACTTTTCAGTATTGGCACACTCACCCACCTTGCCATATGATCACTTCCACCCATTTACCTGCTTTTTGTCAGGGAAGGAGGAGATGGGGACGATGTGTGATGTTAGCAGCAGTTCTAGCAGCTCTGCTTGCACACTCCCAGGATTGAATGAGATGAGGTAATGCCAAGCTTTCTTTTTTATATATAAAAAAAACATGCTTGCTGGAACCAGGCAATTTTGGGAGTAAGGGGTTGAGAGAATCACTTGTGTTGTGATCCAGGCAGTTTTTCTCGTTATTCCTCTTTACATTGCTCCAGCAGGCATTCAAAAAATAGCTGGGCTCTGCCCCTCCTTTTTTGTTTGGCATATGAGAGCTCCTAAAGGAGGATGCCATTCTTGCCTCTTCTGTGGTTGAGACTGATGGGGTTCAGGGCAGGTGCACTGCTTGAAGCACTTTTTCATGGAAGTGCTGAATGCATCTAAACGTTACATGTCCAGCAGCCCTAATTAGCTGCAGGTAACCTTGCCTCCCACCCCCGACTGATGCAGATCTGCTCCTGCAGATTGTTTTTCATGAGGTTAATGGCATAGATGACATTACCTGCTGATGGGGGTACAATCTAAGATTTAAAGGTGTAATCTAACACAATCCTAGTAATAAAGTTTTTGTATTTACTGTTGCTTGGTTCTGAATAGACTAATTTAGAATTGAATAGTAAAAGATGTTGCTAACTACAGAAAATATATCATTTAGTTTAGTGTATTAAGTGACTCTCATTCAGCAGCAGGCTGCACATCACACAGCATTTTAGGATCCTTCCACACAGTCCTATATCCCAGAATATCAAGGCAGAAAATCCCATAATATTGTCTTTGAACTGGTTTATCTGAATCCACACTCGGATAACGTGGGATTTTCTGCCTTGATATTCTGGGATATAGGGTTGTATGGAAGGGCTCTTAGTAGGTGTGAAGTGACCTATTAGGAACAGTCCTGTTAAAAATAGCACAATTTTTGTTGTACATAAAAATTGCAGAACATTTTCAAGGGGTGTTTTGAATTTTTTCTAAAATTGTCCTAGGCAGATAGATTACTGCGAAGGATTTCCATATACAGTATTGAACTACTAATTGAACCTCCTAGTTACACTTCTCAAGCTCATCTTAGAATTTTATTTATTTGTTAGCTTTAATGTTTTCTTCTAAATGTATCTACAATGTCTTGTGTGTCTCATTGTTCTCTCAATAATATTGATGAGTGTTTGCCAAATCTGTACTGCTTGTTTTTCAGGAGAACAGCTGCTTATGGCTGGTGAGGTCTTTAACATTAGACCTTTGCAGCTATATGCTATTACTCAGCAACTGCGTCAGGGAAAGCCAACATGTGCAAATGGAGATGCCAGAAGTGATCTTGGACATATTCTGGATTTTGCATGTAGACTCAAATATTTAAAGGTACAATGTTTTATTGTAAATATGACAGTTGTTTGTTAGTACTAGGGAGTAAAGAAAAGGAGATCTCAAAGATTCCTTAAGAAGAAATATTTAAGATCAGTACATTTTGAGAGTCATGTGTGTCTTCAGCTTTTGGTAGGACTGAATGTTCAAGCAGTGTTAATAATAATAATAATAATAATTTATTTCTTACCTGCCTCTCCTCTTGACTCGAGGCAGGTTACAGCACAATTAAAACACATAAGCACAGCAAAAACAGCGCAAATACACATATCAAAACGTACTTTCATAAAAGTTACACACCAAAACGTATCTCTATAAAATACATATTAAAATACACAAACCAGGGATTAAACAAAGGACATGCATTTAAAATTCATGTTTATGACTTTCCTTTAAGCTGTCCTCATCTTATAGTCTGATAATTTAGTTTAGTTCTGATTATTTAGATGTGCTTGCATGGTTCAATGCAGTTAACTGTCCAAGATGCAATCCAAATATTCCCCTATAATTGACACAGGGCTCACATGTGGAGATGTTTGCTGGAAGGCCCTCATCACAGCAGGGAAATTGCTTAGGTATTATAAGTGGTATCAGGAGGTCTATCATGCATATGGACCGGCTATTAGAATCAGTAGATTTGAAATTTACCACCAAAAATGCTACATGTAGAATAATTGTTATGCATTATCTGTAGATCTCAAGGTAGTTAAAATCTTTTTAAAAAGAAATATTAAAACTGTCCACTTTTAAAAATCTCTTTTAATTCCCCGTGATTTAATACATACGGTAAGCACAAGGTGGCAGCCTCTGTTTAGTTCTCTTAAGTGGATTGCATTTGCTCTCAAACTCTGTACTACATTGTGTTTAGACAGTATAAACAGTAAAAGAAACGTTAATATTTTTTATTTACCAGTAAAGCACTTCTAATGATTTCTAGATCTTTATGTGATAAATATATGCGTATTCTGCTTATTAATACTTCTCGTATATTTAGTGCTTCTTTAATTTTTCTTCTCAGGTAACTGGTACAAGTGGACCTTTTGGGACCAGTAACATTCAGGAACATCTTTTGCCTTTTGACCTATCAATATTTAAGTCTCTTCATCAGATACAGGTATATTTGAAGAACCCTGTATATAGTCTTCTGTAAATTATTCTAGTACAGATGCTTCAAATACTTCATTTTGTATTCAGCATTTCTTTCCAATATCATGCGAATATGGAAATCTGCTTTAGACTCAAATGGGACTTTGGAATCCTCTTCACATCACAATGTGTCTTTATGGTCAGTGTCTACTATGGCTACAGAAGTTCTCCATGCAGTGGTCTTTTTTATGTGCGATTTGTAATTCAGCTGTAGTTCTCAGGCCATTCACAATTATAATTTATTATTGTTATTTATTTGATCTGTACAGTGTTCCCTCACTTATTTTTGAGGTAACGTTCAGGGACCTCCCTCATTAAGTGAAAAACCACGATGTAGGGAGGCTCTATTTATTTTAATATTTATACATTATTTTACTAGTTATACACTATTTTAAGTCTTTATAAACTTAAAATAAAGTGAAGGAAAGGCCTTTCAAGGCTGGAGGGAGGGAGGACTGAGGAGGGAAAGCGCCTTGGAGAGCAGAGGCGCCAAAACCCCTCAGAACAGCAAAAATACCATGATATATATTTTAAATTAATATTTTTTGAAAATGGTGAGTCCGCAATAAGTGAACCGCGAAGTAGCGAGGGAACACTGTATCCCATTTTTCTCCCAAATTGGACTAAAAGGGGCTTACAAAATAAATTAAAATAGAACATTTATTTATTTATTTTGCGACATTTCTACCCTGCCCTTTTCAACCCCGGAGGGCACTCATTAAAAACAATGTAATATTAAAATAAACATTTAAAATGGGATTATAAATGCATCTAAAACAATATAAAGTACAAAAGTTTAAAAAGCATTAAAATAAACCTTTAACTAAAATGCTGCTTTTGAAACATAAAAAACTTTAAAATACACAATACCTACTGAAGACAGCACACTAAATTGTACATCACTTTGCCTTGGATCCAGGTTGAATTAAAATGCAGGGAGACCATATTTATTAATGTCCCATTCAACCCTTTAGAAATATGATGTTTTGGGGGGCACTCCTGCAGATAAATGGAATCCATTATTTTTGTACATTTGCATTCCACAGATTATCCTTTGTGTTTTACTCATATTTGATATGATACAGTTGTTTGTAATGCGATATATTGTGTATTCTTTCTAGATATAATTCAGAGAATGGAATTTTAGGGATACATTGCAAATACTTTGTCCTGAGATAATAGTGTGATGCTAGTTGTACAAACCTTAATCCAGTAAGATTTTCAAAAATTCCACCATGTTTAATCTGGAGTATTTTCAGACCACAGTGAGAATCCCAGTGTATTATGTGATATAAAAATGCTTTCTGTCCACAGAGGTGCTATGGGTTCAGGAGGAATAGTTTTATAATATTTTAGAACCCAGAGCCAGAATAAACATTTACACAAGATAGAATATTTGCATTGTGTAGGTGTCAGTCTTCCTTGTTTGTTGATGATAAGAAGAGTAACTTACACAAAGGTAATATAATTGTCAGGACAGTTTTTGACTCTTTCTTTTTCTCTCCCTCTCTCTCTTGTCTGGTTTATAAAAAGCAGAAGACAATTGGAAGTCAGGGACATTTTTCACAATTATTTACCTGACAGGTTTGCAAAATAATGCTTGCCTTGTAGCCATAATTGTGTCATCTACCTGCATGAATCCTAAATAGAAATTACGCTTTCCAGTGTTGCTGCTCATTTTAGTTTACCATATGTTCCTTTTTCAAATCAGATAAATCACTGTGGTGCAAAGCTTATTAAAGGGCTGACATCTTCAAAGCACACTTTAGCAACATTGAGTGTTCAGTTTTCAGCAACTTCCATGAAGGTAAGACAGAAATTTTAATCATTTGCAAGTATGTCAGACAATAACTATCTTACATTTTATGCAGGTTGTGGTAAATCATGAAGTATATAAAATACAGTTCCAAAAGTAGTATCAGTTTGTCATACTAGGATGTTGCCAGGTATCTTGCTAGTTCTTTTCTTCTGTCTGATGTCATAGATACGGAAGCTTGAGCATGTGAATTAATTGAAGAAGGAAAAGTTTGAGAGCAAACTAGTTTTTTTTTTCCAATTAAAGGACTACACCTGGTTAATCAATTGAACCCTTCTAAATGTTGGCTTACCAAATTCCCACTGATTCAGTGAGCCTGCTTCAGTTGAGGTTCACCACTTAAATATTATAAATGTTTAATATCTACATTGATATCAAGAATTTCAAGTCAAATAAATGCTTCACACATATTCAAAATAGAAGGTTTTTAAAAATCACATAATTCTTTTGCACTCAGAGATTAATCTATTTGTCCTATTTATTTATTTAACCTACAGAGGAGGGCTTGAGTATTTATTTATTTACCACATTTGTACCTCGCCCTTCTCACCTCGAAGGGACTCAAGGCAGCCTTACAACAGCCAGCAATTTGATGCCTTACACACATATATCTATAAAATAAACAAATATAATTAAAAAAAACAACAGTTAAAACATCAATTAAAATCACACCATCCAAATAATAATCAAGGCCGTTCTATTTGTCAATCACATTAATTTGTGGTCACTTACTGCACTGCTCCAATTACAGGTCCCAAAGCCACGTCTTAAGGTTTTTTTCCTGAATATCATAGCCAACCACATTCATAGTTTATTTGAGAGGCAGGTAGTATGTATTATGGTATTTACATATTTTATAATTTGATAATTCTTTAGAGAGAGATTTACAGATTGAAAATGTCTTTGGGGAGGGGAAAAAATACAATCTCACAATTATCCTGTATATGATTTTGAACAGGAGATCCTAGTGCCTGAGGCTTATGATTTTGACCAGTGGGAGCCAGAAGGTGCGCCTTCAAGTTGTCCTGTGACAGCCATTATTCCAATTTGGAGAACCTTAACAACCTTAGATATGAGTCACAATAGTATAGCTCAAATTGACGACTCTGTGGTAAGATATCATAAACTATCTTATAATGAACTTTGAATGGTGGGAGGTGGGGGTATTTAATTACTGAAATTAGGCTTCCTGTGAATATATCAAAGATTTTGAACATCTCTGCTTACAATTCTGTCTATAGATTTTTAGAACAGGTTTGCATTGTGGACCTGGCCTCCTGTTTGAAATACGAACTTTTGAACTCTTTTCACAGTAATAGCAGCATAGTAAGTTGAATTATGACTCACCTCTTGATCAGACTAATACATTCTTCTTCCTCTGTTTTAGAAACTAATGCCGAAGATTGAATTTTTGGATTTAAGCCACAATGATGTACCTCTAATAGAGAACCTACAGGTTTGTATATTGGTGGATGGAATTGTGTGTGCATTTCTTTTCTCTTAAATATACTGTTTATACTTTGAGATTGCTTTCATTGTTGTTATTACCTTCGAAAAGGTCCCAGTTGTTAAGATCTAACATTACTTGTCTTGCGGCTCTCTTAAAATAATACAGTGGAGTCTCTTTCAGTTGCCTGCATTATGTATTTTTGTCTGAGACTATCATTTATTTTCATTGTCAGCAATTCATTAAATAATATTGATATTTATTTATTTTATTTTATTTGTCATGTTTCTATACCGCCCCTCTCAGCCCGAAGGCGACTCGGGACCGTTTACACAAGACAGTTTCTGCCCTCAATACAACACAAGCAAACAAACCAAAAAAAAAATCATATAACAACAAATTAACAATTAAAAACATACAATTGCAGTCTCAGCATCATGTTGAAATCTGTTTCAGTCACATCGTCGTCATTCCATATATCTATTTAAACCGTTACATTTCATCAGCAAATGCCTGCTCAAACAGGCATGATATGTAATAGTTTGGAAGAGGGAGAGATTGATAAAAAGATTTTTAAATGTTTCTTGCCTTTATTGTAGAATAACTGTTATCAAGTGTTTCTGAGATTAAACATTTGAAATATGTGTCACATAAAAGCTGCATTTCAATCGGGAAGAGAAAGATAGAAGCCTTGAATCCAGGTCCAAACCCATGTCCAAACACTCCCTTTAACCTAAAGGTAAAAGGTAGACTACCATTTGCGTATTGGATGAAAGGGGCCTTTTGAGACTAAAGATAATTCAGTGATAATATCCAGTTCTGCTAATTATCTTTTAGCTCTGTGCTAAGATTTCTTATGCCAGTTAGTTAACTTTTTCAGTGTTTTAAAGTCAAAAAAGGAAAACTTAATAAAGGTATGCAGACTACTAGAGATTGGCATATCCATATTTCTTTTTCACTTACAATGTTTAAACATGAATATACACATACACAAACAATGTCATAAAGAAGTGATGCAGGAATTTTCCAAGACCACTCATTAGTATGAACAAAAAGATGGAAATAATATATTAGGAATTATGTTTTGTTCAGAGGCAGTTTTAAAATTCATTAAATAAGTAAAAGAAGTTATGATGTTAAGGAGGTTGGTCTGTGAGTTAGAAATGAACAAAACTTGAAAAATCTGTCAGTATTTTTTTCCTTCTTAACCTCCAGTTTTGTTTTGTTCTTCTTTAGGATCCTTAAAGAAAAACAGAACAAAAACATTAACAGATCTATTTGCATTTTGAGCTGCTTATAGATTTAGTCCTTTTCATTTCTCACTACTTTTACCACACATGTTGCATTCTGTACTTTCTCTTCTTAGTGTTTAACTTATTTTTCCATGTTAATGCAAAATGTGCACAAAAATCCAGGTTAGTTTTTACATAGATTTTTAGTAAATATATTGGAAGCATGATAAGAATGCAGAACATCTGGAATAGATAAGACAGAGTAACCTCTAAAAGGAAGTATAAGTAGAACTCTCTATGGATCTTTAGCAAAAATGGTGACAGTTTGGGAGTGTTAAAAGTGATAAATGTGATAGGCCATTTTCTGAGACTAATCCAAGAGAGAACAGAAGGCAAATCGAACAGAACACATAGATACAACGGATCTTAACTGCATTTTATTGCATGCAATTACCGTCTCAATACAGATGTTTCCTGCTTATATGTTAAGCTCAGGGAAAGTGGGGGGGGGGGGGGGAGCAGCATTCACATCCCCCACTGTTATCCCCTTACAGTGTCAAAACACCAGTTACGTTTGATTAGTAGAAGTGAGGATGCCATCTACCCTCAGTTTTCCCTATTTCCTCAGCTGACCAGGATATGTAATAGGAGATGGAAGGGAAATGATTTTTCCTAGACAGAGTATGTTGTGAACTGTCTCGGTTGAAATACATAATATTTAGGGGAAGTGCTTAGTCTTGAACTGAGTCTCCCTAGTATTACAAAATACCTGTTCCTGTACTTGCAAAAAGTGATTTGTTGATTCAGGACAATGGCTGCCTTCATTTTGGTTGCAGGTTTGCAACTTTGGGGACTGTTATTGGAATACCTGCACCTCCAAATTTAGCATCCATCCCCAGACATGTTCAGAATACATGAAAAAAGTTTTAGGTTCATGGGAAAGAGTTGGGCAGATAATAGCAATCTGCAAAGGCTTGCATAAGAAGGCAATGGAGAGCTTTCACCTGCCATTCTTCTGCCCTTGGAGGGAGAGAAGAAGAGATAGGCAGAGCTCCATCACACCTAGGCACATAAGCAGGTGGAAGGGTCTCCATCCATCCTATCTGTCACTGCCCTGGGCTCAGAAGGAAAGAAGTAGCAAGCACAGTTCCATTCTGCGCAATTCTAGGCTTTAGTTTAATGTCTCTCCCCGCATCCCCTCATACACACACCAGTTCATTTTTGTGTATTTCCCTGGAGAAGATTTGAGGTGTTCTCACTGGATCACATGAAGCATAACAAATCCATTCTATCACTAGTGTATATTCTAACAAACTGGCACAGCTGGTATAAGACAATGCTTTTAGAGATTCAGGAACACAATCTCTCAATGCAGGTTTAAAAGCATAGTGGTATCTCTCAGATAAGAGTTGTTCAGATGTGCTGTTTGTGATCTGTAATGTAAAACTTTAAGAAGGTGTCAATACAATGCATGATATGGATTATAATGAATAATTTGCTCTTTTCCATTGTAGCATCTCTACAACCTCATTCATCTGGACCTGTCGTACAATAAGCTTGCAACATTGGAAGGCATTCATACAAAAATTGGGAATATTAAAACTCTGAATTTAGCAGGAAATCATTTGGAAAGACTTTGTGGCCTCAACAAACTCTACTCATTAGTTAACCTCGATCTTAGCAACAACAAAATAGATCAGGTATTACATAGAACAATTTGGTATATGTATAGCTGATTTTACAAAGATACATATTTTACTATTTTAAGTACATTTTGGAGTTCAGTATTTGCATTACTAAATTAAAAAATCACCACTCTTCGGTTTGCTTAGAACCCCAGGTGTGCTTAGAATTCGGCATGCTTTGGATCAGAAGCTGAAAATCAGCACGCCTTCATACTGTAAATCATGTAATCTGGTTTCTGTTCATTCTCTTAGGCTTGTGAGTATTTTTGGATTCAATTTAAGAATGATAATTATGTGTTTTTGTGTGGTACAGGTTGAATCTAACTTATTCAAAATTCTTGTGATCTGAAGTTTTTTGGATTTCAGATCTTTGTCTTTTTATTTTTTGAATATCTACATTCTATCTATGCAGACAGACATTGCAGACAGACATTGGGACTGTTTGCATATACAGACAGTCCAAAGTTACAAACATCTGACTTAAAAACAATTCATAGTTAAGAATGGGGGCCCTTCGGATGGGAAATTCACTCCTGGAAGAGTTATCATGGGGAAAAGTTGTCTCCACTATGTGCTGGTCAGTGACCATAATAAAGTTTTGTATTGTATTATCTCCACCAATCATTGTTTCCACAACAAGCCATTTTTTTTCAAAATTCAACCCTCACAGGGACAGAAAGTGAGGTGAATCTCCTGAAAAGGGGCACAGACAGCAAAGCACAACATTTTGGCTGGAGTTTCACTTTAAAATGTACTTCTTCTGATTTACATACAAATTCAACTTAGCTTGTCCATAACTTGGGGACTACCTGTACATGTATGAGGGATAGGTGGAGGGGGCTAATCCAATGTTCACCACCTGCTGAATTTTCCCTCAAGGAACCCTGATGGGGAAATAAAAAAGGCAAGTGGATGGGATAAATCCCAGCTCAGCCATGGAAAACCACTGGGTGACCTTGGTGAGGCCACAGTCTCTTAGCCTTAGGTAGGCAGTGGCAGACTTCATCTGAATAAATTTAGTCAGGAAAATCTCATAGGTTTGCTGTAAATCAGTTAACTCTGAAAGTGCATAATAAGCTAAAATGCATTGTCGTTTTTGAGACTGATCAGTGTATGTCTGTGTTTTTTCAGATTGATGAAATAAGAAATATTGGAGGCCTTCCCTGTTTGGAAAAAGTCGTCTTATCCAACAATCCTTTGAGCATTATTCCTGATTACAGGACAAAAGTGCTAGCTCAGTTTGGTGACAGAGCATCAGAGGTAAAGTATTTGATATCTACTTATCTGGCAGCATTTCACTTCAATGGATAACACATTTTGTGAATATAGCAGATTCTTTTAACTGTATAGTTGCTCTCTATAAAATGGGTAGGGCTTTAGTTAAATGGGTACAGCTCACTTTTTTGCTTGATGGAAATGCAGCTGTGCTTGTAGAAATGCAGCTTTGTCAGCATATATCACTTCACATAACAAAATTTAATTTTAAATTAAGATATATTTTGTGGTGGTTCTAAATGTATGGTTAATCTTTAAATACTGCATGATTTCAGCTCTTGCCTGGACTAATATTTTCAGGATGAGTTTATGAGATTCAGTCTTTTTGTCCTTTTGAGGGATAATTATGGTTGTTTTCTTGCTGTTCTTCAGGTC
The DNA here is from genome assembly GCA_030556195.1 of Anolis apletophallus. Classification (NCBI taxonomy): domain Eukaryota; kingdom Metazoa; phylum Chordata; class Lepidosauria; order Squamata; family Anolidae; genus Anolis; species Anolis apletophallus. The sequence continues at coordinate 53,185,000 of JARBWK010000001.1, forward strand.
TGTTTGGATAATACTGTAACTACCGAAAAAGAACTGGACACAGTAGAAGTGCTGAAGGCTATACAGAAAGCAAAAGATGCAAAGTGCAGAATGAATAACTCTGACAAGAAGGTGACATATAAGTCAATATATAGATTAATTTCTGAAACCCATTTCAGTAGGATTTGTTTGATTGTTATTTCACGAAGAGGCAAGTTTCAGCACTCTCATTGACTGTAGCACCTGTATTGAAATTCACATTTAGACCCTTTGATTTTAACTGCCTCGTTCAGGAGTAACACCAGAGCATAGTTTAGTATTTTAGCCTCTCCCCTCTCCTAATCAGGTGCTACTGCAAACATGTCCTGTAAGCAAATCCTAAAGTGTGGTTAAAATTAAAACCAGTCTTTCCAGATGTGGCTATTAATTAGAAGTTGGGATTGATTGAAATACATTTCTACCTGAGAGTGGAGTGAAGGGACATGTGAAACTCCATGTGCAAAAAACAAACAAAAAAACTTCAAAAATAAAATATGGCTTCAGTCCATGAAAATTCAAGTAAAAACTGGATGTAAAATATGGTTACATATCAGGGAACAACTTGTTGGATGGAAAGAAAAAATGCAGTTTTAGTTTGTTATTTACTTAAACATGTCTTGTTTTATATTGAAGTCAATTAAAACATTGAAATACACCTTTACATTCATATGATTTTTTTTATCTGTTCCATTTCTCTTAAGCACAAATTATGCAACATAGCCAGTATTTCACATCTTTTAAAACAAGTTTTGTAACTACAGAGAATTTCAAAACAACCCTGTACTGGTGTGCATGCAAACCCCTTATTGAAAATAAATCATCCTTGTTTCCATTCAGGATGGAGGTGCTTCATGAACTTTGTTCCTAGCCTTTCCGTTTTCTTTCTCAGATCACTGAAGATTCCAAGCTTTCTGCTGCCAGTTCAAAATCAAACTGTTCTTCTTTTTCTGTACATCCTTCCTCTCCTTCTCTGCCTCGTCCTGTCAGCTCCAATCAAGGTAATCATGTATGTATCATGCTGCTGGGCTGGGCCTCTTGGTTCTGCCTTTGTAGGCTGCATTGATATACATGAATTTGTCTACATAGGAATGAGGTTCATTAACTTGTTTGGGAGCACAAATGATTGATTTTTAGACCAGTCTATAGCTTTCAATACAATCAGAGATAATTATATGTGTTATATATTTATGTAGTTTAATTGAAGTCTGCCTTCATCTTTCATAGGAATTAGGGCACAGAATCCCCATGAAAGATATGCCTTATTTGTGTTTGTTTTTTCTCTCCTGAGAAAACACTTCGGTAGGTATTTCTAGGTCCTCCAACATGATTCTGTGGTCAACCTCTACTGAACATTGAGCTTAAAGTTATGTTGGAAGATCCAGAAAATGCCTGGAAGGAACATATTTTCTCAGTTGTGTTTAGGGCAGAATGTTTCACCTTTATTTGGGAAACTGCAAAAATTTTCAGTCTCTTCTACTAAACCTTAAGGTTGTCTCATGAGTACTTTTTTGAGAAAGGTAATCGTGTTAAGATGGCAAGCTACTGACATTTTGTATGTAAAACTGACTTCTTGCTTTTTATGTTGCTACTTCTCTAACTTCTTAAACTTTGCTTTCTATCATCTACCAGCCAAATCATATTATCCCTAAATTATATGTATTTGCTTTTTAATGTGGTTGTTTTTACAGTCAGTTTCCCATATACTGGTATGGCAGAAATTCAAGGCCATGTTGATGATTACAGAAATGTATACACACAACTTTTTTTATTTCAAGGAGAACACATGTCATTGGCAGAGCCAATGTGTGTTATATGTGTAGAGCCCAGTCTTCAGTTCCTGGTGTCTCCTGTTATTTTTCTCAGCAGCGAGCAGAAATAAAGTTCCATATCTAAATTCCTGGAAATCCATTCTGAGGGAGAGCAAGTTTGAACTGGTCTAACTGTGTAAAAGATTAATGCATAGAAATAGTCAAAACTTAGGAACGTTAGGATTTGTTTTTTAAAATATAGTGCCCATAATTCCTCTTTATATAAAACCATAACCATGTCAAATTCACTGTACATTTAATGGGAAATTAAGAATTAAATATCTGTACAGGAAACAGAAAGCACAAATGATGATTCAACTTCCTCGATTTGTTAACTTTCAGCAGGCTACTAGAATTTGATAAATTGCTTTGCTACCAATACCACAGGGAGAACACAAGAGGTGCTTCAGCTGAAGAAGTAATAGTGTATGATGATGACATGTTTTCAAATTAATTTCAATATAGATATTTAAAAATCAATATTTTAGCTGTATGTTAATATAAAAAAAACTAATAAGACTTTATTAGTTAAATTACAAACATGCTTCCTAGAGAATAAATACTTCTGAATACAGTGAGATTTATCTCCAAGTGAAAAGTCATACAATTGAGTAACCTGCTATCTAAGGACCCATCTACACAGACCCATTCACCAAAATGGCAGGTGAATTGCCTTTGTGGTAGCTGAATGATTTACAGATTCTGATTAATGTGGGACAAGCCTGCTTAATGCAGCCTTGAACTGCTTTAATAATAACAACAACAACAACAACAACAACAACAACACTTTATTTATAACCTGGCTTATCTCCCCAAGGGTTCTCGGGGCGGTTTCCAGCAAAATAAGCACAATGGCAAACATTCAACGCTAAAACAACAACTAACACCTCAAACCAATGAGTAAAAGCAGACTCAATAAAATTATATAATAACAACTTAAACAAACATACATGGTACATCATAAACATTTACAACATGACAAGCTCTTTAAAATATTAAAGCCAAGATTGTATACAACTTCCAATGAGTGAAGATAGGTGTCCAGCAAGCAGACGAGGGTATGTATAAAGATATATTAATCTTCTCCTCCATATACTAGGATACATAGGTGGGTATTTAGAAGCTTTTTAAAGGAGAGGAGAGATGGTGCCATTTTTAATTTTTTAGGGAGGGAGTTCCAGAGGGAGGGAGCAATTACAGAGAAGATCCCCTCTCTCATTCCCATCAACACACTTGAGACAGGGGTGGGACCAAGAGAAGGGCATCCTCTGCAGATTGCAATTCTTGTGCTTTTAACAAAAGTCGCAGGGTACTTCAGAAGTTCCTCGAACTCTGGAGCTCATCCATTTTTTTGGACAGGTATAAAAGTTGTGCTGCTTCCTATTCAGGAAGTATCTGAAGCTGTTCATACTACCATTCAACTTTATCTGGGCTTGAGCAGGGACAAGGGATGTTTCCTACCATGTCCCATTGTTTTGGGCTTTATGGTGTCCACCAGGCACGAAAATTGCAGAGTTTGTTGTTTGGTGTCTAGAGTGACACTAGTCAGAGTGACAAGGTGATCTGGGGTGGGGAAGGGAGTGATGCCTCTTCTATCCTCCCTGTTGCATCATTCTATTGTCATGGCAGACACTGAGCAATGACCAATGCCATTTTTTTTATTTACTGGGCACCACAAAGCCTAGAACTTTGTGGTGCCCAGTAAATAAGAAAATAGAGCAAGATATGGGTGGAGGTCTAGCAGTACCAACTGGTTCTGGTGCTACTGAGCCATGTGGACACCACTAAGCCACTGGACTTGCTTGTGGGCACGCAGTGGAGCTGCCATCCAACCCCCAAGCCATATTGGGAACTGGCCATGCAGACCATGGTAACACTGGTCTGGAGTACCCCACTCTGGATCACCATTGCCACTTTTGACCTGTATAGATGTGCTCTTAAATCTACCAGTTCCCATTTATTCATGAGTAAACATAATTTCAACAGACCTATTTTTACTCTGTGCTGTTATAAAGCATGATTTTAGCTAAAATTATTATAAGAACACTCATAGCTAAAAATGCTTGTCTTCTAATTTTAAATAGTTCTCTGTATCTTTGGTTTGGGTTTTGAAGGATTGAGAGTATAGAGGAGAGCAGAAAAGGAAGAGGGAAAAGTAAAAACGACACCCAGTTAGGCTGCAATCTTAGAATCTGTGAGAAGCGGTTCCAAGGAGTCTGCAAAACTCACAGTGAAGAGGGGGAAGAGAGCAGGACATTTACTCACAGATCTCCTTCCTGTGTGGCAACAGACATTTTTGCCTCTCATCTCTCCAAACATGAGACACAATAGAGGAATTAATAATAGCTAATCACCCACAGGATCCTAGTTCTGACAAGCTTCCAAATAGAGTAGATGACAAAATCTGGATCAGCCACAGAGCTGATACAATGATCTTTCCGACTTGGAAAAAATAGTGAAGGCAAATGGAGCCTCTAAACTGCTTGCTTCTGTCTCCCTTTTGAGACTGAATGACAATGAAATTCCTAATATGGTCATTCTTAAATAACTCACATTTCATTTCAAATTTCATATGTATTTCAGGTGTATGCAAAATACTCGTGCAGGTTTTCCCACTTATTTTTGGTAATGGAGGAATTGGATCAGCATACAAGTGTAGATTTGAATATGACTCAGAATTGCCAGCTGCTTGAATATTCCTTGAAATAGTAACTAAACTTGAATGCTTAGTTACTTCCTATTAGTTGAATCACACTGGAAGGATATATTTTGGTTGTATTTATTGCAAGTAATTAAGCATAGGATGAGGTAAGGTAGAAATGAAATTAAACTGTAATCTCTAACATTGTTGGACTATTTGAAACATGCTTGAGCTAAATGCTAGTTTAAAGTAAAATCACAATTCATATTGGATGTAGTCTAAATTTCAAGTTATATGTGCTTTGTATTAGGTCAGTGATATTCAAGAGCTGTTTCTTATCTATTATAGAAATAACTTCTAGGAAAACAGCCCCAGCCAGCAGTTTTTCATCAAGTAGTTTGACTCCTAAAAGCCATACAGTTACCCAAAGATGCTCTGAAACATCAGACCCAAGATATAAAGATCAGGTAATAGTATATTTCAATTGAATGATGTTCCGGCTGTGCTTTTAAAGAGGGATCAGGAACCAGTTGCTGAATGCTAGGGCTGTGGAGAGTGGGATAAGGTTTTGCCTGAGTAAGAGGGAAAATTTAATACAGCTTTTAATATGCTGGGTGACATTTTGGATGTATTGGATTTGTAATCATATTGTACTTAGAGGGAAAATCGGAGGTGCAAGGATGGCATAACAAAAAGTGTGCTATGATTGATGAATTCCACTCTTCTTTTTCTTGAGCTTTGGCTGCCATCTCTTAATCAAAGAGATCTGTTACTGGCCATGTTTAAGCATAGTAATAGTAAGTCAGGAAACTTTAGGAGCCCTGGCTTATTTATTGTAACCAGCAATCAATGTTTAGCTTCTCCATTACAACGGGAACTGTTGGGGGTTGCCTCTTTACAGTTATGCATCAACAGATAGACCAAGCCCTTATATGAGGTAAAAATGATCATTCATGAAATGAGAGCATTGTAGAAATACTTTGTGAGGATTTTTAAAGGTTTTATGCTATCCATCCGTTGACAGTGTCTGTCAAAAAAGTAAGGGGAAGCAATAAAAGTGAATAATTTTTTTAGCATCCCAATGAGTAATGTTAACAGATTACTTCTGAGACAGTGGGATGACTAACTGGAATGAATCACTTTTTTAAAAAGTGATTATCCAGGTTCCAGTCAAGCCTATTTCAACTTATCTATCATGATATTACTTTCTTTGAAGGTACCTGCTTCCCCGTTGGAGTTTTCTAGCAACTATGAAAATACCCCTCATATGCGGTGAGAGAGATGTTTTATTTTATTTGGTAGAATGATCTGTATTTAAAACTTATGGCTGAAAGAGATTGTTCTTTAAAAAGGAGAGAGAAATGTGTTTGAGAATGTTTAATCCTGCATTGGAGTTGGGCCTATGCTATAAACATCTAATATGAAAGTGGATGTGCATCATAACGGCAACAGTACAAAGTGACACTAGAATGAGTCTTTGAAATGAGGATTGTGATTTTTAAATTGGATTAACATTTTCTTTCTTTTCCCCCCCAAAGTTCGGACCATTCAGATGAGGAATCTGATGCCTTGCATAACCACTTTAATACTGTGATCCTACCTTTTGTTTGTATGTCGTACACTGCCACAAATCAGGACTTTGTGCAACGTCTCTTTGCGCTGATAGCAGAAGCTATGGAAAACGCACCTCCTTTTTCAATGGAAACTCAGATCCAAAATGCAGGGAACTGTTTGAGTGATTCCAGGGCTGTAGATACAGAAGATGGCTATTTTGAAATGGGACTTCATGAAGGAGACCATGTATTTGAATTCAGCCCTACTCCGGACATTGTGTCTGTAGCATTGGATAGCACAAAAGCAGAGCATCATGACATAGTCAAAATCCTGTGGAGTTTTTGTATTCAGGTTCAAAAAGGACTCAGGCAATTTGCTTCCTGTTTGGTTTTGACTGGGAGTGTGGTAGCTGTGTTTGAAATTCCCCAGGATTCAAAAGGAAACTGCCAACATATTCTTTCTGCCTTGAAATTAGTAGTGTGTTTTCCATATTCGGATCTTACAGAATTTGGCTTCTTGATACCAGAAATTTGTTTGACACTCAAGGTAAATAATGGGGACACAAGTTTATTTATTGTCTCAGACTCTCAGAACCTGCAAGATTTCTATACCTGTTTACATAGGTCATGCTCTCAGTGCTGCAGACCTCCTTTAGCAAGTTCTTTACTATACTGTGGCAAAGCAAGTTTGCAGGAATTTGTTTACCAGTTGATGGGGTTTTATCACATTTCATCTGAAAACACAGAAATAAAAGGGTGTTTCCCAGCCTATATTTTCTGCCATAATAACACTGATTCTCAAAAGGTCCTATGCCAACCAGACTTGACCAACAATGACAAGACTTTTTCTAAACATGGTGCAAGTTCTGCACTTTATTCAGCATTCCCCAAGTTTGCTGGAGAAAGCCACTGCATGTTCCATCCCTGTTGGATATTTCTAACCCCGCAGCATCTACACATTGTTCATGTTGATTTTAATGTACTGCCAGGAAAACACATAGACTCTGAAAATGCAAGGAGCATTTTCAAGATGAGCAGGATCCCCCTGGCTTCGGTTCTTTTGCACCCTACCAGTCGTTCTGTTCAGCAGGAAGGTTCATTTTCAGATGGGCATGTGCTGGAACTACTCATTGGCTATAGATTGGTCACAGCAGTATTTGTTCTTCCTCATGAGAAGTTCCATTTTCTGAAAGTCTATAGTCTTCTGAGGACACTTCTTCAAGACATCAAAACAATAATTGTTTTCAAAGCTTCCAGCAATCTAGAGCCAGCAAGAAATTCTCTCTTGGCTTCCACAAGGCACAGCCAGCCTTTAAGGTGAGGATATGTATTTATTTTCAAAGCATACAGTGACCATGATGAACTGGGTGGGTTGAACATTTTTAGCTTGATGCTTTTGCTTCCTTTGAACCATGCTGTACAATTTTATGTAAGGACTGTAGATGTCGAAGTGAGTTCTAGTCAGAAATACCTTAACTAAAATGTAAAAAAGTGATACTTAGAAATATGTGAAAATACAGTACAAAAATGAGTTAAAGTCTGAAATGTAGGTGCTGGTACTTCTCTGGCTTTTACTTGCGTTTCATTTACTGACAGTGTGAATTTATCTTTTTTACAGCTATTGTAAACCTCACCTGCCCTTCTCATCTCTCTATCCATCTGAATTTCTGCTGAAGAAAATCACTGAAGAGAACCAGATACCTGTGCACCTTCTGATTTCACCGTCTCTCCAATATGTGGCTGAGCTAAAAGGGAAATCCATTATGGAATTTTTCCACAACAGCATTGCTGAGGTATTACATAAGGAATACAGATGGGTTTTTCTAGATATAAAATTCCAGAAGAGAGCATGTTGATTTGTTTTAAGCAAAATTGTACTTTTAAAACGGACACATTTATTTATTTATTTAAAACATTTATATTCCGCCCTTCTCACCACGAAGGGGACTCGGGGTGCATCACAGCATATATACGGAAACATTCAATGCTGGGACAAGAATTCATTATATTTAAAACTGTCTTGGTTATCTGGGTCAAATCTAATTGGCCTGGTAAATTTCCTATCGCTGCTTTATTGCACTGTCCCGAAAACTTGGTTCCACAACCAAGTTTTTATGGCATGATTTTTTTTCCAGGAAACAAAGAGATAACATGCTGGTAGCCCGATTTTACTATTAGTACTAAATTGTGGTGCTGCACTAGACTGTTTGACTTGGATGGAAATTATAGGACAGCTGCAAATATACCCTTGTTGAGAATAAATGTGTGATATTTACGCTTGAGTTTTTAAGAACTGTGATGCTTCTCAACACACTTAAGTAAATCATAGGCACATTGTTACTTTCATAGATACATAGATGTGGAACTTTAGAGCTCACAAGGACAACAGTATTATCAAAGAGAGATTCTTTGAGGTGCAAATATGATCTATCTATGAGATATATCTAAAACAGGTGTTTATAACATTATAACAGGCAGGGCACAAAAGAGGATGAAATCAAAGGTTATGTTAAGTAGCTGATTAATTGCATTGTCTGTATTGTAGGTGGAAAATGAAGAGCTGAGATATCTCATGTGGTCATCTGTTCTGTTTTATAAAGCACCAGATATGGAAGTGACAGCTTGTGTTCTACTTTCAACTAAAGCTATTTACTTCTTGTTGGATGATTCTGTGAGTCATTCTAATGAGCATCAGTTAGGTAAGATAAGAAAAGCTTGTTCATGGCTTTTAATAATATTCATGAGGACAGGCAATTTTTTTTTTGCTCAAAACAGAGGGGCTACAATTTCATAGCTTGTATTCCCAGACTAGAATATATGCCATTACACTTAGTGTGAAGATGCACATTTATTAAAGGAGTAAATATTCTGTTTCTGGTATGTATTGCCAGTTTGTGAAAATACAGAAAATGGTACTAGGTGCAAAAGGTTTCAAAATACCATTGTTACCTGTTGAGTAGGTTTTCAGTTAATACAGTTTTGTAGAAGAATCATTGCTACTGTGTGGCAGCAGAATTTTGAAAGATTAATGCAAATATGAGAATGTACATGGAAGGAGTTATTGGCAGGCAAGGGTCGAGTTCCTATTTCTGCCTGTTTACACAATCCCTCCCATATGATTGACCAAACATCCTCCCAACCAGCTCTAAGGATCAGAAATAAGCAGGAAGGAGAGTGGATGAAACTCTGGGGATGGTTGAGAAAGGACCATCTTTCTGCTGCTTCTCCCAATACAGATAGATGTCTAATGTGAAATTTTGTACATTTTATATTTATTTTTAATTTTTATTTATTTACAACATTTTTACTCTGCTCTTCTCACCCCCACGGGGGACTCAGAGCGGCTAACAATGGCAATGATTCGATCCCGCAATCATTACAATTATAATAACAAGATAAAAATATATCAGCAAATAAAGGCTTTGGAGTCCATATCACTTAGTTTAACATGTTACTTATTCTGTCTTTAGTAGAAACTTTTGATTTAAGTTCCAGAAGGAGGTAGTGACCTGTGACTTTTTAAGATGTGAAAATACTTCTAGATCTCTTGAAGAAAACTATGGCTTTATACAAATATTCTTCATACAGCAGGTTTTGGGAACAAAGGCCTCCTTGACTGTGAATTCAGTTCTTTCTACCTCTCTTGCTGCTTAGTTCTGAAATTGAATGATCTGCACTCAGTAAACATTGGACTTTTTGATCAATATTTTCGACTTGCTGGTAGGTAAATAGGTATTTTCTCTGCTTTTCTCTTCTTTGTTTCCCTTCTACCACCAGACTTTCAATCATTATTTGTTGGAGCAATTTATTTATTTATCCGTGCTTACAGAGTTAATTATAATGTACATTGTGAGAATACTTGATAACCAAAGATGTTTCTGGTTCTCTCATAGCACTGATTTTGAGTTTTCAACAGATATCATTTATCTATAACTTTTTGTGAAATGCTTACATCAGAGGCATGTGCAATGTCACACAGGGAAAAAAATCCCCCCCCCCAAACCCACAAAACAAAAGCAGAAGGTTACAATGATTAAAATAACACCCAAATTCTAGTCAATATCTCTCTACTAAAACTTCTCAAGATAATGAAGAGATTCAAGATGTTTGCCTTATGTTTGCGCTAAAGAACATTCAAGAAGTATTTTGAAAATTTGTAGTAGGGAAATTGGATGTAGTGCCTCATATGATAAACATGTTTTTGTCTCCTTTTCAGGTCATTCAGCTGAACATATATTAACTTGCCTCACCAGAGACAGTTACAGCACTCATGACTTTATCCAGCACCTCATGGCTGTGCTCTCATTACTGGCAAGGACACCATCTCCAGAGCCAGTGGATAAGGACTTCTACTCCGAATTTGGAAAGAAAAATACAGGTAAAATAATATAGAAATATTTGAGACCCTTATATCACTTACTACTGCATTCATATACATTTTCTTGCTCTCTTTGCATCTATTGCCCAAGCTTGTAGGTGCACAGAATAACAGAACAGAAGAATTTTAGACAACCATACTTTTTTCTAGGTGCATAATCCTTTTTATATATAATTCCCCTTATCAGAATTCTGAAATCTCCATTCATATCATGTAATTTGAGTAGACTGAATTCTAAAACAGGTCTGTGAGGAAACATATCACAGAAATTATGGGATTATGCTGACATCTTTGAAGATAAGTACCAACACCTTGAATTGAACAAGGAAAAAATGGAAGCCAGTGTTAGATTGGTATAACATGACATATAAAAGGCAATGTGATGTATCCATTTCCACTGGTTTCCAAACATAGTTCAGTTTCTAGATGTCCTGAAAGTTAGCGTCCTCATGTAGGAAATCTTGCAGACATCTAAATGGGAAAGTATTTGAAGTAATGACTGAGATCAAACTCAGTAAGGTGCACAAATAAGGTATTGGCTGAAGCCAAGCAAAGGCCATCTGGGCTTCGAGAGCAATGGGGGACCCAGAAGCAGCCCAAATCTGCATACCTTCTCCCTCAGGATAGAGCGGGCTCCCAATCACTTATTAGTTTCTCTGTTGACTGTCAGAATTCCTGTTACTGTAGAAGTGAAATATTTAGACAAAAAATTATATTGTCCAGCCTGAGTTCTTAGCAGCAATGTCCTAAATATGATATAGTTTAGACTTTTCAAAATGCTTTGTGCATTATTTTGCTAATCCCTAACATGTCACTGACCCATCACATCGGATTACACTATGTAACACAATTTCTGTTCTTGGGTTATAAATGTCATTTCCTAATTGGTTCTATCATAAAAACACGGGGAAACTACAAAAACTTTGTTTTTGCATGATATCCAGCAGCACATCCTGCTATAGTTCTTCAATGAATATCTCACTGAGCAGTGATTCTTAACCTGTGGGTCCTCAGATGTTTTGGCTTTCACACCCAGAAATCCTAACAGCTGGTAAACTGGGATTTCTGGGAGTTGTAGGCCAAAAAACCTGGGGATCCACAAGTTGAGAACCACTGTCATAGAGTCTCAACCAATTCAACATAGTTTGTGGCAGCTACAAAAGCAAAGTACCATACAGTTAAACAGGAAATAACACTTTCAAACCAGGAACAGTGGGGGGGGGGGGTTCCCCCAAATTTTGTTATAGGGTGTTATCAAAATATTTGCAGGGTGTAAAGGTAGGGGGCAGGGTTTAATACTGAAACAATTGGCTTGTATAAGGCCTCCTAACAGGTTTATGGCAGAGGGAAGATTTCTGGTCCATAGTTTACTACTATCTTTGCACCTGAAGTTTTCAGTCCTGGTTTGTGTTTATGAAGTAAAGAGTTATTCTCATTTTGTGTTATCCAATAAAGATCTCCTTTAAATATTCAGGTAAAAATATAGAAAGAGCCTTAAATTTAATCTTAGTTGCTCCTTCAGGAGAAACGTTTAATTCGACTTAATTTGACGGACTTTATTTTGGAAGGCATTATTTTAATAACTGTTTTTAAATTGTGTTGTTTATTGGTGGGTTCTAACATAAATGTTATTGTATTGTCAATATTTAATTTTTATACTTTATGTCTAAATGTTATTCATGTTTATGTTTTAATTTGGTTAGTTCAATTTATAGTAATATGCTATTGTCTAACTATTACGTTTTGTTTTTCACATGTATGTATGTATGGCATTTAATTTTGACTTTATAATGTTGGAAACCACTTTGTGTTCCGTTAGGGTGAGAAAAGCAGTATATAAATGTAGTAAATAAATAAATAAATAAGATATGCATATTTATGCTTGCAGGAAAAATGGAGAATTATGAAATGATTCATTCTAGCAGAGTGAAGTTCATATATCCCAGTGAAGAAGAAATTGGGGACCTTGCTTTTCTAGTAGCAGAGAAGATGAACAATGTGATTAACGTCCAGTCTCTGAATATCCTCCTCTATGTATTGGCCTTTCAAGTGAACGTGGCAGAAGGGACTCCTCAGTCAGGCAGCTCACTTCAGCCGAAGACACTCATATTAACCAGTTCGGACTTGTTCCTGTTCAATGAAGATTACATCAGTTACCCACTGCCTGAATTTGCCAAGGAGCCACCAAAGAAAGACAAATATCAGATGGCAGATGGAAGGAGGATCCGTGACTTGGACCGAGTGCTGATGGGCTACCAGACCTATCCACAGGCGCTCACCTTCGTGTTTGATGACATTCAGAACCAAGACCTCATGCAGAATATGACCCTGGATCACTTCGGCAATGTTCTCAGGTTCCCGAAAGGGCAGGTTCCTGCGGAGGGCAACAGTAGCCGTGAGGTCCTGTGGTGTGTCTTCATTCCAAGCCCAGACAGTCGGGAGAAACTCATCTCCTTGCTTGCTAGGCAATGGGAGATCTTATGTGGCCGAGAACTTCCTTTGGAGCTCACTGGGTAGATTATTGTTTTCCTTTCCCCCAAATATTTTTATCATTTGCAGACCAAAAGAATCAGGCTGAAGATGATGAATTAAAGCACAGTATCACTTGCATAAAAACAGGGAAAGACTCACTCTTCACAGGACGTTGAATCTTACTTGTGTATTACCACTACAATTTCTTGTGCAATTGAGAGGTTTTAATAGTACAACATACTCTGGTAAAATGTCGAACTGGAATTTTCTAAACTATTTTTATGTAACCGTACATATTCGGGATTTCTGATTAAGCATCCTAGGCAACTGTATGGAACAAAAGGAGTCAACACTTGGCATACTTTAATTTAGGGCTGTTATTTTCCACTGTGTTTTGTGTGTCTTACGTATATATATATATATATATTATATATATATACATAAGGATCTTGCTTGTGCTTTGTTAAAGTTTTGTACAAAGAAAGTATACAGCAGCATAACTAAAGCTGCTTGTGCTTTGTTAAAGTGCAGTGTTATTTGTACAAGATGTGTTTTATTGCCTATGCCGATAATTATTTATCATTCTGATAATTTTTACATTTTGTCTTTTTATGATGTGTCAAATTTAATTTTGTTTGCTGATCGTGAACATGATAGCAAAATTCACATATAACCGAAAGCTGCTTTTATATCCAGAGGACACTTTCAATTGTTTCAGCAAGTTAACCAATTTGTATTTACTGTTGCAGACACAAAGATTGTCAAGGATTGATAACTGCCTTGTTGCCTGCAGATAATAGGACACCAATAGTTCACAGCACTGTGTTAATGTTGCCATCTTTCTCAATACAAATAAACTGAAATTTGACACAGTTGCATTACAGTCTCTGGTTGTTTTTCAGTACTTGCCTACCAATTCCAGTTTGGGACAGTGACACATTTCTGTCTTAAACCATTCAGCTGTACGTAGGAGACTTCAAGGGATAATTTCAAAGAAAACATCATAGCAGATTATAAAAAATCAGACTCATTGTCACAAAATTAATGTAATTATAATGGGTTCTGGTGTTGTTTGTTTCTTGGGGGAAGGGTGTATTTTCAAGTAATTAACGGTAGTATCCATGAATCCAGAATCAATGGGCATGAAAGGCCAGCCGTAAACAGAATGAGGAAATTCAGTTCTTCAGCTCCAAATAATGGAGCTGGTGGATTATTTCTTATATTCTTCAATCCAATAATTCTAAAACAGTATTTCACAGAATCATAGATTTGGAAGGGGTCACAAGGCCATCCCGTACAACCCCTTGTTATACAAGGATATACAAAACATTCCCAAAAGAGAGCCAAGCAGACTTTGTTTTTAAAAACACCAAAGGATCCTCTACCACATGCTGAGGAGCATATTCCACTAACAGCCCTTACTGTCAGGATGTTCTTTGTAATATTTAGGTGGAATCTCTTATTCTATGCATGTCCTAGTCTCTGGAGCAGCAGAAAACAAGCTTGCTCCAACTTTCAAATCTTTAAAACATGGCTTTAAAATTATCTTCCCCATGCTATACATACCCAGTTTTCTAATCCACTCCTCATTGTGGTAGGGCATGGTTTCCAGATCTTTTATCATTTTGGTCGCCTTTCTCTGGACACGTTACAGCTTAACAATACCCTTCTTGATTTGTGCCTAGGTGAAGTCCGATGAACGCAGAATGTAGTGGCACTATTAGTCTCCTTGATCTAGAACAATGCTTTCCAAACTCCAGGTGTGTTGGATTTCAACTCCCAGTAGCCCCAGCCAGCTTGGTCAACAATTTGAATAAAAGAGCTTTATTGTCACTGTACTACTTCAAAACGAAATTTAAATGCTTTCCCCAGCACAAATAGCACAAACAACACACCCATCCCTCCACACACCACCACACAGCTCCCAATGCCGCATCAGTATGAAAACATGGAGTTCAACATAGCCACAGCTCTAGGATAAAAGCTATCTCACAGTCTGTTTGCCCTTGTCTTTGTCACCCTGTACCGTCTGCCAGATCGCAATAATTAAAAATAATAATATGCTGGGTGAGATGGATCCCCAAGAATGCTCTGAGCTTTCTTAAGGCTGTGGGACCTATAAAATTCTCCCAAAGAGGGGAGAAGGCAACCAATGTTTCTCTGTGCAGTAGTGGTGACCCTCTGTGCAGTTACCAAACCATGCACAGATGCAGAAGGTTAGGACATTCTCAGTCTCTATCACAAAGTTACCAGCAATTTTTCATTCAGTTGTTGGTTCCTTAGAAGTCTTGGGTAGTGCTGGTCTCTGCTGGTCCCTCTTCACCAAAACTGCCATATGGGTGCCCCAGGTCAGATCCTCCTTCACAGTGACACCCAGGAACTTAAAACTGGTCACTGCTCCACTTGCTCCTCATTTATTACCAAGGGCTGGATTTCTGGTATATTTCTGTAGTCCACTAGAAGTTCCTTGGTCTTATTGATGTTAAGAATCAGATTATTGTCCCTCCACCACAAGAACATCTTTTCCGCCTCATCCCGATAGGCAAACTCATCCCCTTCAGAGATAAGCCCCACCACGGTGGTATCACCTGCAAATTTGGTAATTATATTGCTATGATAGATGGGGGTATAATTGTGTACAAAGTATGTACAAAAGAAGAGACGTCAACTGTGCTGGTAAGAAAAAGATCTATGCCAGTGCAAAAGCTGAGGTCCAAAGAATGACAAGAGAACTCAAGAACATCTGGTGGACAAAGAAGGCTGAAGAAATCCAACCCCTGGCAGATACCCATGATGCTCCGGGATTTTTCAAAGCCACAAAGGTCATCTACGGACCAAGAAACCATGGCCTCTACGCTCATCAGATGGAACCAAACTTGTGAAGGACAAAAAAATCAATTGCACTATGTTGGAAAGCACATCACCAAAACCTCCTGAATTGCAGCTTCAATGTGGCTGAAGAGGTTCTCTCACAAATCCCACAACAACAAACCAGGGATGAGCTTGCAGCACTGCCTAGTCTGGAAGAAGTCAGCAATGCCATCAACCAACAAAAAATTACAAAGCCAGCAGACCTGATGGGATCCCTGCAGAAATCTTTAAAGAGGGAGAACCTGAGCTAACACAAAAAACTCCACCAGCTCATTGAAAAAGTGTGGGTGACCGAGAAAGCCCCAGCAGATTTCAAGGATGCCACCATCATCACCCTCTTTTTAAAAAAATGGGAAAGAACAGACTGCAGAAACTATTGAGGTATCTCCCTCCTAACCTCCGCTGGGAAAATCCTCGCAAGAATCCTTGCAAACCGCCTTCTACCCCTCTCAGAAGACACCCTCCCAGAATCCGAGAATAGCTTCCGTCCCTCCAGAGGAACAGTGGACATGATCTTCACTGCACAACAGCTCCAAGAAAAATGCAGGGAGCAAAATCAACCACTGTACATGGCATTAATTGACCTTGCAAAGGCATTCGACACAGTGAATCGCAGTGCTCTCTGGACCATCCTCCAAAAAATCGGGTAACCTAACAAATTTGTGAACATCCTGAGGCTCCTCCGTGATGACATGATGGCAACAGTCTTGGACAGCAATGGCTCCCAAAGTGACCCATTTATGGTGGAATCAGGTGTCAAACAGGGATGTGTTATTGCCCCAACTTTATTTTCCATCTTCATCGCTATGATACTTCACCTTGCTGATGGGAAGCTTCCCACCAGAGTGGAAATCATCTATTGGACAGATGGCAAGCTATTTCATCATCATCATTTTCTCACTTGTTAATCACCCTCCATTAAAATGCTCCAGGTGATTTACATAAAACAATAGCATTTAAAAATACACAATACCAAATAGACTGCATTAGACATTAAAAGCTCTGCTAAAAAGCCAGGTCTTGAGTGCCTGAGCAAAGGGTCACAGGTCACGCATGGCCCTCAAGTGGGGAGGCAAGGAGTTCCACAAGACAGGGGCAGAGATGGAGAAGTATTTAACCTCAGCAGACTGAAAGCCAAAACCAAGGTTACAACAACATCTATTATAGAACTCCAGTATGCTGATGACAACGTCATCTGTGCGCATTCAGAAGAAGACCTACAAGCCACTCTAAACACCTTTGCAGAAGCATACGAGAAGTTCGGCCTGTCATTGAACATTGAGAAAAACAAAGTGCTCTTCCAGAAGTCACCAGCCAATCCCTCTCCAATGCCAGAAATACAGCTTAATTGTGTAACATTAGAAAATGTTGATCATTTCAGCTACCTTGGTACCTCTCCACCTCTTCACAAAAGTCAACATTGAAATTCAACACCACCTGAGCTCTGCGAGTGCAGCATTTTTCCGAATGAAGCAGAGAGTGTTTGAGGACCGG
Organism: Anolis apletophallus; assembly: GCA_030556195.1. NCBI lineage: Eukaryota > Metazoa > Chordata > Lepidosauria > Squamata > Anolidae > Anolis > Anolis apletophallus. The sequence continues at coordinate 53,202,235 of JARBWK010000001.1, forward strand.
GACATCCGTAGGGATACCAAGGTGCTTGTTTATAAAGCTATTGTTTCCCCAACCCTGCTATACGTCTGCAAGACGTGGACAGTCTACAGGCATCACATGCAACTCCTGGAACAGTTCCATCAGCACTGCCTCCAAAACATCCTGCAAATCTGTTGGGAAGACAAGCGAACAAATATCAGCATGCTGGAAGAAGCAAAGACCACCAGCATTGAAGTGATGGTCCTCTGCCATCAACTCCGCTGGACTGGCCACCTTGTCTGGATGCCCACCCACCATCTCCCAAAGCAGTTGCTATATTCCGAACTCAAGAATGAAAAACGGAATGTTGGAGGACAGGAAAAGATATTTAAAGATGGGCTCAAAGCCAACCTTAAAAACTGTGGCATAGACACTGAGAACTGGGAAGCCCTGGCCCTTGAGTGCTCCAGCTGGAGGTCAGCTGTGACTAGCTGTGCTGTAGAATTTGAAGAGGCACGAATGGAGGGCGAAAGAGAGACATGTGCCAAGAGGAAGGCACGCCAAGCCAACCCCAACCAGGACTGCCTTCCACCTGGAAATTGATGCCCTTACTGCAGGAGGAGATGCAGATCAAGAATAGGGCTCCACAGTCATCTACGGACCCATTGCCAGTACACCAATCTTGGGGAACCATCATCCTCGGACAATGAGGAATCACATAAGTAAGTACTTAATGCAGTATTAGGTTCCTTTCCAAAGCATTTTAGGTTAGTCTGATGATTATAAAATGAGGAATACTTTTTATTAGTTATTGGTTATTTATAGGGTAGTTTCATATGCATTAGCAGTGAGGGCTATTCCCTGGCCCCCAATTAGGTTAATTAACCGCATCTCTCCCTATGAACCATGGAGATGTTTAAGATCATTTGGAGAGGCCCTGCTCTCAGTCCTGCCTTCTTCGCAGGCTCGACTGGCAGGAACGAGAGACAGGGCCTTTTCAGTGGTGGCTCCTCGGCTTTGGAACGCCCTCCCTAGAGACATCAGATCGGCCCCCTCCCTCCTGGCGATTCGCAAGAAAGTCAAGACCTAGCTGTTTGAGTAGGCATTTGCTGATGAAATATAAAGGTTTGATTAGATATATGGAATGACGACGATGTGATGGAAACTGATTTCAACATGACGCCGAGACTGCAATTGTATGTTTTTAATTGTTAATTTGTTGTTATATGGTTATTTTTTGTTTGTTTGCTTGTGTTGTATTGAGGGCAGAGACTGCCTTGTGTAAACCGTCTCAAGTCGCCTTTGGGCTGAGAGGGGTGGTATAGAAATGTGACAAATAAAATAAAAATAAAACTGTGTTAAGTAGAATGCTTAATTACTTGGCATATCTGAAATTTTAGGTTACTTTCTTTGGATGGATTGTTAATACATACACTGTAGGGTGGGTATTATAATGGCCATTTGCTACAAACAATTGAATGTGGATGCAGTAGATTCATAACCTTCAATAATTTGCAACTATTTGAAAGGATCACTTCTTTCCCAAATCACATGGCAATTTGCTGCAAAGAATGAAGAACTGTTCTGGATGTGGTCAATTGAAAATCTTCTCTTAAGCAATAAATTGTCTCTTTTGCTGTCCTAAGCACATTTCAGATCCTTACTGGCTCAAGAACTGAGAAAATCACATGCAGTCTCTCTCACACAATGCAAAACAAGAAAATATCTTTCCTGGAAATATTTCTTTAACACTAATGAGATTGAGCTATAATTGAGTTGCCTCATTCTTCATTCTGACTTTCTCATGCCTCAGATAATTTCGCCACCAAAGGAATGAATAACATAGAGAAACTTGTTTCTTTCTGAGATTTAAAATGGGGACATTTTTCTTTCTTATGTTGACTGTCCCTTGGAATGTGTAGGTATCAGAAAACCTGTGCAAAATAATGTAGATTTTTACAGCATACCATAAGTCTTTGCAGTCTTTTTTTCAAGACTGCATAAACACCAGATTTCAATGGCAGGAAACTGCCTGAGCTGAAAGGGGGTTGTAAATGCTTCATAAAAGAATGGCCTTGTGCCTCAGCACTTTCACCACATATCTGAAAAATAAATGGAATTTTATGCAGAGGAGAGAGAGTACTAGGATCTAACAAAAATGCATATGTGAGCATGGGGGACAAAAGCACACAAAGCCAGAGTTTTGCTTAATGTTTTTATTACAGCAGTTTCCACCACTGAAGAGAGCAGCTACTCTCAACTGCAAAGTGGCTTGCCTCTTTGGCCGTGGGAACCATATGGCAGCAATGACAAAAAAAACCCGGTTCAGTTGCATATGAAAAGTTAAATCTACCTCTGTTGTATTTTTTTAGAAACCCCATTATGTATCTGTCTTGCACAAAGCCTGCAAGGGTTACAAAAGCACAGAGAAAAATTAGGACGTTGGAGAAACATTGCCCAAACAATGTAATGCCTGTAATGATCTTAATGTCTGTTAATGGTCTTGTGTTAATGTGTGCTGTCAAATACCTAGACCACATCAGGTATTTACATGGATAGCTCTTCTTGTGATGCTAACTCTACAGAGCTAACTCTAAAGACTCTGCAATGGTACCTTAGAGTTCCCCTCATCCCACCTGGATTTCCCAACTGTGGTTCAGGGCTCCATATTTACTCATTGTCAAAAGCTTAGGCTGAGCTAGACATGCTTGTGTAGTATATCTGGAGCCGATGAATCTGAGTGAGGGATCTACGGCCCACTAGATGAATTTCTGCAGGGGAAAATATGATACTCGTATACAATATTATACTTAGGACCTCTTCACAAGCCATTCCGTTTGGCCAGAAACTTGCTCCCTCCCTCCTTCTCCCATCATATGGTGGATATCCCCATCAGATGAGTGAAAGGGCGGCAATGCGCATTGCCCCGTTGCCATTTCCTCCATGATATGGAGGAAAGGAGAGGAAAACACTTTTCTCTCTTTCATGGCAGGGGAAGCGTCTTGGGAGGAGTGAATGCGGAGCCATGCCAGCATCATCATCTGATGCTCGGTAGGCCACATCCATAAGAAGAAAAAGGGACAACCCCCATGTCTAGGAGTCTTAGTAGACCACAAACTTTAAAGTGGGATGCAACAGCAGAAAAAGCCAATGTGATTCTAGGCTGCATCCATAGGGATATAGTGTCTAGAGATTGAGAGAAGGCATCAACTTCATCACATGGGGCTGACGCTTGTAGCACAGTTGTTTTACAGAGCCCCACACCACCCATCACGCAATGCAGGCTCACTTCCAGTGGGGCTCTGAACAACAACTATGATGCTGAGTCCAGAACACGGAATGCTTCCTGTGTTCTGTAAGGAACAATGGCGCTAGCACAGAGGGAAGTCACATGAAGATGCTTCCACACATGTAATAGGGAAGCATAGCTATGGGCAAGGCAAGTTTGGGGATTTCCCCGCAGCCCCACCAATTCACTACAAAGGCTGGCAAATCGCCTTGTGGGACCTCATCAATGTGATGAGGTCCTTAGTCCCACTCTAGTCTACTTTGATCAGTCCTCACCTGGAATACTGTGTCCAATTCTGTGACCACAATTTGAGAAGTATATTGGCAAGGTAGAACGTGTCCAGAGTTGACAAACATGCTAAAATGTCTGAAAACTATGCTATAAGAGGAGTGGCATAGGGAGCTTTCGTTTAACTTGGAAAAGAGAAGTCTAAGAGGAGACATGTTCATAATAATAATGTAAATGACTTATGTAATTAACAATTGACACACCTCGGATTGTGACTTCGGATTTGTGTAATTTTAAATAGATGTTTATAATTGATGTTTTTAACTAACTGTTTTAATTGTATTACGATAATTGTTGTGTTTGGCATCTAATGGTTGCCGGTTGTGAGTTGCCCTGAGTCCCTCCCAGGGGGTGAGAAGGATGGGATATAAATGTTCGAAATAAATACATATTATTTAAATATTCAAAAGCTTGTCATGTTCAGGAGGGGAAAGCTGCTCCTTTGTTTTCTGCTGCTCTGAGAGTACTCTGAATTGTGTGTTTCTGCCTGGCATAATGAGGTTGGGGTGGATGACCCTTGTGGTGTCTTCTGACTCGATGACTCTCTGAGATCTTTATAAAGTCAAGGTCCCATCTTCCATGTCCAAAGAAAACTTTTGAGTACTCTGTGGATGTTATTTGACTTGAGAACTGCAATGAAGGGATTATGGGAAATAAAATATCCTCATCCTCATCTTGGTATTTGTGTTATTATTTCTGTGCACAGCTGGCCCACATGTTTATACCACAAACTGCTCCAAGTCCCCACTGACTAATTTCAAAGCCATGCAGTGTGTAGCTGCTACTGTTCACAAAGAAATGTGCACGTCCAAAATCTTCTGCAGAAGTTGAGGGAGGGTTGTTGTTATTGTTCACTGTACTGAATGGTAGTTTAGATTACTTTACTTGCTACTTGTCTTCTCCTAAAAATATAATTAAGCAATTTCCTTATATGATGAAACAATATGAGCACTTTTGGAAAGAGATGGACAACCAAGAAACTTCTTGTTATTTTGATGTGAGTTGTGACATTTGCATTTTGTGGTGCTTTTGGCAACGAAGTCTGTAGCAAAGTAGGCCCAAGAGTAACATTTTATTATTCCAAACACAGCGTTGTGGGGAGGATCACTGCCATGCCCTGAAAATAAAATATTTCAGTTGGATAATATTATAACATTATTTTAAAGAGGATTTCTTCGTGTTTTAAAACTTTGAGAATCCTCTGGAATAAATCACCATTTTTGAAATATTGTGTGTAAATCCTCTTTTATATTTCAAACAGTGAGTGACTGCTAACCTCTAGTAAAAGCAATAGTAAATAAATGCTTGTAAAAACAACAACAAAACACCCAAAGCAACCCCCTGAAACAATTGAATGACACCCTATGAACTTGCCATCTGGATCTACATCAACTTTAGTTCACCCACCAACTTCAATGTATGATTAAAATACCACGCCAATGAAAAACGAAGGATTTCCTTCCGTCCGTTTTGAACTGATATGAGAGAGGAAATCTGTCGATGTTCCTGTTTTGAGTAACCCCCCCTTCCCCTTCCCACATTTCTTTCTGAGAGTTATTTTTATTACCTCTGTGCTTTTTCCTTTGAGCGGATCTGCTGACAGTTCAGGCTCCGTCAAAGCAAGCCTGCTTTTGTATACTTTGGAATAAGAGATCTACAGCATGCAAAATGTTTTTTTCCCTGTCTTCGTTTCACTTCTGAGTTTCTTGGATCTGATTCTTAGTAGGCGGGTTATCTTACATAAACAGCATCGGCATCCTCCACATCTCCTCTAAGCAGAGAGGTCTCCTCAGGAAAGGCGCATGACAATGAGAGTTCCCGGCTTACTCTTTTTCATCTTAGCAGCATGCTTCATGCCTCCAGCTGAAGGACAAGGCCACCAGGTAAGAGGACAGCTCTCTTGAGTACTGGAAGGTGCAGTGATGTCCACTCAGAAGACTTGGGGAGGTGTGCTCCACCACACTCACCGGGGAAGTTGGCTTCCTTCTCAATGGACCTTGTTCTGTGATTAAATCAGCATGTTTCTAATGGCCTCTGCAGGACTTTATGTACATTTTGAAGCCATTAAATGATTGATCAGCCTAAGGGTGTGGGTGCAGAGCCTAAGGGTGTGAAAGATCTTAATTGATCTTGGAAGCTAAGCAGGGTATGTTCTGGTTAGTACATGAGTGGGAGACAGTCAATGAATACTAGCTGGTTTAGGCTGTATTTCAGAGAAAGGGTCTGGCAAAACCAACTCCCTGTATTCCTAGCCTAATAAAGTATTATGAAATTCACAGAGGAGATTTGAAGGCACATACACACATAGTGAGTGTTATCAATTGATAAAATTGATCTGTTGTGATGGTTTGATCTGAAAAATGCCCAATCCCATTAATTGAGCGGTTTGTTTAGACTACCTTAGCTAAAAAAAATTGTATATGAACCCATATAAACCAAAGATGGTAGCCCTGTCCATTGGAGCTTCTCAAAGGCTGTATGCCATTGGTGTGTGCTTCTTCAGATCCATGTTCCACTCACTGAGGAACAGGCAGAGTTAAAGCTTGCAAGCTCTTTTTAAAGGAGAGTAATACCAATAGGAGCCTAGCGCAAAAGATATACAATTTCAATGAAAACAATCAGAACCCAGTAATTGCATTGAATGGAGCCCACGGAAATTGCATGACAAAAGCCCACTCTTGCTTATCCCAAGTGTTCTTCTTTTCCACATTATGATTTGGAAGCCCCCAGTGGTGCAATAGGTCAAATCTGGGGAGTGGGGTGAGCTCCCATCTGTCAGCTGCAGCTTCTCATGCGGGGACATGAGAGAAGCCTCCCACAGGATGGTAAAACATCCAGGTGTCCCCTTGGGCCACGTCCTTGCAGATGGCCAATTCTCTCACATCAGAAGCGACTTGCAGTTTCTCAAGTTGCTCCTGACATAAAAAAGGAAATGTCAGGCTATCCTTTTGCTGCTGCTGCATTTTAAAAAACTGAAGTGTTGGCTGATTTACTGAAAATCACTCAGAGAGCTGTCACTCGATACAGACATGCTTTCTACCACATGCTTTCTACCACACAAAAGGAAATGCAGTTGGCCCTACATATCCACAGATTCTGCATCCATGGATTCAATTAACCATGGCTTCCAAACATAAAAAAAAATCTAAAAAGCAAACCTTGATTTTTCTGTTTTGCATAAAGGATACCATTTTATTTATCCACTATATATAATGGGAATTTGGTATCCATGGAGGATCTTGGAACCAAATCATAGAGGATCTCAGTCACCCATGGAGTCGGCTGGCTCCCATCATACGACATTGTGCCGGCTCCATAGGTGAAGGGGAGTGGAAACGGAGGTTTCCCATGTTGCCATTGACTTTAATCGGAGGAAGCCATGCGCTTCACATGTGCACCACACTTCCCCCATGGGATCAACAGCCAAAGGACCCGGGTGATGCAGGGCGTGGGCAGCGACTTCCCCGTGCTTTGATGCAAAGCAAAGCAATGCCTGCCTTTTTCAGCAGTCATGTGACGAGGTGGTAAGTCCTGACATCTGTATTAAATGTACATATATATGCATAAAAACTATACATGATTTGAAATAGGGGTAACAGATGCTGGCCAAAATCCCTTACACATTTCATGTAGTTGTATATATACATTAATACATACAGTTAGTCCAAATCTTGCAGTTGTGCCATTGACCGCAGTGCACACCATGACCTCAAGGTCATTCTTATTGCAACAGTGGATTAGTTCCACATCCACAAAGTCAAAAGTGTGAGAGAGGACTCTGTGTGCGTGCTTTTGAAATGACTGGGTGCACGAAGGGCCACAGTTGCAACTCTGCCGAAAAAGCGCAAATCCTCACACCATGGTTTTTTTTACAGATGTGAGCTTACTATTTCTTTCATTTGAAGCCAAAAGATTTATTTCATTTGGTTGATGGACTGATACAAGAGAGGAAATGTGTAGGAAAACATATTTGCCTCCACATTGATTCTGAAAAAGAAATTTTTTAACATGAAATCATCTAATATTCCAGGACAAATGGGAAATAGATCAGTGATTGCTCTTTCTGTACATTATAAAATCAAGGAACTACCTTTGTGTGCTCACTTTTGTACATTCCAGAAAGTGTAGCCTATCCATACATAGAATGGAATACACACACACACAGCAAAAATTTGCCTCCGCATATGTTAAAGTGGTATCACATTCTTTTAAACACATGTTAACTAAAATATTTATTTTTCTCTAATCTACCATAACAGTTTTAGTCTGAGGCCCCCTCTACATTGGTGTATAAATCTAATTTGGAACAGCATTATATGGTTAGCATAGACTCGTATAATGTAGTTTAACTGCACTGACCTGCATTATAGGAGTCTACACTGACCATATAATGCCGTTTCAAACTGCATTATAGGGCAGCTTAGATGGGGCCTCAGACTAAAGCTACAACCTACAGACAACCCCTTATTAAAGGTGCATCTGAGGACCCTTCTACACTGTTCTTATATCCCTGAGTCTGATCCCAGATTATATGACAGTGGAGACTCAAATAATCCAGTTCAAAGCAGATAACCTGGGATCAGATCCTAGGATATAAGGACAGTGTAGAAGGGACCTGAGTTAAATCTATCCACATTTGTCAATAATGATGACATTGCGCTTTTATGTGCCTTCATATCATTTATGATGAGTCTAAAGTGAACCTATCATGAAGTTTTTTGCCTTTGATTTCATCTGAAGCTGAAAGTATGTGCCTTGCCCAGGGTCATCCAGTGGCCATCCGTGGCTGAATAGTGATTTGGACTCTGGTCTCCAGAGCGGCACCGAAGTCACCTGTCTCCTGGGTTCAGATAAGTCTACATATGAATGAAGGATAGCTCAGTCATTTGTCTAACTGAAATATTATCTAAATGTATTTCCACCAATATAATTGGGAAAGATGTTGATGCCCATCTTCCTCCTGGAACCGCCCATGTCCCCCTGCCATCTGGTCTGGGGTCCTCTGATCTTTTGGAGCAGATCTGGAAGGATGTGTGTAGTATTCAGTGCAACACTTACATGTCTTCTGCTGGTAGCAAGATACCATTGAATGTAAAATATTATGAAGAATTACATCTGGGTTTGTTTTTTGTTTGAAATTAAAAATCATTGTGAGAGAGCATGTTACCAAAACATTATCATTTCATTTAATATGGACACTGGCAGAACTAGGAAGTAGAAACACATGGATGATATGTTTGTGTAAAGCTGTTATATGCCTATAGTGCAGGATTCAGTAATAGATGTCTGTTGATAGACGACCAAATTTCATTGGAACTAGAAAGGGCAATTTCCTCACAGCCCCCTGGTTACCCCCAGAATAAGTCCTAGGAAAACTTTGAGGAGAGATTTAGACAGCATGATGATGTGGGCAACATGAGAAGAAGAAAGTTTCACACCAAAAAAATCCCATAGTTGAGGAACTATATGGATCAGAGAAATGATATGCATTTTAACTATGTGGAATAGCTGAATGCCCTCCCTGACCTACCCATATTGCTTCTCCATATCTTTATTCTTCTATTCTTCTATTAGGACTTGTGGCAGTAGATTCTTACATAAGAACATAAGAAGAGCCATGCTGAATCGGACCTCAGCCCATCTAGTCCAGCATTCTGTATCACACAGTGGCCCACCAGTTGTACATGGGGATCTCGAGCAGAACGGAGGGCAAAACCCTAACCTGCTCCCGACCCCCCACAACCAGTACCCAGGGAAATCCTGCCTACCTCAACCAACTCCGAGGTGGCACTTGAATGTCCTTTACAGTAACTACCGATACACTTGGTATCCATGAATCTGTCTAATCCTGCCTTGAAGTTGTTCAGGCTGACAGCTGTCACAACCTCTTCTGGAAGTGAGTTCCATAACCCAATGACCCTCTGGGTGAAGAAATATTTCCCTTTATTAGTCCTAATTTTCCTACCTTGGAGCTTCAGGGAGTGCCCTCTAGTCCTAGTGTTTTGTGACAAAGAAAATAATTTTTCTTTATTCACCTTTTCTATCCCATGCATGATTTTATACACTTCGATCAAGTCACCTCTTAAACGCCGTCTTTCAAGGCTGAAAAGACCAAGGCGTTGCAACCTGATTTCATAAGGGAGCCGCTCCATCCCTTGGATCATTCTTGTTGCCCTTTTCTGTACCTTTTCCAGTTCCGTTATATCCTTCTTAAGGTGCGGAGACCAGAATTGTACACAGTACTCCAAATGTGGCCTTACCATAGATTTGTAGAGAGGTAATACAACATTTGCTGACATATTTTCGATTCCCTTTCTGATCATGCCTAGCATAGAATTTGCTTTTTCACTGCTGCTGCGCACTGGGTTGACATCTTCATTGAGCTGTCCACCAAAACCCCAAGATCCCTTTCCTGGTTTGTCTCGAAAGCTTTGACCCCATCAATTGGTAGGTGTAGTTGGGGTTCTTTGCCCCGATGTGCATGACTTTACAGTTGTTTAGGTTAAAATGCATTTGCCACTTTGTTGCCCATTCACTCAATTTCGAGAGATCTTTCTGGAGCTCTTTACAATCAGTTTCATTTTTAACTACCCTGAACAATTTAGTGTCGTCTGCAAACTTTGTTACCTCAGAATTCACTCCTACATCCAGATCATTAATGAATAAATTAAAAAGTAATGGACCCAAAACTGAACCTTGGGGTACGCCACTTCTCACCTCTTTCCACCCAGAGAAATGTCCGTTTATTACCACCCTTTGTTTCCTACAGTTTAGCCAGGTTCCAATCCAGGACAAGACCTGTCCTCTGATTCTATGGCTGAAGAGCTTATTTAGGAGCCTTTGGTGAGGGACTTTGTCAAAAGCCTTTTGAAAGTCAAGGTAAACAATATCAATTGGGTCCCCTTTATCTATGTGTTTATTTACACCCTCAAAGAATTCTAACAAGTTAGTAAGACATGATTTGCCTTTGCAGAAACCATGTTGATTTTCTTTCAGCAATGCCTGTTCTTCTATGTGCCTAGTAATTTTTTCTTTAATAATGGTTTCCATCACTTTGCCTGGAACTGAGGTTAGACTAACTGGCCTATAATTTCCTGGGTCACCCCTGGATCCTTTCTTGAAGATCGGTGTTACATTTGCCTCCCTCCAGTCCTCGGGTACAGTGCCTGATCTTAGAGAAAGGTTATATATCTTAGCTAGAAGTTCAGCAATTTCACACTTGAGTTCCTTAAGAACTCTGGGGTGGATGCCGTCTGGACCTGGTGATTTGTTGACATTTAGTTTAGTAAGGCATGTGAGAACATCCTCCTTGTTTATCTCTATCTGTTTTAATTCTTTTAATTCCCTCCCTGAAAAAACTGACTCAGCTGCAGGCATATGTTGTCTGTCCTCCTGTGTGAAAACGGAGGCAAAGAAGTCATTTAGCCGCTCAGCAATCTCCTTGTCTTCACTGATTTTCCCTTTCTGACCATTGTCGCGAGTGGCCCAACTGCTTTTCTAGTTGGGTTCCTGCTTCTGATGTACTTAAAGAAGTTTTTGTTGTTTTTTAAAATATTCTTTGCTATGTGTGCCTCAAAATCTCTCTTGGCTTTCCTGACTGTTGCTTTGCATTTAGTTTGCCAGAGCTTGTGTTCCTTTCTGTTCTCCTCGGTAGGAAGAGCCTTCCATTTCTTAAATGAGTTTTTCTTCTTTCCAATCACATCTTTTACTTCATTTGTAAGCCATACTGGTGTCCTTTTGGACTTTCCATGCCTCTTTCTTTTTATTGGAATGCATTTTAGTTCGGCCTGTTTTAAGGTATTTTTAAACAGTTTCCAAGCATTTTGGAGGGATTTGATTTTTTTTACTGCTCCTTTTAGTTTGTTCTTTACAATTTTTCTCATTTTGGTGAAATTCCCTTTGTGAATTCCCTGAACAAGTCATTCTCTCTCACCCCAAGAGGAAGGCAATTTGAAAACCTCCTCTTTATAAGCATAGTTTATGAGAAACAGCATGAAATAGCTGTTTCAGTGGTGAATTGGTACAGGCTGTATCTCCTAGTATAAGCCAGCCCAGATACTGAGATCCACAGAAGAGGACCTTCTTTCGGTGCCACCATGTTCACATGAGGGCTTTCTCATTGGCTGCCCCTAGGCTTTGGGATGCAAGGATGCCCCTGTCCTTGTTGCACTTGCCAAGTACAACAACCGTACAAATTATACAATAAGAAAGGAAACTGCTCTATAGCAGCGCGTTGTGTAGAGTAAAAGGTCATACACACGGCTTCGTTGATATCCCAATCATATACTTCCAGCAAGCCAAAACCTTTTACAGTTATACAGCAGTAGTTCCCAACCTTTTTTTGGCCAGGGACCACTTTGACCAGGGACCCCTCTCCAACATTAGTAGCACAAGTGTAACGAATCAGCTTTTACTCAACTTTAGGTTCAGAAAATTGCGCTGAATAGACCTCATCAGCTCTAGTTTCGGATAGAGAACAAATGACATCCAGTAGTTGCCATCAGCTCACCCACAGAAAACCACATTTAATCATCTAGAGCTGTAGATCTTATTTTAGGTCTCTTGGCCCACAGGCTGGGAATTACTGCTATACAGGCTTGTAGAACTAAGAAAAAACTTGTTCAAAAACCTATTCAAGCATTTTCAATATGATTCTTAGTTTAATTCCATTTTAATGTTTCTATTTGCAACCTTTTCAATGTGTGATTTGTCTTGTATCCCAATCTTATCAGGGTTTGAATGTCCATTCGACCATGGATACTCATTGGGGGACCTTGTGCAAGGCATGCTCTTTCCACACTCAGAGGAAGGCAATGGCAAGCAAGCCTCCTGAGAAGAAATGTTGTCAAGAAGAGTCCAGAATAGGGTCATTATAAATTGAAATTGAAGGCCATGGTAACAATGAAACTTGTAGCCATATGTGTCACCAGTCTCCCCACCTATAGTATATAAATTATTTTAATAATAAGGACTAGCAAGTGAATATTCAGCTGACTTGGCCATTGACAATGCCTGATGTTACTGGGTAGAACAGGGTGGCTGCATATGTGTGCCTGACCACTTTTAATACATATATATCTGCAAAGCAGAAGCTTTCAAAGAAAATATGTCTACATGAATGGTTCATTACTTTTGATGTCACTGATCTCATAAGTCCCTCATTTGGCTTATCTTTCTGGAGTGGAGGGAGTCAAAAACCAGGTGAGTCTGTTTTCTTTTTATCACAGAATGAATTCCACAAATATGTACTTTCTTCCTATTTTCTAGATAAAGTCTATGCGATGTGACCGGAAAGTTAAGTTTACCCAACATGTACCTTGTACTTCCTGTGCTTTAGTGGACAAAGTACGGTGCCCCCGTGGGTGGTTAAGAACAGCCCCATATAGAGAGAAGTGCAGGTATGATTTTGGGGGCGTCTCCCCTATAGCTTCAGCTTCTGCTGCTGCTGCTGCTTCTTCTTCTGTTTATTATGTTTATTATGTTTATTTTATCTCCACAAGGAAACAATGTTGAGGCATTCAGCTTTAGAACTAAAAAAACAGAACAGGGGTATGTTCGCAGACAGAGAGAGAAGATTTGAATCTAACTGGTTGTGTTCCTCAAGATGAAGTTGAGGAGCTCCCATCTTACCTCCCATTTGAGTATATTTTGGGATAGAAACATATATTTTATTCCCATCTTTGAGTGATCCATTGGTAGGCATCTCTGGATAAATTTACATTTCCGGACTTCTGGAATTTGTAGTTTGGTGAAGCAACAGTATTTTTTTAGAAGAGAAGGCAGAGAAGGATAAAGACCTATGGAAGAGGATTCACAGCCCCAGTGATTTCAGATCTGCAAGCTGCTACTGGCTTTCACCTAAAATCGCCATAGTAATAGTAATAATTTCCAAGCCATGCTTAGGAGAACTTGGGAAATTTGTTCTTTGTATCACAGTTTTCTTAGGCTGGATCTACTCTGCCATAAAATGCATTTTCTGAATCTGGATTATCTGCTTTGAACTGGATTATATAAGTCTAGACTTCCATATAATTAACCAGGTAATTTCGATTCAGAAACTGTATTATATGGCAGTGTAGACGTGGCCTAAGTCCCTTTAAGACAATAGGGTCAGAAATAATAGTGTCAGAAAAATAAAAGTGATTTTTTCCCCCAAGATCAAGATTGAAGTAGATTATTTCTTATTATGCTCATTGACCTAATGTATGTTTTTGAATATTTCAGATATACAGTAAAGTTGGCCGAAAATACCCTTTCATTAGAAGGTTGCACCCAAACATGTACAAAAGAAATTGAAGAGAAACACTGCTGCCGTGGATACTGGGGTTTTGAATGCTATGGTAAAGTTTAAATCCATTACAGCACAGGTGTCAATAGGTACATCTAAAGTGCAGAATTAATGCAGTTTGACACCACATTAATCTCCATGGCTCAATGCTAAGAATCCTTGGAGATGGAGTTTGACAAGGCACCAGCACTATTTGGTAGAGAAGTCTAAAGACTTTGTAAAATTACAGTTCCAATTATTCCATAGCATTGACCCATGGTAGCTGAAATGGTATCAATCTACATTAAACTCTATTGTGTGGATGTACTCTATATGCTTCCAAGTAATCTGTTGACTTTTAGTGACACAATGAATTTCATAGGATTTTCTCAGGCAAAGGATATTAGAGAAGTTTTGGCAGTTTCTTTCCATGAAATTTATTTATTTATTTATTTATCATTTTTCTATACTGCCCCTCTCAGCCCAAAGGTGACTCGGGGCGATTTACACAACGCAGTCTCTGCCCTTCAATCGAAAACACAAGCAAAACAAAACCAAGGAATAACCATATAACATAACAATTAGCAATTAAAACATACAAATGCAGTCTCAGCGTCATGTTGAAATCATTTTCCGTCACATCGTCGTCATTTCATAGATCTAATTAAACTGTTATATTTCATCAGCAAATGCCTGCTCAAACAGCCAGGTCTTGACTTTCTTGCGAAATGTCAGGAGGGAGGGGGCCAATCTGATGTCACTAGGGAGGGTGTTCCAAAGGCGAGGAGCCACCACTGAAAAGGCCCTTTCTCTCATTCCCGCCAATCGCGCCTGCAAAGAAGGCGGGACCAAGAGCAGGGCCTCTCCAGATGATCTTAAACATCTCGATGGTTCATAGGGAGAGATGCATTCGGACAGGTAAGTTGGGCCAGAACCGTTTAGGGCATTAAAGGCTAAAGCCAGCACTTTGAATTGTGCCCGGTAGCAAACTGGCAGCCAGTGGAGCTGGCACAACAGGGGAGTTGTATGCTCTCTGAATGCGGCTCCTGTTATCAACCTGGCTGCTGTCCGTTGGACTAGTTGCAGCTTCCAAACAGTCTTCGAAGGCAACCCCACGTAGAGAACGTTGCAGTAATCTATGGGTTGTAACCAGAGCGTGGACCACCGTGGCCAAGTCAGACTTCCCAAGGTACAGGCGCAGCTGGCGCACAAGTTTTAACTGTGCAAATGCTCCCCGGTCACCGCCGAAACCTGGGGTTCCAGGCTCAGCTATGAGTCCAGGATCACACCCAAACTGTAATGAAATGTAGCCTGAAGCACCTCACATTCATTGTTGGTCACTTGGTGTTCATCATCCAGATATTAACAAGGGCTGTCCTCTTAGCTTCTAAGACTAGTCACACAATCCTTTCCTAGCTATAAGCAAATATGATGGGCCAGTAGCACATAACTGTGGCAGTCATACTATCTGGCTTTAAATGTTCAGAAAAGTACCCCATATACTCATGTATAAATCTAGAAATTTTAGTCAAACAATACCCCATAATCCTGGGTTGACTTATCAATGGATCAACGTGAATTTTGTAACACAACTCTTTACTAAAAAGAAACCATCCCCTTCTCTGAGTAGAATGAGAAAAGGCAACAGCTTGGTTTGTCTCTGAAAAACCTACAAGATGCATGATCCCCTCTCTCCATCACAGCCCTTTTGAATGGGGAAATGGATGGGGAAATGGAGGCCAGAGCTTGCTTGCCTCCTGAGTCAGCACTGCTGCTTTCCCATCCCTGTAGAATGATCCTCAAGTTATCCATAGCAAAATTCATAATCTTGTCTCCAAACCTGTCCTTGACTTATAGAATGCATGCATGAGTCGATACAGTGGCACTAGCTGCATTTTATGCTCTCTCCATGTTTCAGTTGCACACAGCCTGAGTAAGCTACAATTTGGGTCTTCAAATTATGATGACAGGGATAGGAAACTGTGGAAGATGCTGAAGGAGTCGGCCTTCCAGAGTCACATTAGTCCTCTCAAAGCCCTCAGAGGGTTACATCCTCACTGAACCCACTACCACAAATGAAAGAGAAACCTCCACAAAACACTTTCCAAGGAACACAGGGACATGTTTTGGACCTTCCCAGACTCTTAAAAGATACTTTGAGGTTAATATATATATATATTGAAAAATTTTGCAAACTTTTAATTTT
Source organism: Anolis apletophallus (assembly GCA_030556195.1). Lineage (NCBI taxonomy): Eukaryota > Metazoa > Chordata > Lepidosauria > Squamata > Anolidae > Anolis > Anolis apletophallus. Next base: position 53,218,243 of record JARBWK010000001.1, read on the forward strand.
GACCTTTAGGGGCTCCAGGTATGGTAGGAATGTTTCCATGTGATCTAGAAATCATTTTATGATGATATTATTGTTATTATTATTTGAAACATAACAAGATTAGTACACAGCAAACAACATCACTATGATGGCTGTTGTGTTCGATCACAGGTCGGACACTCCCCAAGTGCCTAGGACTGTGTGATGTATCAGCGAATAATGTGTGGAGATCCCAGTAGAGTGGGCTTTTGCAGCTGACAGATGGTAATTTTGTCAGTGCCAATTATGTTTAAGTGCAGGACAAGGATTTTAGGCGCTGCACCCAGTGTACCGATCGCCACTGGGACCACCTTCACTGGCTTGTGACAGAATTTTTGTAGTTCTATCTTTAAATCCTTGTATCATGTCAGCTTTTCCAGTTGTTTTGTTGTTGTTGTTATTTCTTATCACCATATCTAGGTTTGAGGTGGGGTACCATACAGTTAAAATGCATAGATAAAACATAAGACCATTAAAACACATATACATTCTCCCAAACACCCTCACCCCCACAATGTATTAGGGTGAAGATAATGTTATGAGGTCGACATTAGAGCCTCCACAGATCACAGTAAAGCCTTGCCTTTTTACTTTTCCTCTCCTGTCAAGAACTAATTTTGGCATCAAGTAGTTCTGGAAAATCAGTCTTTTGGGTCTTCTTGTAGTTTGTGGGGAAGTTTCTTTTCGCATGACAACATCCAGAATCCTCCAAGATTTTTCTCAGAGATTCTGAGAGTTGTAGTTTAACAAAGTCGTTTTCCCAGGACCTGGAGGTTCATTACCTCTGTGCATAGAGGGGTACACAGCCTATGTGTAAATTAAAATAGGCAACACCACTGATTTAAGAGAGGGCATATAGCAAATTTTAAAAGGGAGAAGGCGACAAGAAATACTGATGTTGGTTTTGTTAATTTAACCTCCTGTTCTTTATATTTTTGTTGGCAGAATGCCCTGGTGGTGCTCAAAATGTATGCAGCGGCCGTGGGGACTGTCTAGATGACATGGCACAGAATGGAACTTGCATCTGTAAGGTAAACGGGGTTACTGAAAATCCACTCTCATAATTGCTTTTTGTTGTGCGGTAAACCCAGTAAGGCCTTCTGGATAAGACCCTGCACTGTTGACTAGAAAAGTACAAGGCTGAGCAAGATCCAAAGGGTTGTACCTGAGCCAGGGGTAGGAAATGGACATTTTCCCAAAGAAATAAAGCTGCAAAATATTGTGGAACAAAGGTTCTTCTTAAATTTGCCGGGTCTTCCAAATTTTAATGGGCTGGTCATTCTTGCAGACCATCAGTAGCTGGCCAAACAGAAAAAATACATCTCCAATAAAACTGAGGGTGCATCTAATTAATGCAGTTTGACACCACTCAAACTGCCATTGAATCATGGGGAGTTGTTATTTTACAAGCTCTTTGGCCTTCTCTACCAAAGAAAGCTGGTGCCTCACAACTCCTGTGATTTCATAGCATTGAGGCCTGGCAGTTAACATGGTATCAAACCACATTCTTTCTACAATGTAGATGAACTCCAAGACTACAGCAGTTTAGAATCATACAGAGGAGATTTTCTGGCTTTTGCTAAACATATGACTTCCTCACATCTTGGCTGCATTTCCTTCCTATTATTCAGCTTTAAAAAATTGCCTTTGCGAAAGGAAATGTGAAAGCACACTAGCTGACCAGCTCTGTTAGATTAGCCAATAAAGGCTTATAAATGTGGATTCATGAGGAGATAGAGAGGTTTTTACAAATGTAAGGTGCTTCTTCTTTCTTTTCTAGAGAATGCAAGGACAATGCTAATTCAAAATGTAGACCCTGCTTCCTTTTTGCATTCCTCCCCAACTTAAAAAAAATACTTTAATGCAGCAGCAAAATGGTCCATATTTCTTCAATAAATCAGATCACACCATTCACAGTTTTATGCATATACTATGACATAATTGAAGAGTCTTTAAGAAATATTGGCATGTCTTTCACGTGCTGTAGGTCAGTTGTTCTCAACCTGTGGGTCCCCAGATGTTTTGGCATTCAGCTCCCAGAAATCCTAACATCTGATAAACGAGCTGGGATTTCTGGGAGTTGTAGGCCAAAACACCTGACGACCCACAGGTTGAGAACCACTGCTCTAGGCCCATGATTTAGAAATGTGGATCTTCATATGTTCTTGCGATTCGGATTTGCAAACCGCCGACAATTGGCTACAGCCATTGTAGTTTCTCTGTGTTTTAGTCCAAAAGTATTTATCATTCAAAACTGTATGTTGGTGGTGGCAAGCTATAGACTGTTTTTCAGAGAACTTTGCATTTGAGGTCGGTTGATGGGTCTAATGCTGAAACAGCATTTAAAGGAGGCATACGTGATTCATTCACATGACGTATGTCTCCTTTAAAATTTCCTTTAATAACTGTGATTACTCCATTCCACAACCTCTGTGGCTGCTTTATTGCAGGATGGGGAACATAGGGTGCATCTACACTGCAGAATTAATTCAATTTGGCATCACTTTTAGCTGCCATGTTTCAGTGCTGTGGAATCATGACAGATCTTTAGACGTATCTGCTGAAGAGTGCTGGCGTCTCAAGAGATCACAACTGAGCCATGGCAGTTAAAGAGGTTTCAAGCTACAATAATTCTATTCCCATTATTTGGTGAGTAGTAATGGGAACGGTAGTCCAACCACATCCAGAAGGCCTTGCATTCCTTATTTCTACCTTATAGCATATCATTTGTAGTTATTCAGCTAGAGAATATCAGCTCATATGCATATTAATACTTAAATCAGTTGCTAACCAAAGGAAACAGCTTGCCTCCATTTTAATGACACAGTATTCCAACAATACTTGAAAAATATGGCTATTTAATGTTCACATGACAGACAGACATGTCGCCATAAGCCCAAAAGCAGAATAGCTCAAAATAATCAAACTTAGGGCTTCCTTTTATAATGGAATCATTTTCCCCTCATTGATACCAAGCCTAAATTTCTTGACTGATCAACATGGTAAGCCATGAGTTCCATGATTGTGTTGAACACGAGCAAAAAATTGGCTCAGAGTGGAAATGTTAAGTTTGAAAATAAACATGAAATGGAGAGAATGAATCATCCTTTATTTATGTGGAAACAAAATGTACTTCCTTCTAAAAGATCACAAGTTATCTATTTCTGCTTGCTTCAGGAGAAATACTCCCCATCTGCCTTTTCAACTTTTCTCATTGTATATTTGTATATATTTATTTGTTTAGAAATTTTTCAGGCTGCCATTCCACAGTTGCTCATGGTCATTTTCAGCACCACAGGAACATCAGAAAGAATTAAAGGCAAGAGAGGTTATTTTTTTTATTAAAAAAAATCCCACTCAAGGGATAGCCAAGAGCATGGCCGAAGCTGGCGTCTTGTTCATAAAATAATTCCCTCAGGAAGAATAAAAATAATAGATAGAGCTGACTTTGAAAAAAAAAGTTGTTTAGGTCTCTATGTTATTTTTTAAACATTTTGGTTTCAAGTGAAATCTAATTTAACACATATTTTCCCCAATAGCCATAATTTAACATGTTCAGCTACATTTAGAAACTGTGAAGATAAAACCCAAGGTCCTCTTTCAGACCTCTGTCTAAAAATCACTTGGTGAGTTATAGACTGTTTTTCCTAGAAAGAGAAGACGATCAAGTGTTGTAAATATAGCAGAACGGATTATGTGTTATGCTTTATTATGATGACTTGAAAGTGCAGTTCCAGGGTTGTTAAGTCACTATGGGCATTGAAATCCAGCCAACCCTGACCAGGACCACCTTCTACCAGGAAATTTATGTCCTCACTGTGGAAGAACATGCGGATCAAGAATAGGTCTCTACAAACCCACCACCACCAAGACACTACACTTGGAAGACAATCATACTCGGACATGAGCGATTGTCGATGATGAAATCCAGCCGCATTTAGCTTTTGCCGGGATAGGACTATGCATAGCTCTGAGATGGCAACGTCAGAATCTGAGACCTAAAGACAATCTTTTTGTGATATTCCATCTGAGAGGATCAAGAACAATATTAGAAGGGGCAATCCCTAGTTATTTTCCCAATACAAAAAAGAAAGAAGTGATAGAAAAACAAGAAAAGTTGCACAGGGCAATGCTGCCCGAAGACTCCATCCAGCTGATATGACATGATATGCTAATCTGGAACCACACTCTGAAAATAATCGAAATGTCAGCATTTTAAAAAAATCACAGAATTATAGATAAGGACTTGTGTGTACCAGGAAGGCTCTGCATTGTTGCACACGCCAATGTATTTTAATAGCAATATTGAATAGCCATATTGAACAGCCATAATAGCCAAATGAGCCATATTATTTTGGTACAATTAATCTTTGGCCCAAGAAAGGAAAGCCTAGTTTAACTGCATGATTTATCTCAGTCTATTATGTTCATTATTTACATTGCCTTGAAGTAAATCAGTCCACTCTGCTCAACTGCCTGTCACATACCCAAGGGGAAAAAAATATTAATAGTATGTGCTTTGGAAAAAACTGGTGACTGATTGAGCTTGTGGGAAGAATCTCTTATTCATTTTTCATGTTGTGTTATGATCCCAAGATGACTTACTCATCACCTGTGGATGGGGAAAAATCAATTGCATTGTATGGGCAACAGATCCTATTGTTAAAAAGTTGTTCTTTTTATTTCTTTAGGGGAATTATGGTGGCTACGCATGCCAAGAATGCCAAGATGAGAATCATTTTGGACCTGATTGTCGATCTGGTAAGCTTACTGAAGTTAAATCTAAGCATAGAATTGTCTGGAGGACCTAGAAATTCCTCTAGAAATATCTAGGTCCTCCAGGATGACTGGAGGAAGCAGACCATTGAGTCACACTGGAGAACTTCGATATTCCTAGAGAACATTTTAATCAAATGTGTGACTAATAAAATCTCAAAAAACAAATTACAAATGTGGAGGGACAACTATATTCCAAAATCCTAGGAGACTCTGGCCCAAAACATTAATGTAGGCAAAATATAGTTGTCATATTCTCTGTTAGGACTTGGAAAAATGTATTGATTTTGTTCTTCTTTCTCTATCTAAGTGTGCGAATGCCAGCATGGGATCTGTAACCATGGACCATCGGGGGACGGAAGCTGTACTTGCTTTTCCGGCTACACTGGACCAAAGTGTGACCAAGGTATACATCCGGTGTCCCTTTTCTCATCAGATTTGAGTAGGACAGTTGTTCTCAACCTGTGGGTCCCCAGGTGTTTCAACTCCCAGAAATCCTAACAGCTGGTAAACTAGTTGGGATTTCTGGGAGTTGTGGGGCAAAACACCTGAGTATCCACAGGTTGAGAACTACTGCAGTAGGACATTGTTTTCAAGGCATATACCCTGGGAATAATTGCTGTAATTTCTGCTATAGGTGGAGTGGCATTTTATTTTTAGGTTCCCCATCTGGGTCTGATGCTGGTCACCTTATGCTGCACTTTTTGTTAAAAGTGGTACTAATTTTCTCCTTAATAATTCTGGTTTGTGCTTGGTAATACAGTAGAGTCTCGCTTATCCAACATAAATGGGCCAGCAGAACATTGGATAAGCAAAAATGTTGGATAAAAAGGAGGGATTAAGGAAAAGCTTATTAAACGTCAAATTACGTTTTGATTTTACAAATTAAGCACCACAACATCATGTTTTACAACAAATTGACAATAAAAAAGCAGTTCAATACTCGGTAATGTTATGTAGTAATTACTGTATTTACAAATTTAGCACCAAAACATCGCAATGTATTGAAACAGCTGGGGATCCGGGCAGGAGGCAGACTGCGTTGGATAACACAGAACATTAGATGAGCGAAGGTTAGATAAGTGAGACTCTACTGTAATAACAATGGTGATTTATACTTGGAAATATCACCCATCTGGCTTATGCATCCTTGCTATTTATCACATGGCTTGGCTTGATAGTCCCTATTCAACAAGTACTGATTTACATGTATTGTGATAGTATATTGAATATGGGGTGGGATCTTGTTTAGTCCTAAATAGTGTAGACCTCATACATTGTTGAATGGTAAGGAATGCTTTGACTGTATATTTCTGCATGGACTGCATGGCCCTTGTGGTCCCTTCCCATTCTATGATTCCATGATGTAACAAGAGTAACAATATGATTTTAGAACACGCATATCACATTAGCATTTGTCCACTCGCCTGCTTCTTTCTTCTCTATCAGAATTTTTCTTACTTTATTTTATTTCTAGAATGGTCTATATCAGGCATGGGGAAACTTTGGCCCTCCAGATGTTTTGAACTTCAACTCCCACAATTCCTAGGCTGTTAGGAATTGTGGGAGTTGAAGTCCAAAACACCTGGAGAGCTGAAGTTTATCCATGTCTGGTCTATACGCGTTTAATTGTGATAGGCATCAGCAGTTTCCTTTATGATTTGGAGGGTGCAGCACATTTATTCTCTGGGTATTCCTGCTAAATAAAACATCAGTGCTTTGTTCCCATTCACTTCTTTATCAGACTACATAAAATGTTTTGTGTTTGTTTTTGCATACATATTTCACATTCTTTAAAAAAAACACCTTAAGTCTGGGAAAAAAATGTTTGAAACACAAGGGGACAACTGTAACAAAGACAAACACTTTGGAACAATAACCCGCAAATACATTTGAGCACACAATGGGCTATACCCTCAAATACGTCTATGTATCCATTGCTTGTATTTTCTCAGAATGTTTAACCTAAGTTTTCTGTTTTTTAGAACTCCTTGCTTGTGGATCTGTAGTCTGTGAAACCAACTCTCTTTGTGCGGTGAAGGATGGACAGGCAAGGTGTGAATGTATGCCAGGATACGTGAAAAGTGGAACTCACTGTCAAGGTAAGAGGAAACATTTATTTGTATTGGACCTCAGAGCGCATTTTGAGGGTAAAGCTTGCAACAGTTGTCAGTTATAGATCATTTTTAAAATTGTTTTTCATATAAATTGCAACAAATTATGATGGGATGCAATACTTATACTGTACACTAGGTTTGTTTGATCAAGGAGAAAAATGGTTCAAAACTCGTTTTGGATGTAGGGGGCGCTGGCGATTCGAATCTTGAATGATTTCTGAAATTTTCTTTTAAAATCCATGCATAATTTTCATGATAGCCGCCACCACAGATAAGCAAAAAAATCTTGCATATTAATCCTAATTATATACTGCTCCATTCAGAAGTTATTGTAAAATTGTCAAATAGGTCTTCTGACCAAACGGCTTGGAATTATAATGCAAATTATGGATAATCCTCTGGTATTTGTGAATGTAAAGCTTTGTCTACAAAATTTGCACTCAAACACAGCAATCAGATTACCAAAATAAAAACTAATTTATTATTATTATTTTAAAATTTGGTACCTTTTGGAAACAAACTCCACACCTGTGTATACAGGTGTCAAGCCAGATTAAGCAACAGTTCCAAACAGCACACTTGACCTTGTAAAGCAAATGTAATCCATTCAGAGGGAAAGAGTCCCAAATGTGAGATTGGTTATGCTATGATAAACACTCCCTTCTCATATGGAATTAGTTTCAGTCTATTTATTTATTTACCCAGTCTTTCAAAGAGACTTTTATTCAGACTTTTTATGGCCTAAGCCTGTATCTTTTGAAAAGGGATAAAATGGAGAACTGATTATTAAATATCTATACAGCCTCATTTAGCAATTTCAATGTAGATGGTAAATGGTACATGTAGATTCCATGTTCAATGGTACAGAAAACCACTGAGATGGCCAAGAGAATGGACAAGTTTGGCCTCTTCTTGTCAATCTTCTGGTGTCAGGCATGTAGCCAGGGGGGGGCTAAGGGGGCTTCAGCCCCCCCCCCCCGAAATTCTCAGGGTGGTCTGCGAAAAGGCCTTACTGGTACATTATTTAAACTGTTATGTTTATTCATATCATGATCTGATCACCATGCTCATTATATCCCACATTAATGAGGTTATTGGGATAACAATTCAAAAGGTTTGCTAGGGTAGACCCTCTTCCACCCAGTCTCAGCCCCCCCCGAACCAAACTCACCCCCCCCCCGAATCAAAATCCTGGCTACGGCCCTGTCTGGTGTAGGTCATGCACAGAACTTGGAGACATTGTTTTCTTTGGACCACAAGTCTTGGTTTGTGGGGGATATCTGTAGTTCTGCAATGAAAGTTTCCATGTTCTGAGCATCTACCCTGGAGGCATACAATTTCATGAGCTCGAGCCAGACTAATATGCATCCACAAGACCTGTAACATCCTCCAAATGCTGGGTGCTTCTTTCTGTTTACAGAACTAGAAAATGAAAACATGTAAAAATACCTTCCCTCTCTTGTTCCTGTTTTGTATGTTGAGCAAAACATCAAGAGGTATGAGTGACCTTTAAATGCTCTTTTGCAGCCAGACTGCAGCATGGGCTATGCTTGTTTGTTCTTCCACATGTGTGGGCCCAGTGCCTGAAGACTTCCCTCAACGTCCCTCAAATCATGCATTTCAGAGGGCTAATGAATTGGCCAAAGTAAATAGAAAGCTGTGTGTGAAAATCCTATGTTAAACGAGAGGGGAGACCACAGGATTTGGTCAAGGCAAGGAAACCAGCATTATTTTAGCTTACTCCTTTTCATAGATTGTTCACCCATCTTAGGATGAAGGAACAGAGTGAGAGACAGAGAGAGAGAAATATTCTTAGTAAAATAAATCATTAAGACTTGATGGAATTTCCCAAAACTACTTCAAAAGGAATAGCAATGTGGCCCATAAAGCTCAACAATTTTGATGCGGACTTGAGTCGCACAATGTTCCCTGTATATTCAGCATAAAACCAGCACAGTCACTCCATGTAAACACTTGAGTGGTTCCAAAAAAAGCAACTACAAATGTCAGATGTGAACAAATGAACCTCGGGTGGGACATGGGGATGAAGAGATCACTGAAGGAGGTCCTGGCCACATCACTGAAGGTAATTACAGATTCTTTCTATAGTCCATTGGTGAGGAACTTCTAGGTAGTCTTGGACTACCATATCCATTAGCACAGTCAATGTTACAGATGTTGAGAGCTGGAGTTCTGAAACACCTAGTGAGTCCCAGGTCCTAATTCAGAAGGCAGGTCCCAGGCTATTCGATCTCACTGTAGTTCATAGATCTAATTCAGAATTCTGTCCTGGAGAATTGCCTAGAAAGAACTTGGAGATATTGCTTTCTTTCCCAAAGGAAAAGAAGTCCCTTGCGCGTACTTTCTCCAGCCAGAGATAACAGCAGTGAGTTCAAGGAACTCCATGGTGTTTATTTCTCATCTCTAGCAGTAGATAATTGGGAATATTCCAAGGATGAATATTGTCATCCATTTTTGTACTGATCACATATTTCGTGTTATTATACATAAGGTGCATGTTAATGATTGCTTGTAATATAGTCTGGATTTCTTATTTTTCTGGTGCATTTATGTTCTATTATTTTTATCAAATTTATATGCAGCATAGTTTTTAAAAAATAAAAATAGATTATATTATTTACATTCATTCTGCATCACTGTTGTATGTTTTTAAGCATTTGGAATTGCTTTTGACTACTGCCCTTTTGGTGTAATTGTGATTAAGGACTCAGCCTGATCGTGGAAATATTAACTGAAGACAAATCAGTCCCTTTCCTCTTTCACCAAGTAGGAAAGGCTCAAGGGAAACAATCACTGTGGACTGAATTACCTTAATATTTCTCCCTCAATGCTATTTAGAGAGGGAGATTGCAGGTGGTAAAGCCCAGGCTAAAACGCAAGGTGAGAAATCTGCACTTTTGTCCACAGACTTGATGATATCAGGCTTCATCCCAATACTAGGGCCAAAGTCTATTTGAGATGTGGTGCTGGAAGAGAGTTTTTCAGATGCCACAGACTGACAAAGAATACCAAGGAATGGACTCAAGACTAAATCAAGCCTGAACTCTTAATCAAAGCTAAAATATCTAAAATGGGGCTGTTGCACTTTGGCCACGTCATGAGATAACATGGCTCATTAGAAAAGAAAACAATACTCAGTAAAATGGAAGGCAGGAGAAAAAGAAGAAAACCATATTACTGAAGGATTGATTCAACCAAAAAAGACACTGTCATGCGTTTGCTAGATGTCTTGATGACTGCAGATCTTGGGGACTCTCATTCATAGTGTTACCATATAATGAAGCTGGCATGATCCCAAATAATAGTGTTGTTTACGAGCGGGCTGGTAAACAACACAGTTAAACAGCGGTGTGAACATAAACCATAAGCTGCAGAGTGTGGTTCAATATAAACATAAAAGCCCCCCCAAAATCAGCTAATACATATAATATGCTGAAAATCTTATCTGTATTAAGCAGGGTAACCAACAAGCATACACAGTAGAAATCCGGGTCAATACAGTGAAGACAATATATATCGGATTAGTCCCATGCATAGAGTCACAGCCGGCACTTGAAGATGTAAATAGAAAGATTTTACCAGTGTCTCTATGGACGAAATGCAGTGCAAGCGGCTGGAAAGTCCATGGGTTGAAGGTGGGGGTCCACGAGGAAGGGGGGCAAACACACACACATGCAGGACGGAGTGGCGCTGAAACAAACGTCTTCGGCGTTGAGTATTTATGTCACAGCGGATAGGCAACAGAAATATAGAAGTTTAATTCCCCATCGGCCCAAAAACTCCAGTCTCTGTTCGAGTGAATAATGAAACTCTCATTCAATTCACAAGGTAAATATATAACTTTGTATTGAATTGTATTTAACAATAACTGGCAAAACATCGAAAAACAACAGCCATCACAGCTACCTTTCTAAACATCCTTTCCTCACAGATATTAAATCCCAACTGACAAATCCCAACTGTCACTTTGTAACTGACATTCCTCAAGGTTCCATTTAGCAGTCTTGAGACAGCGCCATCTGGTGTCAAACATGTCACACTGCAGGTCATCTCAAACTGCGAAAATATATCTTGTGCTGACTCATGAATTGCTATTCAAAATGCAATAATCTGACACTCCTCCTTCATGAGCAACACAAGTACACACATTACTTATAATAACAATATCTTCTTACAAAATACATTTAATTTACAATTAGTCAATGCTTTTGTAAACATATCAGCCATATTCTCATCTGACTGGACATACACAGGATTAATAAAACCATCCTGTACTAACTTTCTAACATTTTGGTACCTTACCCCAATATATTTTGTTCTCTGCTTTAATCCTTCAGCATTTGATATTGCTATACAAGATTGAGAATCAGTAAATAAAGATATCTTATCTTCAAAACTTTGGAACTCGTTTACTAGAGCCTTTATCCACTCTAGTTCTGTACAACAGTCAGACAAAGCAGAAAATTCGGCTTCTGCCGTGGATAAACAAACGTGTGACTGTTTACGAGATTTCCATGTCACTTGTATCCCATTAAAACTAATTAGATACCCGGAACATGACAAGTTTTGTTCGTTGTCACCAAAACTTGCGTCTGCAAACCCCTTCATACCGCTTTCTTTTGGACAAATTTTTAGCTTTTTGTCACATGTTCCTTTCAAATATCTTAACACTCGTTTTACAGCTTGCCAATCAGTCAACGTTGGTTCATTCACTCTCCTGCTTAGTACATTAGTGGCATAGGCGATGTCAGGCCTAGTCCAATTTGCCAAATACAAGAGGCTCCCAACCACTGATCTATACAATGTTTGATTGTCAAACATTTCACCTCTATCAAGCTTTAAAAATCTGGTACCATTGGAGTTGCTACTGTTTTACACAGAGTCAATCTTGTTCTCTCAAGTAACTCAAAAATTTTGTCTTTTTGATCTAGACAAATATCTTTTTCAGTTCTAGTTACATTTACGCCTAAGTATTTCCGGACTTCTCCAAGATCTTTTACAGTCATACTTGAGTTTAGTCCCTTAAAACTTGTTCCACATCCCTTTCGGATGGTGCTAGTACTAAGAGATCATCGACAAACACCAAAACAAATGTTTGCTTTTTAGACTCTTTTCCTTTCTTATATAGACATGTATCTACACTGCTTCTTTCGAAGCCAAGACCCTTTAACTTTTCGTCTATACACTGGTTCCAGCATCTCGCTGCTTGCTTTAGCCCGTATAATGCTTTCCGTAGTCGATACACACCAGTTGGAGTATCTTTTTCAAAACCAGGTATTGCTCTCATATATACATTGTCAGTCAGCTCTGCGTTTAAATAAGCTGTGGCAATGTCAAAGTGCCTTATAACATACTTTCTTTGCACACCGATGCCTAAAGCAGTCCTAATTGTTTCAGGTCTAATCGTTGGAGCATATACCTCATCATAATTTTGATTGTAAATTTGACCAAAACCTTGTGCAACCAATCTTGCTTTGTACAATAATGAACCATCAACTTGTGTTTTCCTTTTAAATACCCACTTGCAACCAATTACCTTTACATCTTTGGTTACATCTGCTTGTTCTAAAACATTTAAAGAATGAAGTGAATCAAATTCCTTCTTCATTGCTTTTACCCAACAATCACGTTCATTTTTCGGTCTACGCAATGCTTCAGCGTAAGAATTAGGATCTTTCCACTCTATACTTCCTATTTGCGTGACTTGGTACTTGGCTGGTGGAATTCCTTTAGTGATACGTGTGGATCTCCTAGGAATCTCATCCTTAGTCTCCTCCACATCCCTAATCTCCTCTTGACAATGTCCATCAACCTCTGTTACAGATTTGGACACTAAGTCAGAGTTTGTGGCGCAAAAATCATGAAAATTACTTTCTTCAGATTGTTCCTTGCTTTCTTCCACATTTGCCTCATCTAATACCTCTACAACTTCAGATTCATTCTTTACTCTAGAAACACTTGGGGTTATGAACACTTCAGTGTTCGCATGAATTCTATCCCAATGAGTATTATTTTTGAACTTTACAGATCTGGAGACTGTGATCTTCTTCCCTGGAGAAGAGCCATTCCAGAATCTATAGCCTTTCGTTCCACCTTCATATCCAATAAATTGCATCTTTACCCAATGCTGATCTCTTTTGTCTCTTTGCTGTATAGGAATTAAGACATTTGCATGCGCACCAAATACTTGAAAATGATCCACCTTTGGATGTCTTCCATAAAACAAATAGAATGGGATTTCATTTACACTTGAGGTCCATAACCTATTCAGCACGTAATTGGCAGTGTTAGCTGCTTCTGCCCAAAAACCTTTGGACATTTGTGCATCCTCAAGCATTGATTTTACCATGGTTTGAATTACACCTAAGCGACGCTCCGCAATTCCATTTTCTTTTGATACACACGGATTTGTTTTCCTATGCCAAATTCCTTTATCCTTAAAAAAATTCTTAAGTCTTTCATTCACAAATTCACCTCCTCTATCAGATTGAACTTGTTTAACAGTCAAATCAGGAAATTGGTTCTTCACAAAATTGTACCATTCAATAAATTTTTCATACACCTGAAATTTACCTTTCAGAGGGTAAACGAAGCCAAATCGAGACCTATCATCTACTATTACTAGTAGAAATACATTCCCTCAATACTCTTTGGAAAAGGTCCAGCTAGATCCATGTGCACTAACTGTAACTTAGTTGTTACTCTATCACTCCTTTTGGCAACAGGATAAGCCTTTAACTTTGTTTTGTTACAGACAGCACACTCTAAATAATTTCTGCATTCTGGTATTTGAATGCCTACTAGCTGTGCAGTCTTTCTAATCATATTATAGTTCATGTGGCCAAACTTCCTGTGTAGCATGTGCAGACATCTGTCACCATGCAGAGGTTTCCCTTCCAAACTCTGAATACTATTTGTAGACATTTTATTACTAGCATTCATTCTATAGAAACCATTTTGAAATTTTACTTCCTTATACATACCTGTATTTTTATTACTCATTTTACATAACTCTCCTTCAAACACAATGGATAAACCATGGTCTGCAAGTTGTTTCACCCCTAGAACATTGTGTTCTAGCTCAGGAACTAAATAAACATTGTCTAACTTTAGACTAAGTTGACCAATTTCAACTTCTCCTTTGTTAAAACCTTGCACCTTTGACCATTGGCTAGACTCACACAACTTTGCATAGAACCAGATAAAGGTTCCTTCTCTGCTAACAATTTACTATCCTTAACAAAACTCTTTGCACTCCCAGAGTCAATAATCCAGGGTACCTGAGGAATAAAATCATTGTTACATTGTAAACTCATCAACAGACAGCCTGAATCAGAGTCTTTTCTTGAATTGTTGATCTGTTCTTTCTTGCTCTGTGCTGATTCACTCTTCTTAAACTTGTTCTGATGACATTGTCTAGCTTTGTGTCCTCTTTTATTACAAATGTAACAGATGATGTCACACTGGATTGTCTCTTTCCTCTTCATATTGAAGCCTTTGTTGACCGTCTTCTCCGTTGAAAGTTGCTGGGCATTTCTTCTGTAACAAGCCCAGTTCTCCAATCTAGTCGAAACTAAGTCGAAGTTGATGTCCTCTTCTTTCACAGATTGCATGGAGTCAATGAATGAGTTGTAGCTCTGCCCCAAACTGCTTAGTAGAATTAAGCCTCTCTGATCTTCTGTAAAATTGGTGCCCCTTGCTGCTAAATCATTAAATAGGCTCAGCATTTTACTCAAATGAGTCTCTCTGGCACAATCTTCCATTGACAGAAGCTTCAGTGAAAACAGTTCTCTGCTCAATAAAACTTTTGAGCCTCCAGTAGCCTGCTGATACAGCTTTTCAAGCCTTTTCCAACAGTCAGCGGCTGTTTCTTCCAGAGCTAAATATGTGAGGTGCCTATCGTCAACTGACAGGATGATGGTAGCCCTTGCCTTGCCATCTTTCAACCTTTCTGCATCAGAAATAGGTCGATGTGTTAAGCAAGATAACAGCTCCTCCTTTGCCAAAACTGCTCGCACTTTGGTAGCCCATATTAAATAATTTGAGCTGCCTCTGAGTTTTTCTAAATGATGCTGTGCTCCAAATAATGCCATCTTTCTTCACACTACAGATGCTCCTGGCAAAAATTCACTTCAGCTTTTTTTTCTCTAACACTGAGGTAAACAGCGACTTCTGCTGCAATTTGCAGTGTTATTCAAAAACTTTTTCTATGAATTATGGGTTATGTAGTATCTCTGTGCCTCTGCAATTCTGGATTCTGTGTTCTGGGTTCTGGGATCTGGGCCCATAACCTCTTCGGCGTTGAGTATTTATGTCACAGCGGATAGGCAACAGAAATATAGAAGTTTAATTCCCCATCGGCCCAAAAACTCCAGTCTCTGTTCGAGTGAATAATGAAACTCTCATTCAATTCACAAGGTAAATATATAACTTTGTATTGAATTGTATTTAACAATAACTGGCAAAACATCGAAAAACAACAGCCATCACAGCTACCTTTCTAAACATCCTTTCCTCACAGATATTAAATCCCAACTGACAAATCCCAACTGTCACTTTGTAACTGACATTCCTCAAGGTTCCATTTAGCAGTCTTGAGACAGCGCCATCTGGTGTCAAACATGTCACACTGCAGGTCATCTCTAACTGCGAAAATATATCTTGTGCTGACTCATGAATTGCTATTCAAAATGCAATAATCTGACATATTGAAACTCACAAAAGAAACTGACTTATACCCTATTATGCTTTGTCATGCAGAAAAAACATTATTAGAACTACCTTATTTTCTCCTTCTGTATTTAGTACTGGACTTTGCTGACTTTAAAAGTGCATTGTCTAAACATTAAAATAAAATAAATTTTATAAGACAGTACATCTTCATGATTATTATGTCAATAATTAATGGTATAGTATAGTATGGGATACACAGCATTGTATAGTATTGGGATACACAGCTAGACCTATTTTAAGAGTAACTCTCAAGCAACCAGAAACTATCTTTATCCAACATGATCCAACATTCCCTTTGGGTAACGGTTAATTAGTCTACTGTACTTTGAAAAAGTCCTGTATCGCCTCTTCCTTCCAATGGGGATGCAGGCTTCCTGCGAGTTGGAATCCCCGGGCAGGCATTGCCATGGAAACCACAGCGTGCACCTTCCTCTGGTCAACCCCGCCCAGTCCTGTCCTGCTAGTCAAAAATAAGGGACAGAACCTGAAAATAAGGGACACAAATTTTAGGGCCAAAATAAGGGACATCCCTTAGAATAAGGGACATATGGGAACCCTAGTGTCAGTATTCTCTGACATTATCTGATATATGTGTTATCAGATGGGTGGAAATTCAATCTGGTTTCTCATACCAATTCCCCACTTCAGTTCTGGTCAAAGGATACTTGAGAAGCTACCAATAAAATCAAATTTTAACTATTAAGCTGAATAGCTGCATTGAAATTTAGCAGAGCCATTTCATCCTTTATTGTATGTATTGTCAGTACTTTTACTGCGCAATCCATCGATTGATCTTTTTTATAACTGTTTTTATTGAATTTTGCATATTAAAAATTGTCACTAAGACCAACAATGTAGTTTCTTAATAACAATGAAAGAGTGAGAACAATATGTAAAAGAAAGAAGTGAAAAAAAGAAATTTGGGGATTACAAGGGAATAGAGAGGTGGGGGAGGAAAAAAAGGAAGTAGTGCACTTCCAGGTCGCGTAAGATCGACGAATTCTTCTTTTGCTTTGATAATATATGATTCTACATCTTTTTTCTGTCTTTCATATCCAGTCTTTGTTTTAAACTTTTTTTATTCTCTTAATATTAGACGGATCCTTCCTTTTCTTTTTCCAGATAACTTAAGTATTTGTCCCAATTTGCTGTATTATTTATAGCACTATTCTGATAAATTTTCTGAGTAAGTATGTCCATATTCATAACGTCTAAAGTTTTCAGAGACCATTCTTCTAATGTGGGTATTGTTTGGGATTTCCATACTTGGGTTAGTTTAATCCTGGCCACTGTTGTTAAATGGAAGAAGTTCTTATTAGTATTTTTGTCCATTTCCAAGTCGGTAATACCTAACAGAAAATATTCAGGTTTAAAATTTAATTTAATTTGTAGGATTGCTTCTGCTTCTTTATAAATCTTATGCCGGAATGATTTAACTTTTTTACATCTCCACCACATATGGATGAAGTTTCCTATGTGTTTCCCACATTTCCAGCATTTTCCATCGGTCTTCCTTTTGCTAAATTTTGAATCTCTCGATTCATCTTTATACAGGTTACCGGTATATCTCTCCTAATTTTTCTCATTTGCTTTATTTCCAGCTCAGGATCCCTGCCGCTCCTCCCCGTGTTCCTCATGGGCGGTTTGTAAGAGCCTTGGGCCCACCAAATATGAATGCTCTTGCCAAGATGGGTACCAGGGGGACGGGAGAGTTTGCCAAGCCATCAATCCCTGTGTCTTTAATAATGGAGGCTGCCCTGAAAATTCCACCACATGCAGGTTCGAAAGCCCAGGAAAGGTAAGCCAGTGAGCAGCAGTGTGCTTTTTTTCATAGTGAGCACCTTTCAAAAGTGACAGTTGGATATTTTGGGTGACTCTAGATCCCACAGTCCCAGCCACTTTCTTCTCCCTTTGAAATGGGCTTCCCTCTGCTCTGTTTTGCAAAAAGCATTTGACATGCTTCTGGAAGGCCCTTCCTGGAAAGATGAGGGATAGAAGCCACCATCTGCCATTGCTAAGTTGAGTAAACCATCAAAAATTCATTATCAGCAAAGAATACAAATTATAGTGAATGGCTTTCCTCAAGATGTAATCATTGTTTGTGATCAAGATGTTCATTACACATCTGCTGAATTAATACATCACAATCCAGGATGATAAGTAATGTTCAAAGGACAGGAAGAGAGGCTTAAAACTAGAGAAATCTTCTTGGTATATTTCATAAAGAAATTCCACTGAGCCTACTTTCATACTTTTTGGAGTAATTTATGATTTCCCAACATGATTTTTATAAATAAAATGTATTTGTGTGAAAGAATCCAAACAGTGCATAAATGTTTACATTATCATCTAGGTACACTTTGCAGTGTATTTTGCTAAATTAAGCAGATTTACTTTGTTTTAGAGAACAACTGGAGTTTTGTTGAGGTTGCCTCATATTTTATAATGATGTCAGCCACTGTAGTGCATTGATTGAATAAAATGAAGCTTAGCATACATCTACACTGTAGAATTAATGAAATTTGATGCCACTTTAATTGTCAAGACTCAGTGCTATGGCATGTTTGGAGTTAGTGAGGAACCAGCCCTCTTTGGCAAAGAAGGGTAAATAACTTGTAAAACTACAACTTCCATGATTCCATAGCATTGAGCCATGGCAGTCAAAGTGATGGCAAACTGTATTAATTTTGCAGTGTAGATGCACCCTCAATTATGGTACTTCCATCCAATGAAATGAAATTGATGGTCCTTATTTTCAGTGCACAAGTGATTGTACTCAACAGTATAACTGTGGAATGACTACACCATGAATCTCCCAGCTGTCAAAGGCCATCGGCCACAGATTCTGTGAGCTGTAACCCCAAAAGATAGCTTTTCCAATTTTTGTCTGGACAGAGCATTGCTAATCCACTTTCTTTTTTCATAGTCACAGTGCATGTGTAAACCTGGGATGTTTAGGAGCAGATTAAGTACAGAATTGGGTTGTTTGTCCAGTTCCAGTGGATGTAGACTGCACTCCTGTCACAGAAGTTCAACATGTGAAATGGGCCCTGATGGGATGCCCAGGTAAGCTTCTGAGAAATGTCACAATTAATTAAAATTGAGGAGTAAGAACCATTCCGTATGTGTGTGAGGGCAGTTCCAGACAGCGGTAAAGTCTGCTTTGACCCAGGTTTTAAAAAACCCAGTTCGGAATGGAATGTAGTACACACACTGCCAAAAAAAGCCTGTGCTTTCCATGGACGTTGTCTACATGTCCTTCTGATACCTACCTGGAGAACAGGGAGACAGCCCTCAGTCCTCCCCCAACCCCCCTAAAACCCCTTTTAAAAATAAAGGAAGTTACCTGGCCTCCATTAGTGTGGTGCCAGACCTCGCCTGTCTCATAGGAATGATGCACCAGGAGAAAGGGGGGCAGGAGAGATTTTCCTCTCCCCCCCCCCCTTCTCCTGGTGCGTCATTCCTACGTACCAGGGGAGCTCGGGCACCATGCTAATGGAGGCAAGGTAAGTTCTTTTAAAGGGGGTTGGGGAGGGGGTTAGAGCCCTATCGCATTTCCCAGGTCTGATTCAGCCCGGAAAACACGAGATGGCTGTGTGGACGGCCCTTCAGAAGTCCCAGGACACCAACTTCCTGGTGTTTCTCTCATATAAATCTCTGACATTTCTTGAACTGTGATCTTTTAATCGACAGAAGAACTTTGAAAAAGTTTGAAAAAGTTACTGTGGTTTGGAAGCTGAAATCCAAGAAGTAAATTTTCAAGCTTATCCTCTGTTGTTACTTGACCAACTGGTTTTCAAATATAAATCTGATTCTACTCTAACATTATTCAGATGCGTCTGTCAAGATGGAGAGATTGGAGACGGCACCTCCTGCTTTGGAACCATCTTGAAGCAAATCTCTTTGCTGGACATGCCAGGACAACTTTATGGATCATTGAAAACTGCAAGAAACATGTTTGGTAACCATTTCTTCATGGGTTGGTTTGATTAGGCAAGATATCATTAAAATATCTCAATTACCCCAGGTATTGTGAACAGCAATGATGGAGCAAAGGAAACATATGTATGACTATCAAGTCAAATTATGGTCAGCTCCTATCCCAGAGTTGCTCATAGCCATTTTATGTAGCAATCAAGAGCAGGAAGTCTTTGATCATAGAGGAAAACCTGATCAATGACAATGATGTAAAAGTTTGGACACAATCAGTTCAAACCCCAATCTATAACAAATGACTGCTTAGGTCATTAGGCAAAACTGTACTTTTTTACTCTTTTAAAAAAATTAATCAAAGTGAAATAGGGGAGATTTATTCCTAATTTTCTTACTTTTTTTCCTTTCCCCCTTTCCCCCAGGGAAGGGTATCAGGTTAGTCCTATATTATTCAGAAAAGATTGCAACTCTACCGAGAGGACACAATTGAAAAATATTATTGAAGTAATAGAAATACTCAGGCAAATATAGAGTAATAAATATCTGCAGACATATGATATTGCAAATATATTACTATAGTAATGCATCCAGCCAAATGTAGCATTGTCTATGAATTTGTTTTAATTTTTACTTGTGTTTCAATAGAGATGGGTTGCTCAGTACTTCTGGAGAACTATGGGCCTGTTACAGTACTTGTGCCATCCTTTGTGCGCTA
Organism: Anolis apletophallus; assembly: GCA_030556195.1. NCBI lineage: Eukaryota > Metazoa > Chordata > Lepidosauria > Squamata > Anolidae > Anolis > Anolis apletophallus. The sequence continues at coordinate 53,238,556 of JARBWK010000001.1, forward strand.
TCTTGATAGAGTTATATTTAATGTAAGTATCCTTACTACACTTTGTAAACCATCATGGTAACTTTCTATTTATAATATGGGAAATTGGGAAAAGAAAAACAGAGACTGCAATTCAACTTCTAGCCCAACTACAGTAGACTGATTGAGTCCGTGGACGAGCTGGTTTTCTAATTTCTCATTGATTCAATGAGTCTACTTTACTTAAGACTCACTGCACAGCTACACAGACACTGAATCCTGAAAAAAGGGTGAAATCAGCTCCATGACAGCTATCTGATTCAGGTTAACACTGAACCACATCAACAACTGTCACAAGTTGCTCTGGAGAAGGGCAGGGGGAAAGGAGGGGAAGATACCTCCCTTCCTCATCCACTGTTGCATTACTGCCTTTCGTAACATAATCCTTGTATTTCTGTCCCTGTCACCAGGAAGAAAACCTTAAAAAAATTAGTATTTAATTAAAGTCATAGAATCCTTAAAATCCCATAGTCTGGAATCTTGTATTCACTTACTTGAGAGTAAATGCTATGGAACTCAGAAAGATTTTCTATTAAGGTTTGCTTTGTTAGTAGCAGTTTAAATGTCCATACCATACTTATAATTTATTACAAAATCAGATTTGAATAAAATGGGCGGCCAACACATAGAACAGTGGAAGTCAGGCCCCGTCTACACTGCCATATAAAATCCAGTTTGTCTGCTTTAAACTGAATTATATGGTAGTGTAGACTCATAAAGCCGCTTTGAGTCCCCTTTGGGGGAGACAGCCTGTAGCCAGGATTTTGATTGGGGGGGGGGCTGAGTTTGATTCGGAGGGCTGAGTCTGAGTGAGAGAGGGTCTACCCTAGCAAACCTTTTGTATCGTTATCCCAATACCCCCATGCATATGGGATATATTGAGCATGGGGATCAGATCATGATATGAATAAACATAACAGTTTAGATAATGTACCACTAAGGCCTTCTTGCAGACCACCCTGAGAATTTGGGTGGTCTGCAAGACCCCCCCCCCCCGGCTACATGCATGGGCGGAGATAAAGCAGGGTATAAATAAATAAATATCATCATCATCCATTCAAGGCGGATAATCTGGATTATTTGTTATGATAATCTGAATTATATGGCAGTGCAGATCTAACCTCAGAAAATGCCCACTGATTGTTCTGTGAACAAATGAGAGAATTAAAAGACTGCAATTTTGGAGAAATTGTTTAACATAGAAACAGTCCAGTTTGTGAACATGAACATAAACTTTTTGTGTTGCTGCCTGGATAAAAAGCCTGACATTAAGAATACTTTAGATTATCCAGGTAAATGTGTAACTATATTAGGTAAATGTTTGCATTGTGGAATTAGAAATACTTTTATAAAAACACTGTAAATAAACACATCAACATTTCTGATTGTTGATATCACATTTTATTTCTGCAAAGGTTACATATGCACAAAATTTATGCAAAATGCACATAATACCTGGGCAGCATTTGTGGAGTGATATGACTAAAATCAAGGATCTGTGGACATTGTCTGGACACAAAATAACATTTGGCGATGAGGTAAAATAATAATTTTATTTCTATATATCTGGTTGGGGAGGCCAGGTATATTTCTACATTGAAACTGCTTTATCTTTTATTTCTTTTCTTTCCCCATCATCTAGTCTATTCTGAGGTCCTACACCTGGTTTTGAAATATTATAAAAAGAGTTGTCCAATACTTTCATTTGAAATTCTCAAGGATTATTTGTATATTCTGTTTTGTATTGTTAGCACTTTTCAAGGATTTCGGTATTCATAAATTTATCCCAAAGTATTTTATTACTACTTTGATTTTTCATTTGTTTTTGTTGGAAAATTCCAGCATCCTTTTTCTCTCTGCTTCCTTTGTTGTTAAAGCAGTTGAGGTCTAGGAAAGACACCAAAACACTCTCCATTTTCTCTTTTTATTTTTTGAAATGGATCCAAGTAAGGTGACTGTGTAACCCAGGAAAGTTCCTAGGATTTTGTAAAGATCCTCCTCCCACTTCTCAGCCTCTATCACTTCTTCTTCATTCTATTTTCCCATCTCTACCCTTCTTCTCCTCACCTTCAGCTGTGCTTCACTTCTCCATCAACAAAATGGTGAGTTGAGAATGAAGGTACTACTTTCCCCGATCTTCTCATTAGCTAGTTAGGATGTGTAAACATAAAAGCCATTAGTAAATTTTTTCTAAGTTGGTTATTTTGAGTCAGTATCAGTTCAGGAAAGCAATGTAAGATTGAGACACATTTGTATGTTATTCTGCTAAAATTCAGACTAATTTTCCCCAACAGTTTTAAGATTTTTTTCCATTTATCAACTAGCCATTCCTGTATATTCTTATTGTCACGAACGCCGATGCCAACGGGACCCCTGGTGCAGTACCCCTCCCCCGTTGCCCGAGCGGACCCATGGATGCTACACTTATATTCTTTTTTGTATTCTCTATGTGTGAGTGTATCTTTAAGTGTGCATTTTGATCAGAGTTAAATATTAAAAATAATTGGTTGAACTGCAGGTAATCCATTCTTGCAGATTCAACTTCAAGGAGTGACTTGAATATGGGAATTTGGAAATGTTTATTACTACATTTAGAGCTTCAATGTAATCTCAGATAATCTCAAGCAACATGTTTTCCAATGGAGCTAATTCAATTATTACCCAACATGTAGAAACACAGAACAATATGTTGGAGTAGGACATCGGAGGAGGTCCTGTTTCAGTTCCACACTGAGCCATGAAACTCACTGGGTGACTCTGAGCCACTCAGTTTTCTTAACCATGGTTCACCACACAGTGTTATTGTGAGGATAAAATGAAGAGAACCATGTACACAACTTTAAGCTTAGTAGTGAAGAGGCAGGATGTTAATGTAATTAATCAAAGGAACATTCATGTGAAAACCATATGCAGAGACCAAGGGGAAGAAGCATTTGGAGAGAAGCATGAATATTTTTCTCGAGAGAGCCCTGGGTGGTGCAGTGGGTTAAACCCTTGTGCCAGCAGGGTTGAAGACCAACAGGTCAGAGGTTCGAATCTAGGGAGAGCATGTCAGCTCGAGCTCCCCATGCGGAGACACAAGAGAAGCCTCCCACAAGGATGGTAAAACATCAAAACATACAGCCTCCCCTGGGCAACGTCCTTGCAGATGGCCAATTCTCTCACACCAGAAGCAACTTGCAGTATCTCAAGTCACTCCTGACAGACACACACACACACACACACACAAAACAACAGTGTAGTTACTTGATGATTACAGCAAAGTCAAAAAGTAAAAAGTTACTTTCAAGAAGTATAACTTAGCTACATGACATGATATGCTAGAAACAAAATTGTCTCACCTTAGCCAATAAGAACAGATGTCTTATTCTGTCACTTTGCTGGCCATATACTATGCTGACCTTTTCACTCAAGAATAATTTGTTTTTTCCCTAGAGGGTACGACCCAACAGTTTCAGATATTCAGATATCCCAGGAGAGCAATATGTCCTGAAACAGTCAAATCACCCCGCTGTTAATGGTATTATACACATTATCAATAACTTCAGGAAAAAACCCACAGAAGATCTTGGAAATTCCCAGGTATCTGGAAAGGTCCTTTTTCTTTGCAGGAAATGAGAGGAGGGCAGATGACAGGGATTCATCCTGTGACAACATCTCTTGTGGCCATTTCTACTTCAAGGGACATTGAAGAGTCCTACTATTAACACAATTCAGTACTTGACATCTTCTAAAGAGTGAATCATTGACAACATGCTTCATTTAGTCCCTAAAACCCCAAGTAAGATGCAAGCTGTAATACTCTAAAAAGATGCCATGAAGAGTGGCATATATGCTACGAACCCTGTATCTGTAGAATAGGTTTTCTTGTTTCATTTATCTACCTCCAACAAAATATGTCTTACACAACTTTACTTTATTTTTGTGTCAGAAGTTCTTCATTTCAATAGGGTTCACTGTTATCCATGGTTTCATATATCTGCATAAGATTCAAGAACAAGTGGGTTTGGGGCCTGTACTGTATACATTAAATGACATAATGCATGCAATCATGAACACAGAGTCCTAAGACATAAATCTAATTGAATTTAGCAAAAGCATTCCTGGGACTGCCCTGGTAGTTGAGAGGTACGCAACTGTCTGCTTAAATACAGTAAAAGAGGAGTTGAATGCTGTTGTTAATTTTCCATTCATTTTGAATTTATACATGGATTATTTCATATAGGGACATGACCTTACTTTGCCTTTTCAGCGCTTAAAGCTTCTGCAGCATGGGATGAAGGGTTTCCTGGGGTACATCTACACTGTAGTATTAATTTGGTTTAACACCACTGTCATGACTGAAACCTGGGAATTGTAGTTTCATGGAGAGTACCAGCACTCCCCACAAAAGGCAGCTTTGCAAAACTACAACTCCCATGATTTTATAACACTGAGTCATTGTAGTAAAAGTTGTATCAAACTGCACTAATTCAACAGTTTCGATGTACTGGTGATCTTTAGGAACAGATTTGGGGATGAATGATGGGCAATAAGGAGAACGTGAAATAAGTCCTTTACTTGACCCTCACAACTTCAATTCTGCTGCTCTATTTATGGAAGTCCAATAATGGGCCCTACCCAAGGCTTCCTACGATTATTAATGATTGTGCAGCTATTCCCTTTTTCTTCTTTCACTATTTTTTTCTAGTAAGAGAACAGATGTAAGATGCACATTAAGTGCTAATTTGTATATGATGGAATTGTATTGATAACTGTTGATATGTTTGTCTTGGGCAGTTCTTGCCATTTGTACACCGCCTCAAGTTGCCTTCGGGCTGAGAGAGGCGGTCTAGAAGCAAAGTAAATAAATAAATAAAAACAAAGGCTGGAAATGGAAGGAAGTAATATTTGCACATCCAGTAAAACATTGTAAATGTGGTGATGTGTTTGCACAGGAAAAGAGTCATCTGGAAATACCTTGTGTCCTTCATATCTTCACTCTCTTATGCCTCTTTCTTTTCCTCCAGAAAACAGTTGCAGAAATTATTGCTTCAATGGAGATTGCCAGCCGATTTGAAACCATTTTGGAAGTAAGGCTATTTCCCACCCCTATGCATCTTATGGTCCAAATAATAAGTGCTAAGTCGTTGCAGTACTTTCTTAAAAGCATTTAAAAAAGAAAATGGAAATATTGTTTTTATTTAAGAGGCTAGTGAAGAATTCATAAATGCCAGAAAAACAGGAGAAGAAAATAATAGACTTCACAAGAAAAAATAGGATTCAATAACTTATTTTTGTAAAGGAGAAGCATAGAAAGCATTTTGGATATTATAGCTGTTGGCATGGATGTCGGTCTTTTTTACTTCCCAGAATAACATTTTTGAAATCTTGCTTCTAGAAGCAACAAAATAGAATAGCAGGCATTTAAAACACATGTTTCTTCAGATAGAGGAAAATTTCGGTTTGTCATATCACTTGCCTTTCTTCACCTACACATCTTGCACTAGGTTTGCTTTGTTATGGGAAAGTAAACATTGGTTTATTTTTAGTTTTGGACACTGAAGAATGTGTTTCTGACAAAATACAGTTGCAGAAAGTAAATGAGGTAATCACAGGGAATACATATTCCCCTTTAAGGGTAATTTTATCTAGACAGACAAAACAAGGCTAGTAGAAAGGTAAGCTTATCTAAGACCTGTTCATTTCATCAGAGTTATCCCTGTGTTGGAATGTTCTAAAAATACTGAAAAGATGTTGGAGGAAAGTAGAATTAACTGTCGTAAGAAAAATCATTTACATTTTCATATATCAAAAGTATTTGTTTATTTTTTTTCGGTGAGATATATATTTATTGCAACATAAGTATACAAGAGCTGAACAGGGCTATTGATAATAGAATAACTTGGAAATCTCTCATTTCTAGGGTCATTTTTTAAAATTGCTTTCATGTCAAAGCTGGATTGACAGGATTTTTTTTAAAAAATGTGTAATATAAGGTGTAGACTTGTGCACGGATCCGTTTTTAGCTGGACCCTTTGGTCATTTGGCTCATCTGTTTTGTTTGGGTGCCCGAAACGGCAAGGGCCCAGCTGTCATGTATTCCCATCCTAAAAGGGACCCCTATTCAGCACCACAATTGAATCTTTTAGATTTTCCTTTATTTTCCTGATTCTTTTTATATAGTGGCACTGATTGGGAGTTGGGGACGTGAGGGACGGTGTATGGCGTGTGTGCCTGTTTGGAAGCTTGGAGATGGAGAGTCACCCTTTTGGCTTCTTTTTCTCCTTTCCTTCCTCTCCTTCAGAAAACAATTCTAAAAGATAATAACAGTTATTAATAATAGTAATTCCAGCAAACAAAAGGAGAAGCCTACGTCTCCTCTAGAGCAGAAAATCAAAACAGCTTTAAGGAAGCAAAACCCAAAGCAGAGTGGAGATTGCAGAAACAGAGAAAACTGAGGGGATTTTTAAGGTAGTCCAGGGAGGATAGCTCCATTAAGCTCCAGGTCATCACTCTTCCTTGCCTTGGCTGCCTTAAAATGCCTTAACTGGGTGGTGTGCTGGTGGCGGTGCTGGGAGAGAAAACGTGTGCCCCTCCCTCACCTCTAGAGTAGAAACAGCTTTAAGAAGTATTAAACCCAGTCTCCTCGACAAACAAAAAGGAAAGGATCCAGAAAAAGTGGTATCTTAACTCTGATGCTTTTAAAAATCTAGGTCTCAAAAATGGATATGGGGGGGGGGGGGGTTCCAGTATCCGGCAAGCAGAAACATATAACGATTCACCCAAAATCCACAAGCCTAATAAGGTGAATCTGGCAAATTGACTATAATCACATGAATTAATTATATTTCATACAGGGATAATGGAGTGAGGACCTTCTTATGTATTGGGGCTGATATGGATTTTTGGCCAAGTTGCTGAGCTATTATTATTAAGCTTGCATTGAATCCAGTCATACTTTGCATATTAATAACAAAAAAGAATGACTATTAGATGCTAATGTGCTCATTCTCAATTATTATCTCTATTTATTCAGAACAGGAGAGCTCTCAATGCTGTGCGGCATTATCTAATTGTTTTTTGTGATATCAACTGAAATAGTTTCAAGAGATGAGTTTCCAATATACACATGTCAAGTCATCCTGATCTTTTATATATTTGTAGACCTTACTAACAACTTGAACTAGGACCAACTGAAGGCACCCAGCTTTTCTCTTATTGGTTCTGATCCAGCAAAACAGTCCCACAAAGTCCTGTTGAAATCAATTGGTCTTAAATGAACTATAGCTAATTCATAGCATCTCAGCAGTACATTTGCCAGATTAGGATTTATATAGAGAGCATAACATGAACATTAATAGCATTTGGATGAGAAAAGCCAATAAACATCAAGTACAGTATTTCAAAGAATGGCAGTGGCTCACCACCTCTGAGAATTCCTTGCCTGAGAAAACCCTCTGAAATGTATGAGGTTGCCATAAATCAGCACAGAACTTGGAGGCACATAAATACACAAATCTAACAAAATACTAGGAGAAATTCATCATAATCATTACTTACCTCTATGAGCCAATTCAACATATTATACACTGAAACTCTTAAATTTTGCAAATCATTTCTACTGTAATATCCATAGTGATGGTGCCTAATTATTTTGCAGAATTGTGGTCTGCCCTCAATTTTGGATGGCCCTGGACCTTTCACTGTGTTTGTACCAAGTAATGAAGCTGTGGATAAATTACGGGATGGAAGGCTAATTTATCTCTTCACTGAGGTGAGACTGTTTCCATTACTAATCTCTGATAATGTTGTAATTTTACAAGGACCTATGATTTGTTATCTTGAGTGGTGAGTTTCATAAGGCCTTCCCTAATCATCCAAATGTATTGGACTGTAGCAGTTATTATGCCTGTCCTTCATCCAACACATCTGGAGAACACCAAGTATGGGAAGGCTAATGTAGCTGATAGGTTTTGCCTGAACCACTTTTACAAGCTTCAAAAGGAAAAGAATAAGTCATAGAACTACCTAATTAACTAGTTAAACTATCTATATTCCATCATATAACAAGAGATCTCAGGACAGCTTAAAAATAGCTTGAAATAGGTTGAATGGGTAAAAAAATGGTATTAGCTTGAAGGCTAAAGGGCATGAGTGACATTTAGGACTGACTCATTGACAAACATGTTCCGCAAAATGCCTAGAGAGAATGTACTTTCCTTTTAGGAGTCAGCCTCACAGATTGTCATGTAAAGCATGATTTAACACATAGGCTTGATTTTTGCTACATGCCCTCTGGCTCTGCCATGATATACATTAATGTAATGTAATACATTACAAGGAATGTTAATGTAATAATTGCTTTTTTGGTCAATGGTACAGCCTTACTGCATAATCAAGTGTATAGCCATATGCCAGAAACTATTTAAAGACACACAACAACAACAACAACAACAACAACAACAACAACAACAACAACAGGGATATATAAAAACACCCCTATGCACAGACACAGAGAGAGAGAGATGCACAAGTACATGTATTTGTCACAGACTCATAGAATCATAGAGTTGGAAGACATCTCAAGGGCCATCCAGTCCAACCCCCTGCTATGCAAGGATACACAATTGAAGCAGTTACTGTTATATCTACCTCATCACACTAGAGAATGATCCCACTTTAAATCCGGTTTCTGCCTCCTGCAGAATTCCGGAGCTTGTAGTTTAGGGAGAAGCCTTTAACACCCTCACTAAACTACAAACCCTAGAATTCTGCAGGAGGCAGAAACCAGTTTTAAAGTGGATTCATTCTCTAGTGTGATGAACATGTAGCCTGTTATGAGAAAAAGTGGTTTCAAATATGACTTTCTGTTTTTGTTTGATGAAAAGCTTGCTCGGCTATGGAGAAATGCTTATATAGGCAGGATCTTTGGAGGTCAAGGACCAAACATTCTGTGTTCAACACATTTCCTTCACTCCTGGACTGACATCCTATCCTTTTTGCCCTTGCTGTCCTGCACTTTCCTTCCGTGGCGTTTGGTATCTTACTCTTTTTGAATAGTCTGATTCTGCAGACATACAAATATGCTGATGAAAGGCGATCTGCTTAGAACATTGATAAATACACAAACATTCAGTTTCCTGCTATGTAAAATTTGAACTTCTTAGGGTGCAAGAATTATTCTCAGCACATTTGTACAAAATATGTTGTCCTTTCTTTAGTACTTCAGGAAGGAACTTGTGATTTTGAAATAAGCCCTTTGCGGTGTAATTTGCGTTCTCAAGCATTTGGCATTTATATTCGCAATCAGCATCCATTATTGTCATTATGCAAAATGTGTCTAGAATGATCTAATTGCTCTTTTCCTGCTCCAGGGAATAAACAAGCTTCAGGAGCTTGTGAAACATCATATCTACACAACAGCAGCGGTAAAGTACTTCCATTTTTATGCTTAATTTCAACACATTTGCAAGCAAGCTGTACCTTAGTAAACTCTTTGGATGTTGAAGAGAATACAGGGATGGATTTGGCTGAAATATCCTCACACCTTCAGGTTTCTTATATGGCTGATACAATGAAAATACTGCAAGAAGCAGGCATGTAGCCAGGGTGGGGTGGTTGAGCGGCTTCAGTCCCCCCCTCCCCCCCATTCTCAAGGTGGTCCGCGAGAAGGCCTTACTGGTACATTATTTAAACTGTTATGTTTATTCATATCATGATCTGATCACCATGCTCAATATATCCCATATTCATGGGGGTATTGGGATAACGATACAAAAGGTTTGGTAGGGTAGACCCTCTCTCACTCAGACTCAGCCCCCCGAATCAAACTCCCCACCCCCCACCCCGGAATCAAAATCCTGGCTACGGTACTGGCAAGAAGAGAAGCAACAAAGAATTACTTTTAAATAATTGATTAAAATATCAGAATCCTAGAATCCTAGAGTTGGAAGAGACTTTGTGAGCCATTCAGTCCAACCCCCTGTCGAGAAGCAGGACAATCGCATTCAAAGCACTCCCGATAGATGACCATCTGGTCTCTGTTTATAAGCGTCCACAGGAGGAGCCTACATCACACTCTGGGGCAAAGAGTTCCACTGCTGAACAGCTCTCACATTTCGGAAGTTCTTCCTAATGTTCAGGAGGAATCTCTTTCCTGTAGTTTGAAGCCATTGTTCCGCATCCTAGTTTCCAGGGCAGCAGAAAATCAGCTTGCTCCCTCCTCCCTATGACTTCACCTCTCATATTTATACATGACTGTCATGTCTCAGCCTTCTCTTCTGCAGGCTAAACATACCCAGCTCTTTAAAACACTCCTCATAGGGCTTGTTCTCCAGACCCTTGATCATTTTAGTCGCCCTCCTCTGGACACATTTCAGCTTGTCAATATCTCTCTTCAGTTGTGGTGCCCAGAATTAGACACAATATTCCAGGTGTGGTCTAACCAAGGCAGAATAGAAGGGTGGCATGACTTCCCTGGATCTAGACCAGGGGTGGGCAATTATTGGCCCTCCAGGTATTTTGGACTTCAACTCCCAGAAATCCTAACAGCTGGTAAACTGGCTGGGATTTCTGGGAGTTGAAATCCAAAACCCCTGGAGGCCGGTAATTGCCCACCCCTGATCTAGACACTATACTCTTATTGATGCAGGCCAAAATCCCATTGGCTTTTTAAAGCTCCCACATGATATTGTTGACTCATGTTCAACTTGTTGTCCACAAGGACTCCAAGATATTTTTCACACATACTGCTATCAAGCCAGGCATCCCCCATTCTGTATCTCTGCATTTCATTTTTTCTGCTTAAGTGGAGCATCTTGCATTTGTTGCTATTACATATTTATTATGTAATAATAAGGTGGCACTTTTCCTTTTCCACTGAACTTATCCACAGGTCACATCAAAATCCATAATTTTGGCCCCCAAACCTTGCTCCTGACATGAAGCTGACTTATACATATGACATACTTCATACCATGTGAGGCTCAATAAAAATTTCAAAGAGTAAATTGAAGTTAGGGGGAAGTGCAGGGCAAGTTGTGCATCCCAGCTATAGACAATACTATGTGAGGCAAGAGGGTTGTAGCTGCTAATGGAAGAGGCAAATAAGTAGAAAGTGTCGATTCAGGTTTCCATCTCTTGGCTGAGACTGTGCAATACATACTCTGTTTTCCAGGTACAAGTGGAAAGACTGATAGCAATGCCTCAGATTCTGACTATGGCAAATCAGATCCTGAAAATCCACATCAATGAGGATGTAAGTTCTTTATTCTGTCACTCCCCTGACCAAAATTAACTTAGTATTTAACTCACCTGCTTGGAGAGGCTAAAGAAAGATTTTTCCTTTTTGACTTAGCCTTGGGTGGAATTTATTATTATTATTATTATTATTTTACTGACAGAAAAACACGGTATATCACAGCAAATAAGATATGTATGCTGGATTTCGTATCACAAAATCACAAGTTGAACACTTCCCAAGCGTTTAGGACTGTGTGATGTATTTATGAATGATGTGCGCAGATCCAAATAAGGTGGCCTTTTGCAGTTGACAGATCATGATTTTGTCAATGTTTATTGTTTCCAAATGCCAGCTGAGATCTTTTGGCATGGAACCTAGTGTGCCGATTACCTCTGGGACCACCTGTACTGGTTTATGCCAGAGCCTTTGCAGTTTGATTTTGAGGTCCCGATAATGGCTGAGTTTTTCCTGATTTTTTTTTTTTGTGAATTTGGCTGTCACCTGGTATGGCGACATACCCTACTTTTTCTCTCCCCAAACGAGACTCAAAACGGATTACATTAAAAGCATTTTAATACAATTTAAAATCCACACGTATACAAACATTTAAACAGAATTAAACATCAATGGAATTTTAAAAATTAACATTTTTAATCCATACAACTGATTATAAACATGTTCAAAGCTAAAACCACAGCATCCCCTGACTTGATTAATGTCCTCTTTGTGCGAATTCAGCACTGAATGTATGTTTTCAGCTTATACACAACAGAGGCAAATTGGTTAAAGTCTGTTTACCCTCAATACTGTCTTCCATGGTTCTTTTACTTCTAACCATACAGTGAACAGAATTCTGGAATAATGATAGTTTCTTTTTAACACAGGGAAGAATTCTTCTGGGTGATTCAAAGGTTGCCATGAATAAACGGGACATTTTAGCATCAAATGGTGTCATTCACACCTTAGATGGCATATTCATCCCTCCGTCAATAGTCCCAATTTTGCCACACAGGTGCAATGAACAAAGTTACAAAATTATAGCGGTAAGAAAAAATTATCCAGCCTCTCTCTCCTTTTTCCTGACATACATTTCTCCCATATTGTAGCAAAATCCTGGACTGGTGGGAAACACGTTGCATCTTCTCACTAAGAATTCCAATGAGGAATGGAGAAAGTGTTCCTGCGGTTGGCCATTTCCTCGGGGCAGCTTTTCTGCTGCGTAAGCTGCCTTCCCCAGTGAATTCCCCTTTTTTGACATGGCTATATGAGCCACAGTTTGGGTTGTGCATGTGATTTTTATGCTTCCACATTATATGTACCCACAATATTTATGACTCAGTTTGGTTCTTCGGAGGCCACAGCATTGCAATTCCTCAGTGAATTGGCCCTTCCTGTTGATGTAGTCGTTACCAAATGGTCTGAGGCTATTTCATCAACTCCCTGGAAACATCTGCTTCCTGTTGCTTTGATAGAGAAAGATAAAGCTTCTAGGTACAGAGATTAGATGGTCACTGCTATGGTCAAAGCTTCTACACATACAAGCAGATACTTCAAAATGAGCTTCTTAACACCAGTATTTTATTTATTTGAAAATCAAGTTCATTTGGAAAGGTCTCCTCTGGCTTTGTGTACAACCTTGAGAGGGGGAGTAGACTTTCAAAGACACTTGGTACTCTTCAAGCAGCACAGAGCAACTGGGGGCTTATCTACACAGGGCAGTTAAGTCTGGCATAAATATGCCCCAGAGCAGCTTGGGGCCATTGTTTAGATGTTTGGAGATCATATCTATACTGCTGTGGAGTGGGGGCATATATCCCTCTGTGTTGTTGTTGCTGCTGCTACTAGCTGGCCACAGAGTTCATCTGACCTCCTGGCCATCATGGGCATTTCTGCTGACATCAAACAGGGCACCAGATACCTGCACAAAGGAGGGGAGCTCACCTGGTCACACAGACATCTCTGCCAATGTCAGAATGGGGCATCCACACAATCAGGAAAAGGGAGGGGAGATTGTCTCGTTTCTTCAGCTGGTTGTGTGGATTCCCTATTCTGATGAGCACTAACAAGGGTGATGGTACCAGTGTCCAGTTTGGAGAATAGATCAGGCTAAATTTGACCCATTCCTATTATCCAGATTTCCCCCTGAAGCCACAGGAGTAGTATTCCATGGCTTCAGGGCAGTCTGAACAGCCAGAATAAGTTTGTTTTGGCCTGAGTAATTCTACAGAAAACTCTAGAGTATTCCCCCGACTTTGCATAACTCCCCTTCTCAAGAAGGCTTTGAACATCAATGAACCCTTGAACTAATCGCTTTCACTTAGCTTGACTTATCTCACACGATAAAGTGTGGAATGGTAGAGGCAAATATACTATCTTTACTTCATTGGGAAATGCAAGTGAAATATAATAAATAAATGCTAAATCCCATTGTGGATATTGCTACATTACCATCATGTTGCAAGGAGACAAAAAGAAAGACAAAAGAGAATGGGGAAGTGGGATAAATAGGGAGGATATGCATTATCATTTGAAAAGCCTTGAGCAGTCTTTACTGTTGAAAAGGGAACATAGAGCGGATGTCAGTTCCTTCCTAAATGCAACCCAGCAAAAATCTTTATTTATTTATGTATTTATGTATGTATTTATTTATTTATTTATTGCATTTGTATTCTGTCTTTCTCCCAGTGTGGGACACAAGGTGGCACAAAACCATAAAACAAAATTAGCAAAAACATAGTAATAATATTAATGCACAATGTTACATTAATAGAAAATAATTGCATAATTATGATGCCTATCTAACTCTTTAAAAGGGCAGAAGAGCCTTGCGCGCGCACACACCCTACAGTAGGGCTGGGCAATTCCCACTGGACTTCATAGGGCTCCCCCCCCCATTGAATTATAAATTATAATTTCATTAAATACTATTCCATGCTGGGAACTGGTTGGAGAAATGCAAGGTGGGAAAAAAAGAAAGTGATGGATAGAAGCAGATGTACAGTGTTCCCTTGCTACTTCGTGGTTTGCTTTGCGCAGACTCGCTGTTTCGCGGGTTTTTGAAAATATTAATATAAAATACTTACGTCCAGTGGAGGCCAGGGACCCCAAAAATGCGGCAGCCTGAGGCGCAACGGGGAAGGCCTGCCTCCCTGGCCTCCGCAAACCCCAGAAGTGCAGTGGCCTGAGTCACAGCAGGGAAAGACCTGCTTCTCTGGCCTGCTGCTGCCTGCGTGGCTCCAAAGGCTCTGCCAGGATCTGTGGAGGCCAGGGAGGCAGCCAGGCACCCTCGGGATGGGCCGGGAGGCGGATAAGGAAGTGCATGTAAGAAAATAATATATAAAATATATAAAACAATGTATAAATATTTAAATTAATATAGCGTCCCTACTTCATGGATTTTCACTTATTGCGGGTGGTCCTGGAATGGAACCCCTGCAATAAGTGAGGGACCATTGTAATCCATTACCCTTCCCAGGGGTCAGTTAGCTCCTTGCTGCTGAGCCATGCCCTTGGGGCAATTTTCAGCAGCTCCCTAATTCTGGACCCTAAATGTGCTTTAGGAGGTAGCTACAATGAACTCTGCATTTTGCAAAGCTGATTTCACGCTAGATTTGGAATACACTATCTTCGTTCGTGAAGATAAGCCAAGAAGAAGAAGGAATACACTGTCATCTGTCACAGCACATTATTTGGCTGAACTTTCCAGCTAGAGTTCCCAGATGCATGATTCTTACCAAGCAGAGGAAAACACTGCCATAATAGTGATGGGAACAAGATAGGAGTATTTCTGCAAATGCTGAGTTTTCAAGAACAAACAGTGAATTGAACAGGGTCTATTAATGATATCAATAAGTCTGCTTTACCAGTAATGCAATCCTCATATTCTAGTTTAAGGTTATTTTAGTTTAAATATCTAATTTGTTTAAATATCATATTTGTTTAAATGGGCAGAGTTTTAGCCTTGCAGATTACAGAATATTTCTTCTTAATCTAGTGCCTGTGAGGACAATGAAGCTGGGAATTGTGTTTTCATGAAATATAATTTCTTATTCCTGGCTTTTATTTCAGGGATCTTGTGTGGACTGTGATGCCCTTAACACAAGTGTTTGCCCACCTGACAGCCAAGTTATGGTAATTAATTATTCGTTTTACTTACTGTTGGTTAAGTAACCTTTTGAGGAGGTCAAATTTTCTTTGCAAAAGATCTTTTCAGCCACAGGCACATTCCACTCAAAACTCAAAGGCCATGTTACGTCAGCACAAGTGGCAATGTAGGATGATCCTAACACTGTTCCATACAAATTGGAGGTATTTGTCCATTGAATCTTGACAGACACAATTTTCAAAGCTTTGGGGCCTTGTAAGTTTAGCCTAAGCAGGCCAACAGTGTATTGGCATGCCACTGCTCTTTTGCCAGCTAAAAGTTGTGTCCTGGTAAGGACATTCTGGTTTATTTCTTTCATATCATAATTTAGTTTAAAACTGATAAACATAGAAGGAGCACAAGCGGCTAAATATCTTTTGACCGAAAATGGACAACAGCAATGGCATTGTCTGTAGCCTCCAACAATTCTTCCTCTGTACATGAGGCAGGGCATAGTGGACAAGCATAAAGATGCAGAGTTGTCTGTTCTGCTCCACAATCACACAAGGTGGGGGATTCTTTTAGGTAGTGCCATTTTGCCAGGTTGTCTTTTGATCTGCCCACTCCGCTTCTGAGTCTGTTCTGAACTTTCTGGTGTCATCACTTCTAGTGAAGTCACAGCAGCGTCCTGCCATGTGATTAGCAGAAGTGGCATCACCAGCAAGGCTCTGCTGGGGAACTTCTAGCCTACCATATTGCGGTGGGTTTGTCTGACACATGAACATAAGATTGGGCCAGATCCAGCCTGATCCGGCTGTCCACACCTCAAAAACAAGCAGCAACCCAGAGTTTCCTGGAGCTCTGGAGCAAATTGCAGGTTTCCTTGAACTGAGAGCAGTGCTTCTGCTGCAAAACCAGCCATATGTCATGTGGACTACTTGCAGAACTTACAAGGAATTCTGTTTTAATAGCCATGGTCAGTGTCTTGGCTAGTCTTGTCACAATACAGTAGACGAAACCTTGGCCATTGATAACCAAGAAACAGATACCCCAGATCTCATGGGAAGCTGCTTACAAGTTCAGGTTTTAGCTCCTTCCTCTCTAACTGCTAACATGTGTTTGGGACAGGTTTTTGCCTCATTTTCGTTGCTTTGATTTTTTGGGGGGAGGTTGTGGTGAACTATTCCCTGCAGAGCATGATCCGTATTAGTGATTGGAGTGGGGGTGTTGGAGTTTTTCCTTGATATACAGTATGACCCCTGTATCCATGGGGGATACATTCCCAGACTTTGGTAAGCGTATACCCTTTTACAATGAAGGACTTCTGGCCCAAGAATAACAAAGAATCACATTAGGTGACAGAGAAAATGTGTAGAGAGGTCATATTTTGTCAGATGTTGGTACCAATCCTAAAGATATAGAATCGTCCTCTACATGTTTCTTAACAGACACATTAAGAGCTCAATTTACCCCAGATCTTTAAAAGAACTAGCTCTGGCTAGCCTGATTTGATGGACTTATTTGGAGGGGCCTGTCAAAAGTTATCTTTGTACTCACAAGCCATTATCTTTCCAAAGGCCCATGGGATCTTTCCAAAGGATCATGAGGATTGTGTTTATATCCATGATCCATTAGGCTTGAACATGATGAAGAAAGGTTGCAGCAAGCAGTGCAACCAAACTATTACGGTAAGTATTCAGAGCAGCAGTTCCCAACTATGTCTTTGGAAATATTATTCATCCCATGAGCATTTGCCAGGTCTACCATTTTCCAAACTAAGCCACATCCACAGTAGCTTTTTCTGAAACATGTCTTTGAACAAGCACTCAATTAGTGATAAAGTATTATTTGTGTAAATTATGGGGGAAACCCAGTGTGGTGTAGTGGTCTGAGCACTGGACTAAGTTCCCTGGCGGCCAGGGTTTATATCTCCACTCAATTATGGAAACTCACTGAATAACTTTGGGCAAGTCACAGTCTCAGAGGAAGGCAAAGGCTAACTCTCTCTGAACAAATCTGAAGAAAAACCCATAATAGTTTTGCCTTTGGGTCATTATAATTCAGAAACAACTTGAAGGCATCTGAAAAGTTCAGGGTTTAGCACAGGGTTGGTAATTTTCTGCTTCTTTCCTAGGATACTAGATATATTGTCCGGGAGGTGAGTTTTTATTCTCAGTCCTTACTCAGGCATCTGTAGAGCCCTTTCAAACTGCCCCTCTCTGTCACGATTCGGGAGAGTGGATGCCTTGGGTTGGGAATCCTGTCTATGGCAGAGCCCATCTTTCATTGAAGGCGTTGATAGAGGGCTCTGTAAGGTCCGGGAATACCTTTCTTCTGCCTCATTGTTGACCTTCTCCAGTCTACTTTTGAGCGCTGTTATTTTCACAAATAGAATTTTGTGCTGATCCATCGGCTGTGGTAAAAGTTGTTGGCATGCATCCATCTGCGGAGCTGGGTCAGTTTCTCTTTCTTGTGTTGTTTGAGACACATGTTCCTGCATTGTTGGTTTGGGTTCAACCGCCTTTGTGAGGGGTGAGCTAGCATTTAGATGGGTGGGGCTCATGCAGCTAGGTGCAATGGTTGAAGTTACTGTGGAAGGCCGTCTTTCTTTACGTTTGTAAACCCTGGATTGTCTGTCTTTTGGGGAGGTATGTTCTCAAATTTTTCCTGAGTTTAGAATGGAAGATTCTTATCAAATGAATGCCAACTGCCCTCAGAGATTGCCTCTTTTGGAGTAGCTGCCCCACGTAAAGATTGTCTGAAAAGGTTAGGGCAATTATTTTCCCCTGGGGCATCTAGGGAGCCAATGGGCCTCCATCAGGACATCTTCACTGAAGTGGCGTTGCATTAATAGGGAGAGGGATTTTCTAACTGCTTGCATGTTGTGCCACCTTCCCTCGTTACATCTCGAACCAAACCTACGACCTGAGGACCTCG
This sequence comes from Anolis apletophallus, assembly GCA_030556195.1. Lineage (NCBI taxonomy): Eukaryota > Metazoa > Chordata > Lepidosauria > Squamata > Anolidae > Anolis > Anolis apletophallus. Next base: position 53,256,819 of record JARBWK010000001.1, read on the forward strand.
CTGCCACCGTCCCAGCTTGCTAGGCCCCGACAGATGAACTTTGGTTTAAAGGGTGAGGCCAGTTCTGTGCACGCTGCACTCCAGCAGAAAAATCCATCGCACAGGCTCGAAGGACACATCCAACCTCAATGCGCTTGTAGAAAGCGTGGGATGAGTCCTTCCTGAATCTTCATTCGCGAAGAAAAGCCTAAGTTCTTATCTTTCCTAATGGCATTTGTAAATAATTCTATCACCATGGTAAACAAAATTGGTGATAGAAGGCAACCTTGTCTTGTTCCCTTTGTCACTTTTATTTCTTTTGTCACCCCATCATTTATCGTTACTACCGCTGAATTTCTTGAATAGTATTGTTTTAATAATCCTTTTATTCTACTTCCCATTCCAAATTTGTTCATAATCTCCTTAATGTCTACCATTCCACACAATCAAAAGCTTTAACTATATCTAATGATAATATCCCTACTTTTATCTTTCTCTCTTGAACCACACAAATTTTATTTAATATTCTTCCTATCAAATTTGACATTTGTCTATTGATGTGGGGTTCAATAACATTTTTGTCAATATTTTCCATTGTGTTTCCTTAATCCTTAGGTGCTTAATTTTTAATTGAATTTAGTCCATGTTCAGTGTCCTTCTCATTACTATTTAATTTCTCTTTCCATACTTCAATCAGTATTCATTTCAAATTGTATTGTTTTTCTACTGTTTTTCTTTTTCCTTCTCTAGTTTCCATTTTAAGATTTCATCTAGATCTGTTTATGAGCATCCCTTTCTCTTTCAAACTATAATCCTCTGACTCATTCCATACTATAAGTAGTAATCGTAGTTCTCACCTTAATGTGCCACACTTGAAGAATGGTTTACTTTCGGTACATAGCATGGACTGGAAGAACATGGTCCTCTTGCTCAGTTTGGACCACAGATATCATTTGACAAGCATAGCTGATGGTGATGAAGAAAGATGAATTATAGCCCAACAGCTTCTGTAGGACTACACACACACACAGTTGGCATATAGGAGCCTTTAAAACAAATGCCCATGTATACTTGAGAATGTATTTAATACCCAAATAATATTAAATACATAAAGAACAAGAAATAGTTGTTGTCATAGTCCAGGAAGACTTCCACTCCTTTTAGGAAACATTGTCAAAGAGGCTGAGAAAGCTGCCTTGCAAGTGATGTTTGCAGTACCTGCTGCCAGTCCACAGATGCAAAATGCATCAAAGCCTACTGTGCACCAGGCACAATGTTTTCTTGTTTGCTATTCTCCATGGTGTGACCAAGACAAAGATTTCCCTTCATCATTTATACATCCATTTATCGAGGGACACAGACCTCTTTATGAGACAGTAAACAAAGGCAAAAGCCAAGAGTGCCTTCTCTCATTCTCTCTCATGGAGGGAGAGTCCGTTATCTTGAGATGTCTGTCATCTACAAATCCTTATGTTTGGACTCAAATGTTCAGAATCCCCAGTCATCATGTCTAGTGACTACAAATCTTTGTTAGTCCAAGCGAGTAAACTTTCCAAACTCTTTCTGCTTCCACAAGGGTAGGGCATGAAGACTGAGATGCCTAGATAAAAAATTTTAAAAATTTAAAAAATTTAAAAAGATGCCATGATCAATTTTTCCTTGTCCCAGCCACTATTTTCTTTTTTTTTTTAGAAGAAGTCTATGGGTTTAAAAAAAGTCAAAGCCTTCTGATATAAAGAAAACAAAGGAAAAAGTAGTGTTATCACGAGTGTTGTTGTCATTAATTGTAATAACACATGCTGTCACTCCTATAGACCTCCTGCCATACCAGGCCACCCTATGATAATGTAGCTAAAATACCAGAAAAAATTATAATTTTGGCAACAATTTTTAAAGGCAACAACACAATAGTGTATGCTTATAGCTAGACGAAACCAGGTGATTACAAATATCATTATAATTGGGTAATGATGATAGCTCAAAGCAGAGAACATGCACAATAGAAGGTTCAAAAAATAGAAATCAGCATAAACATACAGAACATGTACATTGGAGATACATAGATAAAGAGAGGGGGGTGGGATTGGTTATATATACTGTAACTGCAAGGATATTTCTATTAAAAATAATAAATTTGTGGTGTAACTTACTGCACATCATTTTGGAATCATCTCTCTGGTGGTGTCACCCTAGTGCAGTTGGCACCTCCTTAGTGATGCCACTTTGGTAAAACATTGAAGCTTCAGTGAGGTGTGGGGATGGGATACCTTGTCTAAGTGCAAGGAATGATGGTATCATTAATGGTGTGTTTTTTAGACACCT